>CAIGQQ010026963.1:2498958-2579998 GCA_903798035.1 Danio albolineatus
ACACACACACACACACACACACACACACACACACACACACACACACAATTAGGTCCGACAGATTAGATTTGGCTCTTCTCATATTTTCACCCAGTTTATTTTTCCGAAGCAACAATGCATCCCAAAGTCGATACGAATATACAGCAAAATCAGTTGTAGCGCGGAAACTCCTTTGCCACCTCTACGTCAGAGACAGCAGCATACCGATGAATGAGAATGTGTTCTCAGACATTTGGCTGGCGTATTCCTCAGGGACGACTCAGCCATGTGGCGGGTGGCAGGGACAAGGCGATGCATTGTTGGCTCCCAGCGCCGTCATGGCGAGAGGCGGATGCCAGGCCTTCCCTGCACATGCTGTGTCGAGTCTTTAGCTCAGCATACTCCCGGATCACTAACGCAGAACTGTCTTGCGACTTTGCTTAAAAACTCTCCCAAGGAACAGAGATGAATGTGTCATATGGTCTTACCGGGGAGCCGTGTCAGAAAGCTCATTTTAAATAATGAAAAGAGATGAGCCATTTTTGAAAGAGTAACACCAAAGATAATGAGAAGATATGATTATAATATGGATTAAAAGCAGCCGTTGTTATACATTATTAATTGCAAGTGAGATGATTTTTCATTCAGACACTACATTTGGAACCATTAAAGATCAGTTCTTAAAGTGGTCCTGCATTATATTTTTTTGTTTTGGAGGTCTCCTGTAAAAGGTTTACATTTAACGAAGAATAAAACACACATTTTCTCATTATACAAATTTATTTCACATTATTCTTAAAGACTCTTAAATTATTATTATTTTAAATCATCCATTGCTAATATGTACCTAATGATCAAGAGCCTACTCTGCTCTGATTGGTCAGATGGCTCAGTCTACCCTGATTGGTCTACCTCTAACCCTTAACGCGAGCAAGAATTGAGCAGGATGTTTCTCAGTGGAAAGTGTTTACATAGATCTCCCCATCAGTATTAACAAAAGAATAGCCTATCTTACAGATTTCAATTGAGCTTATGAATGCAATGGCCAATCATATGCATTTACATTAGTCATCGCTCATAACAAGTGTTATACTCTTCAAGTAATGACACAGAACTTCCATTAAAGTTTTTCATGCTGCATTTAACTCCTGGTCCTTGTAGTCCTAAACCTCATTTTAAAGGGATCTGAAACTATCCCTTTAAGCCCAAGTAAATGAATGTTGCACAATTGCAACTTACAGTTTTAAAATGATGTCTTGGTGTAATGTTAAGGCTAGATGCTTACTAAATGACAGCCAATCGTGTACATTTCTATATTCTAATAATTTGTACAATAATACATTCAGTGCAAACTTCTCTACAATATAGTATGTGGAAAAAATTGTATAGACAAAGTAGTAGATCCGAATTCATAATTTTCGAAAAACAGTATGCAAGAAATACCCGAATGACCACTACTTCTGGTGTGCTTCTGATGTGTGCATCTAGTGGACACTTGAATATCCAATGAGGCCACGTGAGAGAATTCATAAATGGGACTGAAAGCAGGTCATGTGCTAATGATAATGGCAGATATAGTACATCTGAACTCCATTCAAACTACTCATTCATACAGAATATACTGTACTTTTCGAAAGGTTGTCAAGGAAATTCTAATTCAAATACATGATTGGTATGCCATTCCGAATGCAGCTATTGTAAATAAATTGGAGTTTTAAAGTTTCTGGGGAAAATTGTCCAAAAAAGAATGAAAAATCTATTAAGGGTTTTCTATTAACCATGTAGGAGCAGTGTAAACTTGAAACAAGAAAACCAAGGTTTCAGTTTTCTTGGGGTAAGGGTAATTTGTTAAACACCTTAAAAAGTACAGCATGCAGCAATGTTACGCACCAACTCTTTGAGACACAGACAGTTCATCTGAAAAGCATGTGTCTTGACATACAGAAGCACCAAACAGTAAATGTATCCATCTTTACATCTATTTACATTTCCTGAGATTAAATGTTGATACATCCAATACTTTAAAGGGTGTTCCTTTCAGATTTGATTGCTTTTGAATCAGAGTCTGCAAACAGCAAAGAAAAACAAATTGTTTTCAACTAGACTAGAATGAATTGCTGAAACACAAGAAATTGATTTCTTGAAGAATTGAAGTATTAAGCAGCACAAACGATTTCATATATCATAAACGATAACTAGAAATGTTCCTCGAGAAACAGACCAGTATAACAGAATTATTTCTGAAGGATAATGACAATGACCTGAATCATGTGAAATAATTGCTGATGCATGTTCCACTTTCCATCACAGGGAATGAAAAAATTACATTTTAAAACACATCAATTTAAAATAAATGCAGCTTCCTTAAGCATTAGAGACTAATTAAAAAAAAAAAAGCTTATTGACCCCAAGCATTGAATGGTTTATAAACTACTTAATAAACCTGTGCAAATTAGGATGGACTGCATGCTTTCATATACCTCCAACTCAAAACATCAAAAGAACTCAAAACGTGAATAATAAACAAAATATGAATATGAATTAGCCTATAAGAAAAAAGAAAAAGCTAAATTTAGACCTTTCCATCCTTTTTGTTTTGAAATACGACCAACGGTGAGATTTTCCTCACTCTGATTCCAACAGATGAAGAGTGAAGTGCCAAACTCTGAAGTTAAAAGAACTAAAATTAGGTGAAGTCTAGAGAGAGGTAGTAAAAGAAAAGAGAGGAAGGGAGGCGATGTAAAGAACGAGAAGTAAACAGACGGAACCAATGAGACTGAGAGAAACACAAGTGGAAAAACCACTGTTGATGGGAGGTACTTGGAAGGTAATAATCAAAGTCAGAATTAGTTGTGTGTCAGTACAAGATGTTAGTTGTTAGAAACTGATACTTTTATTCTGGAAGAACACATTAAATTGATCAAAAGTGGCAGTTAACACAAACACTAATAAAAGTTCTACTTTAAAGGGATAGTTTAATTAACATTTTGTCACTATTTACTCTCACTCATGTAGTTCCAGGCCTTTAAGAGTTCTTTATTCTGTTGAACACTGAAGAAGATATTTTAAAGAAAACTGAAAACCTGTAACCATTAACATTCATAGCTTACAGGTTTACAGCTTTTTCGATATATCTTGTTTTTTCTCTTCAAAAGAAAAGCAATTTACCTTCTTTCTGCTTTTCAGAAGAAATAGATTCAAACAGTTTTAGACCATGTAATGGTTGAGTAAATTATGACAAATTTTTTCAGTTTTGGGTGAACAATCCCTTTAAGTTAGTGGAGTGATGAAACACATGACACTAATGGCTTCAAATCTGATTTACAGTCAGGAATAAATTACACAAAAAACCTATTATCATTACAACAACATGTTACAAAGTTACTCCTTTGATTGTATTGTGGTTGAATAAAATTCAATCTTGAAGTCGCTAAAATTTGTCATAAACTAAAAATGTCAACATCGGGTCATTCTGAAAATGTAGCCCTATATACAGTACATTTCGGGAGATTGCAAATGATGTAGCCAGAGGAGCGTATGGCTGCATTTCATCTTTACAATGAATGTTACAGGGCAGTATGACACCGTTCCTTTTTGCGCTCACCAGCTATTTGCTTACCTCCATGTGGACAGCTTTTACGCTGTTACCAGTTTGTCCAGTAGCTCACCATACAAAGGCGGATTTGAGATGCAGAGCAGAGTTGATCGTGACAACAGAGTTTGAGTCTGGCGAAGAATGGTTCCAAAACGCAGATAAGAAAAAACAAAAGCCAAAAAATAACAAAAGCACAAGTAAATAACAGGGTGAGATCGTGGTAAAATCTGAAAACGTGATAAAAATCAGTCTACCACAAGGGCTTTTCTGTTTCTGAAATGGTTTTCAAAACACTGTGACTTGGGTTTAGGGACGTGAGTTGGCGCTGGTCAATTGGTGCTTTTTAAAACACTATTGGTTGGGTTTAGGGAAGGAGGAGGGTGGGTCAGTCGATCAGTCAGTCAGTCGTCAGCGGCTTGTTGTGGATTTACACCAGAAGAGCAGGCACGAACGGCACTCGCGAGAGAAATTTGAGATCTCAAAAAGCATACACAGTGACCTCTGGTGGATTCACAAAAACGGGGAAAAAAACATAGCTCCTGGGACGTATTTGGCACTCTCCAGAACTGTATATAGGGGTGCGTAATCAGAATGAGCCTGGGTTGAAAATCATCCCGACACCCCAAACATTTAATATCCTGGATAACAATGCCACTACTACAAACACATAGACACATGCATACACCTACATACAGTAAGTAGCCAACATATATCCAGTTAATAAGGTCCTTAAGGCAAACCACTTGCGTTCCACTGCTTCAGCTCACCGCGATTTACTTTTCACCTTAAAGCACTTCCCGGGAGCCTCTACTTCATGCTCCCACACGCTCAGAATCTTGTGATGGGATCAATGCGGGCAGATGCACAAGAGAGGTCTGGAAAGTGAGGCTCAATGTGACAGGTTGAGCTCCCGGTAGGCTGGCCAGGAGATTTATGAACTTCTCAGTGGGAGAAATTGACATTCATACTAATTAGTCAACCATTGTTTCTCCCATGCAAACCCCCAGAGCGAAGGCATCAGACCCCGCCGTAGACTGACCTCTCTGTACTGCTAAATATAGCCGCACAATGGCAAAGACACGGACTCTCTTACTGTGTGATGTTTGATTAACATTTAATTAACATTTGTGTGGCATTTCCGACAGAATAGGAGAAATACAAATAAAAGGAAAATGTATAAATAAGTATAACTGCTCTGCATTCATACTTTTTTTTCCGCGTGACTGAGACAGCCTGAAGGAAATAAGGCCTTAATGAGGACCTGAACGACAGAGAGAAAAGGCACATTAAAAAAAAGCAGATGACTTGATCCCAATTAAAACAACATCGTCATTCCTTTAAAAAGTGCTGTTTGTTTCTGTTTTGCCACGGAAGTGAAGGAATATGCATAAATCTGAACTGATACGGGTCTGCAAGTGCGCCGCTGCATAATTTATACGCCATGTGAGCAGGAAGTTGGCCACAATTTACTCGATGCAAAATGTAAGGGTAATAGAGCTTCACCAAGCTCTTAGGCTCAGAGTTTCATGCAAGTCACACTCGCTAACAGGAGACGTATCTTCATGGAGGCTGAAATTTAATCAGCAAGGTGCAGCTGCAAAAATAAATCATGCTACTTACCAAAGCATGTAGCAGTGCTGTTGTAAAAGAGCTGAATGTTAGTGGTAAATCAATTGTAGGAGCTCCATCGATTTCTGCTCCAGTAGCTTGGCTTCGCTTAGAGTGGTGGTTAAGCTCTTAATCTAGAATTGTGTGATATGGAACATTAACTTAGCCGTAGCAACAGTTCAAGGTTTGAACGGTTAGCTTGAACCGGATAGCCTCTGCTGGTAGCTGCCATAACCGCATTATTTGTTTGGTAAAACATGTTGCTACATTTAAGTCCAAAAAGTTTCTTTTTATTTTTTATTTTATTTATTTCTTTTTTTTTTTACATTTACGTTTACGTTTTCTTTTTTAAAAATTTGTTTAAAATTAAAAAATATGGCATTTAAATTATAAATAAATATATTCACAATCGCACATATACAAATAGATGACTATTAGTAAAATTTGCTTTTAATTTCAAAAATTAAAAAGAATAAACATGAAACAAACTCATATAGCTTGTTGAGTTTTAAAAAA
Source organism: Danio albolineatus (assembly GCA_903798035.1). Taxonomy (NCBI): domain Eukaryota; kingdom Metazoa; phylum Chordata; class Actinopteri; order Cypriniformes; family Danionidae; genus Danio; species Danio albolineatus. The sequence continues at coordinate 2,504,657 of CAIGQQ010026963.1, forward strand.
CAGCATTATACATAATGTTTTAAATATAACAATAAATATGATGAAACATTATATTTTAAACATGAGATATAATAAAATATAAATACATACAATGATCGCACATTTACAAAAAAGGTTAATTAGTATATTTTGTTTTTAAATGTCAAATAAAATAGAATAAACAATCAAATTTATATAGTTTGTAAACATTTTCACAAAAAATAAATAAACAAAAAATAAAATAATTCATATAGTTTGTTAGTTTCAAAATTTAGCATTATTTATAATCATTTAAAAATTTATTAAATATTACAAAAGCATTTTTACAATAAATTGGTGCAAAATGCAATCATTTTTTTTTTTACTGGGTTTGTTTGATGTAGTAACATATATAAAAAGCATCATTTTACTTCACAATTGAAATGAATTCAAAACATCAAAATTATGCGGTATATAATAATCACAATTATTATATCGCCTGTCATTGTTTATTTGATCATTTTTATTATAGTTATTTACAGTGGAAATGCGTTTAACCTATAGCATGATAATTAGTTAATAATTCAAATGCTATTTTTTATGGCTCAGTTAAGGTAATGAATTAATTAAAAATTCAAGTGAAAATTCACACAATTTAGTATAATTTATAATATAATTACATTTATAATTAAAAAAAATGTTTGGGTAAAACAAAAATTGTGACCTTCCCATGAGGTTTTTTTTTTTTTTTTGCTTTTATTAAATCAAGTCACCACACACATTTTTTGCCAAAAGTTACAGTACAGAGTAATTCACAGAGAGAACAAAATGTGCTTGGCTCAAAACAATTGAGCGCATGAGCAAATACGTCAGATTTCCAACTGCACGCTTCTATCAGGTCCAGAGCCAGTAAAAGCCCTTCTGCTGAGATGAATGAGAAAGCCAGCAAATGGCTTTCTTCAGGTATTACAGACCTCCTTGACCCAAGCCAGGTCACTGGTCAGTTTTCCTCTGCAGCAGATCTATCACGCTTTATTTACATTAAAGGGCTGTTTGAAAACATATCCATGTTCAATATGTATCAATATGAATTCTCAAATGCTTTCAAAGGGCTGTTTTCTTTTTTGAAAATCATTGCGTCCGCCTCTGCATGTTACAACCCACATAATCGTTGTGGTCTATTTGATTTTGAAGTGCTTTGTTCAGCTATGTGCTCTTTTTCAGTCCTAAATCAAAACATTTTTTTTTTGCTCAGACTGAACGTCCTCCTCCACGGCGCTCATCTGATAATAAAATGCTGTGAAATGGCTGTCAAATCAGAAATGGATCATTATCCTTGTAAAACTCTCCAGGTGAGCTCAAGCCCCAATTCCAGTCGGTCTTCATGCTGTATAGTGAGAACTGCACTGAAGGCTAATCTCTAAGCACTTCACACTTCCTCCATTGTTCTTTTCGAAGAGTCTTTTACAAATGCCAGGCAGGTTAAACAGATATTCAGCTACTTAAAGTGCTGATATGCTCACCATGAAGTCATCTTTTGTTGTTTGTAGAAATATCTTAACAGTGATATCCTCATTGCAAACAAACTGATGCCTCCAATCCTGTTTAGTTTAGAATATTTGTGGTGTGGAACCTCTGCCATTCTGCACTCCAGTTACAGCACATATACACAGTGCATTACACAATTAGGTTATATCACTCTAAAATGAAAAGTCTTTCATTGATCAGCAGACAGTATTTACAGCATTCAGATTTGATATTGCTTGCTTGAAGAACCAATGAGATTTATTTTTGCATTCCAGCATCTTATGACTACTTATGAGGTTTGTTTTCACATGATTAAAGGCTCGTTCTCATTACGTATGATAATTATAAAAATAAGTATGTTTGCATCACCACTGACGAAAGATAATCTGTTTATTTTTAATTAACGCTTACATTTTGACATTACCCTCTTGTGACCAGCAGGTGTGCTCAGTGTGCTACTAACACATATGACCAGTGAATCCAGCACTTGTAATCAGTCTAATGAGTCTAAACAGTGGATTTAGTGATTGAAGTGAAGTAGTGGAATGAAAAAAATAAAAAATAAATTTCTCCAGCATTTTCAAAGGAGGAAACAAAAAGAAATTGAAACTAGCACTGGATAATTGAAGCACTTTTTTTACACTTCAATTTGGCTTGCATAACTTGTATGCATATTTTATCATGGTATAACCGACTGTTTCCAAGATAATCATTATCTTTAATAATCTTTGAAGAGACATCAAGCTGAGCTTCTCCACAATGTAATGTCTTTTTTACTTGTATATTTCAATGGATTCTGACTGGCTTTAAGCGTTTTATTATTTATTAGCTGGGGGAAATTGTTTTGAAAGTGATCCCATTGATATTGTTTCTCTACATCTTTATCATTATAGCTGTGGTCTGAACTATGCCGTTGTTTTACATTCAGAATTAATTATCGTTGTTTATAGTACAAGTGAATAAAATCCTAAACTAAATCCGATCGTGATACATAACTATCATATCTCTCATGAATATTTTGATTAAATTGTTTGTCAATATTATTTTGTTGTTGTTGTTGATCTCATTACACACCCTTGAAAGCATCAGATTTTTGAGAGACTTTACAGGGATAAAACTCTTTCATATTTCATTAAAAACAAGCTAAAACAAATGATGATATTTCTCTAATTGAGATGACAAAGGCAGAGTCTCTGAGCTGCATTTGCATACTGTTCTATCGCCATGGTAGTTTCGGTTGTTTATCAGCCAAAGCAAAACTTCATTTTGACCTGCTTCAGTAAATCGGTCTTCACTTACCCTCAATTGGCCTCTACCCAATGTCTGTATCTAACATTCCAAATCCACATGCTAGAGATGCACAGGGTGACCAGCCATGAATCAAAATCATCTATTTTTGCTCTGAAAATCTGCAAGGATTTTTTTTATACACAAACTGCATTGTAAACATTTGCAATTATTGAAGTTTGTTTATGAAATGCTAACAGAGGCCAGAGGCGTTGAAGACAGAGCACAGATGTACCAACAGACAAAATAGGACCCGGCAGCACAGACGCTGCAGGAATGGGCGAGCAGCCACGTAAATCTCCATGTGAAGGTAGTGTAAACATCTATTCTTTATGCACTATACATAGGCTTCATTCAATACTTATTATCTGTTGATTTCGTCTTACGTGTGGATTATCTGGTAGCTTTTGACTCGCAGACAAAAAAAGAGCAACTCATTGTTCGTGATGCAAGCAACACTGGAAGAAAATCTATATTTGGGAGTTTTTTATTTGTGCTTGTTCTTTGTATTGTGAATTTATACAATCCAATGTAACTCAAAAACGTGCTAATATATGTACATCTTAGCCATGTGAATAAAGGCTTTTTAAATTTTTCACATTTTAAGAGTGCCTTGGACTGATTTTTATTGTTTTATATGTACATCTTTCTTTGGGATGTTGGAATGAAGGAAATGACTGCCTCTCATTTTTCATTATGACAGACATTTCAGCCTGTAATAAAGCAAATAAACACTAAAGCCCCGGTCAGATCACACAATTTCAGCATGATTTTCTTGACGTAGGATTTCGTAGAGATTCTAAAGGGCCAGGGCACACCAAACCAGTCAGCCATTGGGCTTTGTTGGTCCATCGGTCAGTGTCAGTCAGGCTAGTTGGTTTGGTTTATTCCACACGTCACCTCTTGTCATGTAATGTCAGACTTTGTTGCCCAGATTCAGCTGAGAAAGCACTCTTATTGGTTATTTAGCTAAGAATCAGAGTGTGACTGTGACGTAGCGGAGTGATGAACTGTATCAAGTAAACAATTCATGTCAAGGAACACAAAGAGGCCGTTTCTAATTTTGATATATTTCTCAAATATTTGCAAATGATATGTATTATTAGCTTATCAGACATATTTGCAGAAGCAAATCCCTCCATGGTGAATGACAATTACTGTGATTATGGTACTAAACGATGCTTTGTTTGCGCTTTGCATGAGCATGTCGGAAGTTCTGGTTTCCTGGTGTAAATGAAAAAAACAGATACTGACCCCCTCGCTGCCAAAAGACACATGTTCCCACACTGGCACAGAACAAGTACTCTTGAATTAGTTGGCTTTGTCCTTTTGTTGTGTTTTGGGTCCAGATGGAACCAGATGTGAGCCAACGCTAAGCGACAACACAGTTGGGTTTCATCAGTGCTAGCTGTTTTGCGTCAGTTTGATGTGTACTTGCCTTAATAAAACAATAGACAATCAACATTATTGATTTTTTTTTTAATTTATGCCAAAGATTATTAGATATCATTAGTGTCACGATCACCAGCGATCGAACCATCAGAGATCGTACACACACACATTCACATGAACTACAAATCAGCCATGTTCTTGGACTACACATTCAGTTATGCAACACTCACACACACCTGCTCCAAGTCACCAGTGATTGCAAACACACACATCTGAAGCTGCTCAGACTGATTACCTGGACTATTTAAACATACATACAAACATAGTGACACTACAACAAGTTTTCCTTTGTCTGGCTTCTCTGTGTTTTAGATCCCTGCCTTGTATATTTATTTGGGCTGTCCAAGAATTAATCGTGATTAATCACATCCAAAATAAAAGTTTGTTTTGACATAATATGTGTGTGTTATATATATTTATTATGTATATGTGATAAACACATTCATAAAAGCCAAAACTATATGTAAAAAAGTTACATCAAAGTAGTTACATCATATTCAAATGTAAAATTTGTATCATACACATATATTTTTTATATATCTAAATATAAACCAACATTTTATCAAGTATATGCATGTGTGTATTTATATATTCATAATAAAATGTACACAGTACACACACAAATATTATGTTAAACTTTTATTTTGGATGTGATTAATCACGATTAATTTTTTGACAGCCCTAATATTTATATATTCCTGTTTGCTGCCTGCCTCTGACCATCTGCCTGCCCACTGACTACGATTCTGGACTGTCTGTATACATCTGTTTGCACCATTGCTTACCTGACCTCACTAATAAACCTGCATTTGGATTCGCATCTCTGTTGTCAATGTCATCCCCCGCGTTACAATTAGATTTCACATAAATCTATAGATATAAAGTTCTGTGCTTTGTAAATATCCTACTGTAAATATATTAAAACAAAACTACTGATTAGTAATGTGTATTGCTGAGAAGTTAATTTGATCAAATTACAGATTTTTCTCAGTATTATTTTTCTGAACCCTCAGATACCATATTTCCAAAAATAATGTATTTGGGCCAAATATTGTCATTCATTCATTCATTTTCTTGTCGGCTTAGCCACAGCGGAATCAACCGCCAACTTATCCAGCATATTTTCACACAGCGGATGCCCTTCCAGCCGCAACCCATCTCTGGAAAACATCCTTACACACACATACACTACGGACAATTTTAGCCTACCCAATTCACCTACTGTATACCACATGTCTTTGGACTGTGGGGGAAACCGGAGCACCCGGAGGAAACCCACACAACCACAGGGAGAACATGCAAACTCCACACAGAAATGCCAACTGACCCAGCCGGGTCTCGAACCAGTGAGCTTCTTGCTGTGAGGCAAACGTGCTAACTACTACACCACCATGGCGCCCCCAAATATTGTCCTATTCTAAAAAGTATACATCAATGAAAAGCTTATTTATTCCCCTTTCAGATAATGCTTAAATCTCCATTTCCAAAAATTGACACTTATGACTGGTTTTGTGGTCCAGGGCAACATATTTTCATTCTTTCAGCCCATTTGCCTGGCGAAATTAGCAACTGGAGTCAGGCATGAAAAATTATGCCGTTAATTTTTCCATGCAAAAATATGTTCAAATTACTTATACTACACAAAAAATATAAATTTGATTTGAAAGTTGATCAGTAACTGTCTGTAACCTTTCGATTTTATTTAATTTGTCAGGTTTTTTTAAATGTATGTTGTCTTTAAAATCAATCTAAATCTGTTAAAATGAAATACTATTAGATTCAATCAGTAAAAAAAAAAATCTAGTTGTAGAAAAAGCCACATGCAATTAGTTAAATTCAATGAGTTCACCTAATATTCAGGGGCAAAACTGATGCAGATCAATACTCCACACAATAGATTAATTCCAATGTGTTTTAAAATAAATACAATAATTTAAAACACATTGGATTTATAGATATTATTACATAAATCTTGTTCTTATTTGTTCCATTTATGTTTAGCTAACAAATATCAATCACAAAGTTTACTAGTTCAATTATGTTCAAAGTATGTCATCCAAATGGATAGAAATTTTATGTGCAATCAAAATAAATCTTATGTGTTAGGCTTAAATATTTGGAGTGTATATTCATATTGTAAACCCTTACAAAATCTTTATGTGAGCAAGAGGTCAATAATCCTCCGATAATCCACTGCAGGTCACCATTACTCTCTAAGGATTGCAGCAGAAAGCGTTAGTGTGTCCGCGAGCGTGTTAAGACCCGTTACTATTGCATTTGTTACTACAAATCACAATTATGTGGCCGGCTCTGCTCAGCCTTCCTCCAGGCCTCAGAGGAGAAGGCTTTTTTTTCTCACGCCAGCGTCAGTGTCTTCGCATGAAAGCTGCTGTAACACAAATTATCCTCTGGCCGCCGGACAGGAGCAGGAAAAGTTTCAGTCTCTGGCTCATTCTCCATTATCCATGAGTCACAGCTAGCGGCGGATCGGCTACAAAACCCCCACACCGCCCGGAAGCTGGCCTGTCCTTCTGCATCACGCAACGCTTTATTACATTAGCGCAGCTTAACTGACAGAGGCTGATCCAGAAACGTTAAAAGCAGCATTTCAGGATGAACACGGGGCTTGTTGGAGCTGCCTCGATGGAAAATTGGTGTTGACAGACCAGTATTAGAGCTATCTGTGCAGGGGATCTGCTGTCAGTCTTGTACAGCTACAACTCAAGCGGAGAACGACACAGAGAGCAAAAAGTAAAAAGATAGAAAGCAGAATATGAGAATTTGTGGAAAACATTTGAGACAAAAGCTTGCACTGAGGCTGTCGTGATTACTATATTACTGCCTAACTGTGTAGACTGAAATGAAGATTTAAACTAAACAACCCTGTAAAAAATGCTGGGTTCCACACAATTCCTTCATGTTGTCCCAACACAAATTAACTAAAGGTGCTATATGTAAGTTTTTGACTCTTCTAAAGCTTAAATATACCATAATATGTTTGCAGATGGGCGCCACGGTGGAGTAGTGGGTAGCACATTCACCTCAAACAAGAAGTTCGCTGGTACGAGCCTCAGCTGGGTCAGTTGGCATTTCTGTGTGGAGTTTGCATGTTCTCCCTGTGGTCGCGTGAGTTTCCTCCGGGTGCTCCGGTTTCCCCCACAAATCCAAAGACATGTGGTATAGATGAATTGGGTTGGCTAAATTGTCCGAAGTGTATGAGTGTGAATGAGTGTGTATGGATGTTTCCCAGAGATGGGTTGCAGCTGGAAGGGCATCAGCTGTGTAAAAACATACAGTATGCTGGATAAGTTGGTGGTTCATTCTGCTGTGACAACCCCAGATTAATAGACTAAATCGAAAAGAAAATGAATGAATAATAATATAATATAATATAATATAATATAATATAATATAATATAATATAATATAATATAATATAATATAATATAATATAATATAATATAATATAATATAATATAATATATTTTTATTTACAAAATAAATATATAAAACCTTTGTTACACTGTAAAAAAAATGTAAGATCAATAAGTCATGACAACATATGTTTTTAGTTCAGTTTAGAACTAAGTTAATCATGTTCCAACTTAATTTTATGAGTTACGCAAGCTGTTTTAAGTCAGTTTAATATGATTTAAGTTCATATGACTCAAAATGTCCATTTTATTCAGCTTAACAATTTAAGTCAACCAGTATTTTTTTTATGTATGGTTAAACATAAAATTGTTTGTCTGTAGTGTATATGTGTGAATGTAACAGTGTATGGGTAAGTTATTTTTTTATTTTAATCAAAGCGTGCGGATCATGACCTTTTGAGCTATTTTATTAACAAAATAAATAAATACCAATTTAATAAATAAATTGTTTTTTTACATTAAAATAATAGCTGCGTTAAATAAAAAAATACTTAAATAAATAAATAATCACAATCATTTAATTATTAGTGAAAACAGCATAACTGTTACAGCCCCAGCCCTGCTCTACTTGAAAATGACCACTAAAATTACCATTCATAGCAATCAGCTGATGATTTTGAAGAGAGTTCCTCTTAAAGGGAATTTTATATATGGGTTAGTAAAGAACAAAAATATTGATCAGAGTACTGCAGAAAGACAGATTATGTAGATGGTGTTTTTAGGTCAGAGGTTTGGGTGATTGAGATTCTCTCTGTTCAAGATTTAGTACTACAAGTCCCTTTGTGCTGAGTCAAACCAGATCATGCCAAGTGAGCAGTTCATATTTCTCTCTCTCTCTCTCTGTCATTCTTACACTCAATCTCTCTCTCTTTCTCTCTCTAAAGTACACTACAGTGAAGTTTCTCAGCAGGGAATGAACTGTGTCCTCTGATAGAGCCGTTTATCTACACATGCTACATGTCAATGCTGTTTCAGCATTTCACTAAAGGAATTATGCAACTATGATAAAAGAGCACAAACACATGCAAAAAAATATTTTCTGAACACAGTGGTGTTGAGTGCTAGTTAGTGAAGGATGCAACACTGTGCAGTTTATGTTCTGCAAACATAACAATAACAATGCCTTCATTTAAATGCTCAAGGTGCAATGCATTTTCAGCATTTTCTGTGCTTATTTATGAAACACTTTGAGAAGTCCAGGATTTTGAAACACTCGTGCAATGTGAATTCGGCCCTCAGCTGCATGAGTTTATATCCCCCTCACATACGCTTTCCTTTTCTACTTGCCAAGGTATGCTTCCTTCAGCTTTTTTATTCTCTTTCACTTCCTCCAAGAGCATTCTGATAAAGATATGTGCATCGGGTTCAACAAACCCTATGTAGGAAAGAGTTCAAGAAAGCATGAAACAGTCACTCCAGAATTCCACACACTTGAAGTCTGGGCCTGTCAGACAGTTTTTGGAGCACCATAGGAAATGTTATTTGAAAGTAAGGTTGAGAAGTCTGTTTTGGTGGTCGATTTGCTAATTAGTGGCAGGCTTTATGTTCCTCCATTCAGCAAATCTATCAGGCCATATTACAAGAGCAATCAGACAGAGGTGAGGTGAAGTAAATAGCAGTCCACACACTGTATGAGTGCAGCAGTCTGACTTTTTCACACTGTTTGTGAGTTACACAGCTCCACCTACTGGTGAAATGGTGAAGATGATTAATCACGTCTTGTAACTTCAGGAGAAGGGAAAATATTAAACAGCATTGAGACCATCATGATGCATTATGAAGCCATTAATAGGGAATCACAAGGCACTGATGCAGAAAAGCAGCATACCTCTAGATCACTGGATAAGGAGAGCACTACACATTTTTATGATTGTTTGTTGATTATTATCATTACTAAAACATTGTTTTACAATGAGGACAAATTAATTCTAAATAATTTAGAAGCCCTAAACTCTAAACTAAACTACCTTATGTGCTTTTAAAAATCTGAATATACAGCTATGGGAAAAGGTGCATATATTAATATATAATTATGTTTATAAGTAATTTGCATTATATAAAACTCTTTTATATAAATATACATTAACATTATATACAATATACACAGCTATGGAATATCCGCAGAATTCATAAAAACAATACTGAGTGTGTTTATGTGTGTATGCATTGTATTCTTTACGTCTAGCAATACCAACAATTTTTGGCATTGTGGGTATACTTGTATATTTTGGGTAGAATATACAGTTTGTATAGTAAATATCCTTAGATTAATGGGAAGCGCCCATAAAGATAACTGTGCTTGTGTGTGCATAAGTGTGTGTGCTTGTGTGTGTATGTATTACATTACATTATTTCGTATTTAAAATGACTGAAAATAGTTTAATCTTTATACTTTTGTTTCACAAATTCATTCAGCATGTCAATTACTGGGCACCACGGTGGCGTAGTGAGTAGCACATTTGCCTCACAGCAAGAAGCTCGCTGGTTCGGGCCCTGGCTGTTTTTTTTTACTCTTCAAAAGCTTAAAAATACCATAATACGTTTGCAGATGGGCGCCATGGTGGTGTAGTGGGTAGCACATTTGCCTCACAGCAAGAAGTTCACTGGTTCGAGCCTCATCTGGGTCAGTTGGCATTTCTGTGTGGAGTTTGCATGTTCTCCCCGTGGTTGCGTGGGTTTCCTCCGGGTGCTCCGGTTTCCCCCACAGTCCAAAGACATGTGGTATAGGTGAATTGGGTAAGCTAAATTGTCTGTAGTGTATGAGTGTGAATGAGTGTGTATGGATGTTTCCCAGAGATGGGTTGCAGCTGGAAGGGCACCCGCTGCGTGAAACAAATGCTGGATAAGTTGGCGGTTCATCCCGCTGTGGTGACCCCAGATTAATAAAGGGAATAAGCCGAAAAGAAAATGAATGAATGAATGAATGTCAATTACTGAGAAATGTTATCTGAAATCTGTACATGAAATTCAGAATTTCAGCAATGGGTGCTTCTGTCATTTGGTGGTAATGATAGTAATGCTTTGGGAATGTCTGAAATACATGAGAGAATTTGAACGAGGGTTAATTATTCAATGCAAAAGTCATTACACAAAAACATTCCAACAGGTTGCAACTGGCCAATCAGTATCAAGTATTCCAAAGAGTTGTATTGCAATTACAAACATTCTAGGAAACCCCAGAGGTGAGAAAAGCCTGTGTTCATAACACATTAGCAGTTAGAATACAAAGAAAAAAACTCTCTCTCTAATGCCATTGCAAGGCAGGTCATTCTATCTTCAGGAGGTCGAGTCTTGTCCCACCTTTATTAGTCACTATGATGACTTCCCAGACACCTTCCTTCAACACGCTCTATAAATACACCTATAACGCAATTACTCCATCCCTCTCTGTCTGTCTCCCTCTCTCCTCCTGTCTGTCTCCCCGCGCTCGCTCACACACACCGTCTCAAACGTCATTAGGAATTTACACACACGCACACTCAAATTTCCTTTTTTAACCTCAAACTCGGCACAGTTTGAGACTGCAGTTTGTGTGAGCCGATACTTGTCCAACACTTCTGCCTGTCTCCTCAACCAGGAGCCTTGACAGCTCGAGAAAATCTCTGCTTCCAAAAAAGCTTCGCACTTGCATATAATTACTTGAAAATTCCATCTTCGTGAACGATTTGCAATGGCGAGGAGTTCTCCGTTCCAATTAAGGCAGAATTTTAGAAATGAGCATTTGAGTTAGCATTTAGCGGGCCTGCAGAACTGCGTCTTATTTTCTGACAGGCTTTAATTGGCGACTCCTGAACCCTCGCAGGTGGGAAATTACACTGCCAGTCACAAAGAGCGTCCATCCCATAGAGCGCTATGGCGATTTCGCGCCCACACGTGTAATTGGCAGAATATCTCTTGTGACTTAACTGTAGAGACAAGTGTTTTTAAAAACCTTCTGTGTTGCCTGGCAGAGAAAAACAAGCACCCTGGAGACGTATTGGGTTTTCAGACAACTGCGTGTGTGCTGAGACTGTTCTAGATAGACTAAAGAGGCGCATTTGTGTCATTTCATTAGACGGGGCTAATCCTGAGGGTGTTAAGATTGAACCAGAGCCCTGAGCAAAGAAGCGCCAGGATGGGGGACCGGCCGGATGAATCAAGCCTGATTGGATTGCTTCTGTGCTTGCTGCCTGGAACCTGAGAGTCCCTTTTATTCTGCCCCACAATCTCTCCCCACCCCAATATGTTTATTTACTGAGGCTGTCTGGTCAAGGATGGCTGTTTAATTTCCTCAGGGAGAGGCAATGAGAGACATGGCAATACTCGAGAGAGAGGGAGTGTGAGATAAGGGAGGGGAGAAAGCGAAAGAGTGAGAGTGTGACAGAGAGAGTTATCGCTCAGATCCATTCTCAATTAGAAAGAGCTCTAAACAGAAAAGGCAAACTCTCCTCCATCCCTGAGGACTCGGACTTACAGTACTTGGGTCTTGTCACAGAAGTTCACTGGACTCCACTGGACTGGAGGCCTCAAACTTACTAAACTCTTCGATATAGAAGCAATGATTAAGTGGAGACATTTTGATGCTGCAATTGTAGATAGAGTTGAAGTATATTACTTAGAAAGTGTACAGTACATTCAAAATGACGAATAGGGCATTTTGGGCCAATTTACTCTTGGGTTTTCTCTGATCAGACAGTTATCTGATTTGTTTAAACATTTTGATTTATATTCAGCCACATATCTCATCTCAGCTAAACGATCTGATCTTCAAATCCTGTGCTATATGCAAATGCAACTAGGTTGGCTCAACTAAAGTATCAGATACACCATATTTCATTTCATTCATTCATTCATTTTCCTTCAGCTTAGTCCTCTTATTCATCAGGGTCGCCACAGCAGAATGAAACACCAATTTATCCAGCATATGTTTTACACCGCGCATGCACTTCCAGCGGCAACCCAGTACTGGAAAACATACAGACACTCACATTCACACACATACATTATGGCCAATTTAATTTATTCCGTTCACCTATACCGCATGTCCTTGGACTGTGGGGGTAACAGGAGCACCAAGAGGAAACTCAAGCAGGAAACTTACATATTGGCTCTGTAACTGTCATTATGGGTTAAATTAAAAACATGCTTTTTTAGTACAGATAAGGACAAGTCATCATTCAAAACTGTAAAGAGTCTAATTGTGTATAACCTACTCCCCAATAACACAACTCTGTGCTGTTGTAAATGAACGCACGTTTCTATTATTTCTACAGTTATCTAATAGTTATATTTATAGGCTACTACAGTGCATTAGGCTTTTTTGTTGTCAATGATGTCATTCTTATTTAATTTAACATTCCAATTTAATTATTAAATGATTAATGACTGGTTTATTGAAAAAAATTAAAATATCATTTATGGCATTGCGTTGCGTGTTGTATTAGTGCATTTTATCTGACTGTCATATAGCCTCTAATTTGACAGTCAGATTTGCTACTATAGGCCCGCAATCATTTTAGTGGTGGCCCGCGAGGCTTTTTATAAATATTAATAGAATCTGGCCGCTGTACAAAAATAAATGTAATACAATAAATTACCACCGGGTGTCGCTATCACGTGCCTTCAATTAGACCACACTGAAGTAAGCATAATTGATAACCCTGTTTTGGCGAGCCATGGCCCAACCAAGAAGAAGGAAAATCAACAGTGAGTGCGGGAAATGTCCGAGTTTTACAAGAGTTTGGATTCATCCAAATTTCCCCTGATGAAACGCCATTCAAAAAGGATGATGAGTCTGTTTGGCTCCTCATATATATGTGAGCAAACATTTTCACTGATGAATCTAAACAAAAGTTCATTGAGAACCAATCTAACTGACAGGCACCTTTGTGATTTGCTACTTATATCTACTACACGACTCACTCCTGACTTGGCATCAATTCTGAAATTGAAAGCACAACATCACTGTTCACATTAACAGAGTTTATGGTGAGTAAAATATATATTATGATTTAAAATGTAGAAAATAATTCCATAATAATACACACACATACATATATATATATATATATGCGTGTCTGTGAAATTGTAAAATGTGGCCCAGAACAACGTTTTGTTTTTTGCATCTGGCCCTCAGCCCAAAAACTTTGGACACCCCTGCTCTAACTATAGACTATAGAATACACAAGATATGTCACTCATGTAGTTTTAAATGGGGAAAAGTGTAACGATCAATATGGCGAATGAAGCCCCGCCTACTAGTACAGGAGCCAATCAGCGATCGCTATAGACTGACGTTTCTCCGTGGAGAGGCTCGGACCAGACGTGTGTTTTTACGACAGTTTTTTGTGGTCAACAAACACACTGGAATCTCAGCAAATACTTGATTCACATAAAGCTTGATATCTGTACTTTTAAATGAAGCAAGTTCACTCCTAAACTAAAGTTTTTTGGTTTTGTAATCCGTATAAAAACAAACGCGAGGTACACTCCGTCCTGTCAAACGCACATAACAGGAGTGTAGCAACTACTCAAAGGCCCACAGTAGTTTCAACAGCTGATACAATTAGACGTGTCCAGTTTTATCTGTAATGTGTCACAGACCACATCCTGAAGTGGTCTGAGCAATCAGATTCCTAATGCATTTAGGAGGGCATTTACACTTGCCCTTTTCACAATCGGATAGCTGTTCTGAAAAAATGAATGAAGTGATAAGGTGTAAACCACCCCCCTTGATACCTGCCAAAAAACATTATGATTACCTGCCTAATAATATGCTGTTGGTCCTCAATGCGCAACCAAAATGTGCAACCCCTGAAGGTGTCCTGTATATCTGGCTCCTGGACATTACCAGCAGACCCTTCAAGCCCAGTATCCGCCAAGGCAGAGTCACAGTGGATCAAACAGTCTGGTCCAGCACATCCTGCAGATGCTCATTTGGACTGAGATGTAGGGTATTTGGGAGCCAGAGCAACACCTTGAACTCTTCAACATGTTCTCCACACCATTTCTGGACAATGTGTGCAGCGTGGCAGGCTGTAGCAGTGTTTAGGCAGGTAGCATCTGACAAATGCATGCCCACATCATGGACACAAGTTTCCCAGCAGAACAGTGTCCAGAGGTTTTGGGCCATCATAGGCACTCTGACTGGTCTGTGGTCAATTGGTGCAATGCACTGTGTATTGTGGCACATTTCTCCCATAACCATCATTAAAACACTGTGTGCCTTCTGCCACAATAGAACTTTTAGACAGTTTAACCTTCAATGCATTTGTACACCAGTGAGCTTCAGGCTTCCAACATTCTGCCACTGGTTTGTGGTTTGCTCCTCCTTAAGGCTGAATTATACATTTGCCTGGCTCTGCAGCAGAAACTTCCACTCCAAGAGTTGTGAAGGCTTTAATATTTGATACACTTAACATTGTACTATTATTTGTAACAACAGACACTATACAACAGTAAGTAACTGCGAACTTAATGCAAATACTTTTATACAACATAAATAAACAATTATTTTCTTTAAAAAAAGCCTTGGACAACCATTGCACAAAATAGATGCATTGCTTTTCCTCAGCACTTTAAAATAAACCTCAAGCACTTCATATCAGGCGGTTGTTTTTGGATTCCTAAAGGTTTTGCACGTGAAATTCCTCCAGTTCCGTCAGACTCAGCTCCAAATTGTTCATCTTCATATGCGGAGCCACGCTCAATGTTACAAAAAAGTCGTCCGCTCCAACAGCCGAAATAATGTCGCGTACAAGCAAGGCGAACATCAGCCAACAAAACAATTATATCACATTTGCCTTGCGCACCCGAGCGAACTTGAGGACGTAAGTATAAACCAGACTTTAGACCACCATTGGTAAATTCTTACCACTGATTTCCAAAAGCAGCTCATTAGCTTTTTAAGTGCAGAACTATTCAGATCCAGTTGCCTTGCCTTTACAGACTGGATGTTGTCGAAGTTGCTAACATGTGTATGCTGATTGCTTTCAAGAATTTGATATTTGCTTATGATGTAATTATTTCTTGTAAGGAAACACAATCTTCGCTTCAGCAGTGACTGCTCGTGACGTTTTGGCTCACCAGTGTACATAATACATATAGCCCCGGTTTTACAGACAAGGATTAGGACTAGTCTAGATTTGATTGAGTTGTCTTAAAGTTGTGTTGTCTGAAACGAAAAGAACTTGCAGTGAATTATATTTAAATACACAATACATTGTTTTGTGCCAAGATAGACAAAAGTATTGTGTTTTAATAAGTAATTTTAATGAAAGCTGCTTAAAAACATTCATTTAACTAAGGCCTAGCCCTGGCTTGAGCTAATCCTTGCCTGTGAAACTGAGCCAAAACGTTTGATTCCAAAAAACATCCTACTTTCACGTTTGCTACCAAGTATTGTGCCAGTGAAGAAACACAGGCCAACCATTAACATCCCACCACCCTTCCTGGTCTCTTCTAATAACAACTCATATTAGTAGGCTGAAGAAAATGATTACATCTGTGTTAAATTATGATTTACTTGTCATGAAAGAAGCGCCACGGTGGCGTAGCGAGTAGCACTTTCGCCTCACAGCAAGAAGGTCGCTGGTTCGAGCCTCGGCTGGGTCAGTTGGCATTTCTGTGTGGAGTTTGCATGTTCTCCCCGTGGTTGCGTGGGTTTCCTCCACGTGCTCCGGTTTCCCCCACAAGTCCAAAGACATGTGGTATAGGTGAATTAGGTAGGCTAAATTGTCCGTAGTGTATGAGTGTGAATGAGTGTGTATGGATGTTTCCCAGACATGGGTTGCAGCAGGAAGGGCATCCTCTGCGTGAAACAAATGCTGGATAAGTTGGCGGTTCATTCCGCTGTGGCGACCCTGGATTAATAAAGGGACTAAGTCGAAAAGAAAATGAATGAATGAAAGAATGAATAAATGTCATGAAAGAATAGTAATGAAAATTATATCCATTATGTGTAATACACCAACCTCATGGTTCACTAGTGCACTTCCCTAAAAACAAGTCAAGAAGAAAAAAATGTGTGTGCCTAACTGATGCTACGCCATCCAAAAAATCCGGCTGGAATTTTCAGACATACCAAGGTCAGAGCCGGGGGTCTCAAAACCAAAATACCATACTCTTTATTTCAAAGTGGGCTTATCATTTTAATGTAACTTCTTCCCATACATTTCCACAGCTGCAAGTGGATATGTGCCTGCAGACTGCAGGTAAACACAAGTAAACAGTCTGGTCCTCAAAATTATTTTTGGAATAGTTTCATAAGCAAAATTCCTAAAATATCAATTTTGAAGGGCAAAAAAAAGAGAGATACCATTAAACAAGATATTCACTCTTCATATCATGTTCACCTGAGTGAAGCCGGGAGAGACATTTTGAGAGGTGCATTATTAGCATATGACTCACCTGCCCATCACCAGCCAGTGGACATGAGAAAACATATTGGAGCTGGAAGACAATGCTGAAATCCACGTCCCTCATCAGCTTCAGCTGCACACTGCCACGAAGAGACAGTCCATCACTGCTGGAGGGAGAAAGAAGAGTGTGAGATCACGGAAATATCAGAGCTCAGCATGGAATCTTGTGTAATGAACCTACACACCCACACTGACCCAAAAACACTAGTCAAGTGACATTCATTAACACAGGTGTCACAGTTTGCTGTGTTCTGAGATTGGAAAGCACAGCATCAATCCCATAGTGCACTGCTAAATAAAGCCCTACAGTGTACAGGGTTCCCACACTTTCAGAATTCCCATTAGTTTTTGAGCTTACTGTTAAAAAAATGTTTTTGTTCATTATTATTTTTAACATACATACATACATACATACATACTGTACATACATATAAATAATCATTGATTTCTACATTTAATTGATAAATAATAGTGTAATATGGGTTTAAAATAAAATAGAAAACTAAAATAGTTTTCATGTTTATACATTTTAAAACACATCTCAAAAATATGCAAAAAGGACAACATAAACATGTAACAATAAGCAAATACACTAAAAAGTATTTTGAGCAATAAATAAATAAATAAATAAATAAAATGAATTTTTACCAAAACAGACTACAATGTGCCCAGAACAATGTGACCAGAACTAGTATCCAGTACCAAGCAGGGAGTTGGGGACTCAATTAGAAAGAGCCAGGTCAAACTAAAGAGTTTGGACATGTTTGCGAAGGGGTTCCCACAGTTTAAACAAAACAGCACTGATCGATGAAAAAAGTACCTAATTTTCTCTAATTTCATAAAATAAAGAACATTTCTTATCTAACAGATTCAGAAGAATTAACCGCCAAGCCAGAAGGGTTTAGAAGGCTACAAAGTCTGCAAAATGAGAGGGTAAAGTGTGGCCAGGTGGGAGGACCCCAAATAAACCAATAATTGGACAAGGTGGAATATCAAAAAGAGAGCATGGAATGACAGGACCATTTATTTCCCTTTTAACATAAAGATTTTATCATTTATATTTATTTTATTTATTTATATAAATGGTTTTTAAATATTTTATCATTAATATTTTAATAATAAAACTATGTTCAAGAGTTTTGTGTCAGTACAATTTTAAAGAAGTTAATATATTAGAGTTTTTACAAAAATCCAAACATTTGTACAAAATACTACAGGCCTCTGTGTTTTCAACAATTATTCAATGACACAAAATGATTTTTTCAGATTTTTAATATAAATGTAATGCAATATGATTTAATATACATTCTTTAGTATACATACATTTAAAAAAAATATATTTGTTTAAATAACTGTCTATTTACAGAAATCATTAATATTTAAATATAAATAAACTATTTTCAAGAGTTTGGGTCCGTACAAGTTTTAAAAAGTCAATCATATTTTATCATTTACAATATATTACAGTTTCTACACAAATTCTTTTTATTAGCATAAATAAACAGGAACCATATATCAAACAGATATAAAACATTTAAATTATTGAAAAATATGTTAAATTATTAATTTATTCTTTTTTTCTGTTTTTTTTTAATAAAATGCAGCCTTAGTAAGCATTTTCAAACTTCCTTCAAAGAAAAACCTTAAAAGAAACTGCCAGACCTTGCATTTTTGAATGGAGGTATATGTAATTATTAAAACTGCAATAAATCTGATGCTAGAGTACATAGACAGCAGGTCTGCCACAATCATTTTCCAAATGGCCTTTGGAAATGCATACAAAGCTATACGAGACAGAACACAAAGTTTCAAGATAAAAGTAGTCTCTCTCTCAAAGCATGTGCACCTATTACCATCCTAACCTTGGTGAGTTGCTGAAATTACATTTATATTTCATAATCATTTCTTTGTTTTGTTTTTTTTCTATGACAGATTCTTTAGTCATCATATTATTGGCTTTAAAGCTTGATCAAAATCACAAAAAAGCCAATCACAAAAACTATTGCAGCTTTTTTACATAAACAAGTACAGAGAAAAAAAGCAAAATAATTTACAATAATATATATGTTTATATTAAAACTTCAAAATGAAGTTCCCATCCCTTTTACCAAAAAGGAAGGGAAAAAGCTATGAAATTAAAGCCCCTCTCCCAAAAAAGTTTCAGACAGTATTACTACAAGGTGTTGAAATTCCAGGCACGGGTTTCATGTCAAACTCTCATCTACAAACTGGCAGGCGGGCGTCAGATCGTTTGCATCATTCCTGACGGGTTTTCACACACTCTCATAGACGCCTTTGCTGCCGTCACCACAGCAGTGTTGTTGAGAACGTGCAGCACAAGTTTTTTTAGTGCTAACATCTCCATAATTACACCCAATTTCTCTCTCTTATAAAGGGCAGAATGCGATGCTCCACTCTTCTCAGACACCTAATTTCTCTCATTGGGTAATTATAGACCTCGTTTTCTCACCGCACACCAATGATGCTGGTGACTTGTTCTGTGAGATCTTACATGGCAGTGACTCCGGCAGATGGAGAGAAGCGGGCATCGACAATCAAACGCTCGTTACTCATTTTGCGTTGAACTTTCAGGGCTTATCTGCGTTTTAATTAAACAAAGAGCGGGAAATCTTAATTTAGTATGTGGGACAGTTTTTTAATACTTTCTAGGGAGGAAAAAAGAAATGCTTTTAAAATATTTAACATCCAGAGAGAAATTGTAAATCACCCTAAAAATCCATTTTTGATAAGGACTGTGTTGAATAAGAGATGGAAGTGAGATGAAAAGCAAGGAGGTGCGGTGAGGACACAGGGGTCTGCTGGATAAGCACTAGGGAGGAGAACCGGTGAAAGTCTGAGAGTTAAAAGTCAGTGAAACTGCGCAGATGGAGAATTATAGAGGAGGCCATGGAGAGACACTCGAACTCTCTGACAACAGGGTGTTTACTTTAAAAGAAATAATAATTCAGAACATTTTCGCACACTCATACTGTTCTAGAACAAAAATGCTTTTGTTCTCTTTTGGGATAAAATTAAGAGGTTTTAAAAGATCTGAAACCTGGAGCCTGTTTCAGTAAAGGTGGTTCAACCAACTCACAGTTTCTAATTACAATTTTTTAAAAATTGGGTTTAATATATATGGACCCTTTTCACAAGACTGTTATGACATGTTTAACAATCATCAGGATCTTAAATCCTTTAAACTTTTTATTTTAAGGGTTTCTTTTTTTAAACCATATGTATATGTCAGGGTTTGTGAAGGGGAAAAGGAGCCAGGACTCAAGTGCAGAAAATTGATAATTTATTTATAATAAAAAATAAAAGTAAAAAGGCAAAACAAACAACCCAGAGGGGGGAAACATTAACAAAACAAATAGATAAACAAATAAAAAAACAAACTTGACTGGGCAGGCTGGTAGGGATCTGGACTGGGATCAGGACAAGACTAGAGACGATGGTGTAACGACGACAAACTGGCACAGGACAGCAGACATAAGGAGAGTATAAAGCAGAAATAATTAACAAACAAACAGGTGAACAAGATAGATTAATCATGAGTTAACAAGGAGGGTGGGGCTAGACAACAGACGGAAGAGCACATGACAACACAAGCCATGTCCTCACATAAAAACTACAACACAGAGCCAATGAGAGAACTCATTAACTGCGTGTTCGCAAGACGACATGAAAGCACGCAGTGCATGTAAACATACACCACGTGCTAAAACACAACAACAGAGGACTGAACATAAGACACAAGCACACGATGAAATGAAAACATCCTACCGTGCGCTCACACACGCAGCGTGCATGTTTCATCCCAGCGCCAACCGAAAACGAAACCAACTAGACTTAGACGCTGGGAATGAAGCCACACGCTACGGACATACAAACACAAACACCAGGATGAAAGCGCACAATCGCGAACACGCCCCGACCCCACGCGCCCGTATCAAGCGGGAGCGCGCACGGTCCAAGCGTGCCCACAATTGGCACTCATACAGAGACACAATGACAACACACAGGACTAGACAGAGCTAGTGACCACCAAAACAATAATTAACAAGACAGGAGTGGCAGAACCCTGACAGTATATGGATATGTATTTATTATCATCTTTGCATCAAATTCCCAAAATGTTAATTACCTTTAGCGAGGCGTTTCTAATGCAGCATCTATGGACAAGACAGTAAATTTGCCATTGTTCTCTCTTCTGGCTGCAGTCATCTCACACTTTTTCCCCCTTTATCTGAAAGTCTTGATAACACCATCGTGGCATTTTTCTTTTATTTTTTCAGCAAATAAGATTGTAAAACAATCATTTGTTGTACTTGCCAATTCATTGCACTCTAAGTTTACCCAACTATGACGACTTCTGCTACTGAGAAACTGAAAATGTGAAAAAAAAAGGGTCCATTGACAGTGGAGATTACAAACAGGAAAGCATTGGGAACAGTGAGAGAGAAAACATTAGCAAAGGAACTCGGGTCGGGAATCGGACTCAGGTCACTGTGAGCACCTCGGCGTACTTAACCTGTCATATTTACTTTATTTTATATTTGGAGTTTCATTTATTTATTTTGTATTTCTAATGCTGTGATTCTTTAATTCATTTTGACCAAAGCAAATTTGATCTGGGTCCTCTGCACATGACTATATAGCACAGGTGTATATAGGGCTCAGTTTGTTTGGCAGGATCAGGTTAGTGGAGGGAGAAACATTTTCTTCAATTGCATCATATTATACTGCTAAGTGAAGCTTAATTGAAGTTGTAATATTTGCAACTAACTGAAAGCAAACCAAAGATTGTGAAAATGAAATACTTGTTTTGTTGTTGGAATCGCGTCTCCATGAGTGCGTAATTTATATGCGTATAAAGACTTAATCACTAACATGCAAGCAGAATTTAGAAGGATACTCAGAATTCACCACAACACAACCATTAGGCGATTGACACAAAACTCTGGGTTTACCAAAGAAAACTTGCTACTGACCAAGTTAGGTTCACAGAGTAGAAGTCAATTACCTCTTTTATAGAAACAACCTTGACTTAAAGTACTCCTCTTTCTTGAGTTTGACGTACCTCCCATTCTGAAACTTAAAACAAAGAATTCCCCTCATTTCAAAGTTAACATACTCAGAGTTGTCACATAACCTCCTTTCTAAAACGGTCCCATTATCGGCTTACAATGAAAGCTAATTACTAGACAAAAAAAACATACAA
This sequence comes from Danio albolineatus, assembly GCA_903798035.1. NCBI lineage: Eukaryota > Metazoa > Chordata > Actinopteri > Cypriniformes > Danionidae > Danio > Danio albolineatus. The sequence goes on from CAIGQQ010026963.1 coordinate 2,526,937, forward strand.
TAATTAGATTTTTGCACATGAAAATATTACAGCGGTAGTAATAAAATAGCAAAATATATGTCAGGATTTCAGCAGGTTTATAAATCAAAATTTAAGACTATTTAAGACCTTTTAAAGAACAAGTAAAGAAAACATTATGAAGAGTTTAAAGGGAATGTAGTATGTTCTCTAAATCTACAGTAAACTATAGGGAACAGACCATAAGTTGTATAAGCAAAACTTCATTTTAAAGTATAGCTTTGTAGTGATATCTATCACTTTTTAATTCATTTTACTATTTACCATAAAAAAAGCTTTTGGTTTGAATAACTATCCTCCTAAACAACTACCCCCTTTATTTAAAATATTTCCACAAATGATTAGAAGTGGTCCAACATTGGGCACATTCAAAGTAAGACTGAAAACACATGTGTTTAGCTGTGCCTTTACTAAATGAGCACTGTGCTATGACCGAAGGATCATGCTATTATGTCTTTCTTTTCTTTTCCTGTTTAAACATATTTTAACCTGTTTTTAAAAAATTTATTCTTCGTTTTTATTTTTATACTTGTCTCTTTTATTCCTGTTTATGTAAAGCACTTTGAATTACCATTGTGTATGAAACGTGCTATATAAACTTGATTTGCCTTGCCTAACGTGTATGATGGAAATATTTTTAACAACAGCCTGTTTTCTGTGAATTTTATAAATATATTGTTTTTGTACAGCATGAATAAATATTTCAGAAACCAAAGAGAATTTCACATCCAACTGTTACTTATTTATTCTTGTTTTAAACATAGACTCTTTTAATTTTGTTTTTCTTTGGAATTTTGTCTCTCTTAATTTCTCAGACAGCAAGATTTAATTTCTACATTTTGCATCTAAGTAAATGTTTCTTGATTTAGCATTGTTTAGATGTTCGTACTGGACAACAAATAATACTGAAGAATATATTAATATTTTGCAGTGGATGTAACATTTAATGAATTTAAAACACTAATTAAACAAAAAAGAGCTTGAGTTGTTTGCATACATAGAGATTAGTTATTTTATGAAGAAGAAAATAATACTTTAATTCATTATGGATGCATAATTTGATATTAAAGTCCAGTTTCACAAATGTTTACAACACTGATAATAAGGTTTAATAAGGTTTGCAGAGGATCATGAGACACTAAAGTAATGGATTCTGAAAATAAAGATAATAATATTTACAATGATTTAATAACACTGGACTGCTTCACAAATGTTGGCAAAATATTATGTGCAAACCTCTTGATTACTGTGATTTATGTCCATTTCAGTGGCTGACAGCGCCTGGTCATTGTATCATTGTGCGAGCAAAAGCAGAATCAACATCCTTCAAAATTATATTTTGAGATCCTTTTAAAAAATCGATGCAAGTTTGAAAGAACATAGGGTGAATCAATGGATTATGAGAACATCCAGTACCAGCCAGGGGAACGCAAATCAATAAATGATCTCTTTATAGACAGCCGCATGTGAATTCTGACTATTGTAATTGAATGCAGCTGGAAAGACAAACAGTTCATTAGAGATCCAGGGCGTTGAAGTGTGCAATATTTTTGAGAATTATAGAAAATGAGTGTGCCAGATGGACAGGCTAGGCACCTGAGTTTGTCTGTGGAAGTCTGCCTGAAGCTGGATCCACGAGCCTTCGCTGCTTCGGTCCCTCCAGAATCACGTTCCAGCACCAAAACTTGTGGTTTCTCCACCCAACTCCAGCCATTATGAACCCCAACCAGTAGCCTGCGCTCCTGCACCACAACAGACCGTCTTTCCGCGCCCCTATTCTGTGGAGAAAAACACACATGAACAGTGTTAAGAGTATAATGCATTAAAAGTAACATGAAGTAATGTGTTCATTTGTTACTGATGATGATTGTGTTTACACATTCACTATGCATAACACTATGGCCAATCAGTGGAGTTCAAGGACCTGCTCAACAGTACTCAAATGTTAGTGGAAAAAGGAAGATTTGAAAATTACAGCACCGATTGCTACTTTTTTGGTTTACTTAGTTCATATTAGGACTGCACATTATATTGTTTCAGCATTGGTATCGCAGTTTGCAAATCTGCAATAGCCACATCACAGGATCTGCAATGTTGATTTGTGATTATAATGTCCACAGAACGTGATTTGTGGAGTCATCACAAAATTTAACCCTAATAGAGTAAAAGATTTTCCTTTGGATGTGTTTTCAAGGACTGTGACAAGATATCTAGCGAATTTAAACCAAGAAATTCTAAAGTTTAGAGACTTAACAAAGATTAACTGCATGGTTTCCACTCCATTCATTCTTCACCTAAATTCATTCATGCCACGGCTACATTACAGCTTCTCATTCCAAACATTTAGTTGTTGCTGTTTTTTTTTTTTTTTAAATAGCGGGTTATAATCGCACCAAAATGTTTTAAAAGGTAATTGAATTATAACAGAGTAAACTTTTCAGTAATCATAGTAGTGCTGTGCGTTATTTGTTTAATATTCAATCCAAATATTCAATAATCAAATTTCAGCCAAATATTATTCTATCTTAACAACTACACATCAATGGATTGTACTTAGCTTTCAGATGACGTATAAATCTTGACTTCCAAAAATGCCTTTGTTGTCCAGTGTCATGTATATTTAGTTTCGTTTAGGAAGCAATGCAAAATTGTAATGCATTTCATTTAATAGTAACCTTCCACAACACTGCACGTGATGAAAATTCACAAGCCATTCTGATCAGGATGGACATTTCTGCATGATTAAAGGAACATGTGTTTGTGTACACAGACACGTGAGAGGAATTCCATGTATGTTTTGCCAAAGAGCAGAGAGTGTTTGGCTGGGCCTGTTAACATTTAATCCTCAGAGGAGAAATGAGAAAAGAACGTGTGGATTGCGTTTGAAAGCTGCACAGTTCCGACTCCTCAGTGCTGGAGAGCGAGAGAGACATGTAAGCTCTATTGATCCGTTCTATCCTTGAGACTGAATCTGAATGGCATTTCTCTGGTAAGCAGAGAGAGTTTAGAACTTGCAGGGGGAAAAGATACAGAGAACGAAATGAACTGGCTCAAGGCAAAGAAAGGAATGTGACAAAAAATGTTGAGATTAATTATATTTCCACTGACTTTTTTTTTTTTTGCAATAGGCCCTGAGATGATAGAATGTGATAAATTGACATTAACAAAGACTCTTCTGTCAAATAGTTTTCTATTTGTTTGCAATGTTGTGATCACAGTCACATTTCTTTGCTATAAAATCCAGTTCCAAACATAGTATAACATGGTTCGAATGTTTAAGGTCTGTGAGAATTTTTTTTAAAGATTATACTCACTATACATGATAAAAAATATTGTAACAACAATATTGTGACCTATTTAAGTATATATTTAATTTATTTTTGTGATGTAAAAGTTGATATTCAGCATCATTACTTCAGTCTTTGGAAATCTATGTGGAACTATATGCTGATCTGAAGCTCAAAAAAATGTTCAACAAAAAAGGGGAGAAATGTCACCCTTCAATTGACTTATGGGCCAAATATGACACATTTGGAGTACAACAATTGTCCTTCGGGTCAATTTTGACCAGCCAGCTATAAAATCATTTTTTTCACCACAAACAAAAAAAAAGAATCGGCTGCTTTAAGTTTTATAAATATTATCTTGCTAAAAAAATGTTTACACTTATGCAGATACCTGTAGCATTAGAAAATATGCCCTTCATTTGATGAGGGAAAACATCGACATTCATAGTGTTTGTGATGAAGATGAGGATTTTTCTTAGGCAAAATAGATTTGAAGATGGCGCCACGGTAGCGTAGTGTGTAGCACTTTCGCCTCACAGCAAGAAGGTCTCTGGTTCGAGCCGTGGTTACGTGGGTTTCCACCTGGATCTCCGGTTTCCCCCACAAGTCCAAAGTCATGTGGTATAGGTGAATTGGGTAGGCTAAATCGTCCATAGTGTATGAGTGTGAATGAGTGTGTATGGATGTTTCCAAGAGATGGGTTGCAGCTGGAAGGGCATCCGCTGCGTAAAACATATGCTGGATAAGTTGGCGATTTATTCCGCTGTGATAAAAGGGACTAAGCCGAAAAGAAAATGAATGAATGAATGAGATTTGAAGATTGGTATGAAATTTAGTTGCTTTATTTTATGTATACAGAATTGTGATGGTGCTATCACACCTGTAGATCCATTGTTTTGTTACGTTTTGTTCTTGGTGCCGTTCACTTTCACACAGCAAAGTTTCTAAACAAGCCAAAATTGTCATGTGCCAGTAAACTCTCTTCACATTGGTCACATTCTGGGATTCCACTCATCTGTCATACTTTGTTATTTTAATTGACGGCAATGAGCAATTACATATTATAAGCGAAAAAGTGCACTTTTAATTTTGAATGGTGACACCCATAGACATAGTCACCAAATACGAACCAGAGCTCAATTTAACAAAGCCAAGACCACCTCGTTCAGGGGATCTCAGACCAATTGTTTTGGTGTGGATACAGAGAGAGTGACTGCAGTGTTCAATGCCCAAATGACGCTAAGGGGCAAATGTGCCAGAATCTGATACAAATGTCTAGTTGTGAAAATACCCTTAGACACCGAAAGGTTTAATGAAATGTTCATTTAGACAGTATCTATTTGAAATAGAAATGTGTTTTAACAACATTAAAATGTCTTTACTGACACATTTGAACCATTTAATGTTTCCTTGCTAAATAAAAGTTATTTCTTTCTATAAAAAACACCCTAACTTAGATGAACTGTAAGAAATTAAAACAGGCTTTCGTAAGTAATTGTGGTATGGGGAAAACTGTATCTTCCTAAATGGCAAACAATTTACAGTATAATTGAATGCAATTAAATCACAATTAGGGCAGCGTTTCTTAATCCCTATCCTAGAGGAACCCAGCACTCTTCATTTTGGATATGACCCTTACATTATCACCTTTATGCACACAGTTTTAATGCTGAAGCCTCTACTGATGAGCTGATTATGTAAATAAGGTGTGTTAAATTAAAGGGGCATCCACAATGGAGAACCATTGAAACAGGCCTCCAAATTGAGGCTCAGTTCGTGTGACAGCATTAAACGTAGACAAATAAACAGATTATTTCACAGTAATTAACTTAAAAACAGCACTATTTACCTAAATATTTATCTGTGTTATTTTTTGTGCAGGGACTCGTTTAAATAAATTGTTGGAACAAACTGATTCTCTAAAATAAACAGTGCTGGAGAACTGCCACAGCTGTTAATGTGATGGACATTGTAACAAAACAACAAAAACATAGCATTTTTATCATTGCTGGTATTATGATTGTATGGTATGAATAACTTTTAAAACCCATGGATTACAAAAAGGTTCTTTGTAGTGGATTTTTTCCAATATAAGTTTGAAAATAAGCTGCAATGGCTGCAAACTGAATCGTCGAGGGGGAAAAAAATCCCAAATAATTCTGGGCTCAGAGTCAGACCGTGGGAGTTTTGAAATCCTAATACAGTAGATTATAAAAGATTCACAGACTCTCCTCCCTCAAATCCCAAACATGCACACACTACAAGACTTTTAAAACTGAATTGGAATTTTTTCTATTTAGTTACACAAAAAAGTATTTAGAAGATGAAGCACTTGACATGATCTTCAGATTGTCAATGAAGTATCAATATGTAATATTTACATTTAGTTATGTAATTACTTTCTACCCTCAACAGGTAAAGTATGTTCAAAACAGAGGTGAATTCACCACAGCACTTTGTTCTTTGTTCTCAGATTGTTGTACATTTTCCAAGTCACTCATGCTGTTGCCAAAACACAAGCAGCTCCTCCATCTCCCTCTGTCCAACACACCTGGCTGCAGCTTGTTTTAAAATCCTAAATCTTTAATATGTTTGATATTAGCCATGATGTGTTTATGAGCAGATCCAGCCCAATCTCATAAAGAAACGTAACTTTTTTATGTTTTTTTTTTCAGTTTAGTGGGTAATTCGTATGCATCCGTACAAGTTCAGTCGTACAAAAATGTGGCACCCAACCCTGCTCCTAAACACAACCGTCATTGTGAGATAAGCAAATTGTACTAATTTGTACGAATATGATAGTACGAATTCATATGAATTAGCCACTAAAAGTTAAGAATTGTGTTGGCAAATCAGGAGGTTTAAGATTTCCTCTGTAAATGCATCACGTTGCCAGATAATGTGTGGCCAAATAACCGGAACTGGTCAAAGCCAAGGGCAAGATTTCAATTTCAAACTATTTCAGATAACGCAAAAAAAGAAGAAAAAAAAAAAACAGTTGGTAGTCCCAAATAAAAAGAAACATTTACATGGAATGGATTAGTGAATTAAAATGAAATTACTAACATTATTAACTCAACAAGAAACTCACTTCTCTTGTAAACTAAAGGAAGGGATGAAAATAGAAAAGAAAAAACGTAAAGTGTCATTCACAATAAGAAAACACTTATGTATGTCACACTATTCATTCATTCATTTATTGTCTTTTCGGCTCGGTCCCTTTATTAATCTGGGGTCGCCACGGTGGAATGAACCACCAATTTAACCAGCATATGTTTTACGCAGCGGATGTCCTTACAGTTGCAACCCATCACTGGGAAACATCCACACACACTCATTCACACTCATACACTGCAGACAATTTAGCTTACCCAATTCACATGTACCACATGTCTTTGGACTTGTAAGGGGAAACCGGATCACCAGGAGGAAATCTACGTGAACATGGGGAGAACATGCAAACTCCACACAGAAATGGCAACTCACCTAGCCGAGGCTCGAACCAGCGACCTTCTTGCTGTGAGGCGATCGTGCTAACCTATGTCATACTTAATTAATACTTCTTTTTTTTTTTTGACACAAACCTGGCTGGTCTTTTGTCTTCTGTTTTTGTGTATGTCTTTGAATAATAAATAAATAAATGTCAAACTAAATTAATGGATTTTTTATTATTTTTTTTCTTCCTTTTGTATTTGATTTGTTGCCTTTGCATAATAATGAAAAATAAATAAATAAATAAATAAATAAATAAATAAATAAATAAATAAATAAATAAATGAATGAATGAATGAATGAATGAATGAATGAATGCATGAATGCATGAATGAATAAATGAATGAATAGGGGAAATTGAAAATGAATAAAGAGAAATTGAAAGCAAAACTTTGTCACTCATTTGCCATCAATCCAAATGGGTTTGGCACATTTTGTGTGCTTGACATTGGTTGTAAGTTTTGTAATGTACTATAAGTCACACCATGTGTCTAAAAAACAAGGTAAATATTTTAAAAAACAAACAAACAAAAAAACACTGAGCTGTTGGCACAAACTGTAGTTTAGTTAGTTGTGGTATGACAGATGTGACTTCAAATCTGTCTAACCAAAATCAGAAAAGGCTGATAGCTGTCAGTGTCCCTTCACGTTACATGACATAAACCATCACAGATGCTTGTACCCCAGTCTCCAAAAACTGTCACCAGTTGCTAAATATTGGGAGAACAACTTCCAAGTCCAGTGGCTGTCTGTGTAAGTCGATGTCCAGACATGTTTACAATAATGCATCAGTTAAACGCCAGCCTGCTGCCATTGGAGTGTGGAAACTCTTGGCAGACACCTGGAGTTTGGAAGATGCATCGGCTCTGAAACGGGGTGGCAGGAGCAGTCAGATGTTATTAATTGCAGCATTACAGAGGATCTGTAAAAGAAGGTACGGGACTAACAGCTTTTCTCTCTCACTTCTCCTCGGGGTGAGAGTCGCATCTCTCTGCTCTGCTCAGGCCTCCCACTCATCGCTCCTCCAATTAGCATATCAATTGTGTGCAGTGTTTTATATGCAGGCCTACAAGAAGCAGTCCGCGTGTATCCCACTTTACACCGTGAATCACAGAGTATACTGCAGCGACCATCAGAGTACCTCTAAAACCCTTCCTTTAAGTGGATGTAATGCAGTTTTTGTAGCAGATTCACGGCTTACTAGGTCACATCTGGTCATTTCCATGAGTCTTGATGGGTTCTTGCTAGCGATGTAGATTTGATTCTTTCCTTTGCTGTTTTTCAGTGATAACTGTTTCGACTCTTTCAGAAAAAACAAGGCATCTGCTGTTTAAACACAGAAGTAATGAACATGTACACTCTCAGAAAAAAAGGTACACGATGGTACAAATAATGTTCCTTGAGAAACAGTTTTGTACCTTTGTAAAAATTGTACCTTATATGGTACTGAAAAGACCTCTTATGATACTGTTCTGTGCCTTTTATGGTACAGCTGAAATGAAGGTACACAATTGTTCTCATATAAAAGGTACAAAAGTGTTGAACAACTCCTTCTTTATTACAGTATCTGTGAAAATAAATATGACTGGAAAAGCAAAGTGATTTTTATGAATAATTTCCATATTAAAACAAGAATCATTATTTAAAAGTATATGTTTGAAGATACTTATAAACATACATTTTTAATCCTATAATACAATAATACAAAACAACTGGTCAAACATAAAACTATAGGTATTGTGAACTAAACATTTAAGGCATTTTAATAAATGTTTGGTAAGCATTTTTGACTCTGTTAAGGTACAAAGAGTCTTGTCACTGTGGTGGTACCTTTCACAAAGTATACAATATTGTATCTGCAGTTTTTTTTTAAAAAAAAGGTACATTTTGGTCTCCCATGGTACAAATCATGACCTTAAAAGGTACAAATTTGTTTCTTTTCTTAAGGTACAATTTTGTCCCATAAAAAGGTACTGCCCCAGTGACAAGGGTTTGTACCAATGACTGTATAAAATATGGACGACGCGACAACCCCTTTTCCCATAAAACGTATTGAAGGAAAAACCACCTCGTGACGGGCACAAACTGTCGCAAAACACTGCTGAAATTGGAGCCTGGGCATGCGCGGAAGGATTGGCTGACGGAGCCAGAGGCGGAGCCGCGGAATCAAGCTTCCAACCAAACGCTTGTACATCAAATGAACCACGCCCCCCGAACTTCTCAATTGACTGCCGGTGTCTGCATTATAACAAAGGCTCGCTAATGTAAATATAAGAACTTACATTTAAAAACACGTAATAATATATGATTTAAAAACGGTGTGATTTAAGCGGTTATAAAATTAATCAAAGCAATCTATGTTATATTGCAGAAAGAAACGATCTTTCATACACTCTAGCCTGATCAAGACTAATATGAGCACAAAAAATATTATTCTTGTAACAGGGTTGCTGGTATTGTTATCTTTACAGAACTAACACTTGTAAAATATGAACAATAACATATAAACAACACATACATTTATTATTAATCAACAGGACCCAAAATATACACACCATAGACTATTTACCATGCGGGAAAAATTGTGTGTTTAAAAGATAAATACAGCAAGATTTACACGTCCCATCCCTGCACTAGCTATATAAAACAATTAAACTTAGCAGTATTATTACATGTCTATCAGCCGCTGAACATCGCTTGTATATCATTTTTTGCCTCCGTTATCATTTGGTTTATTCGATGCCTTCATTATATCTGGCAAAGAGGAATTTACATTTGTTTGAATGTTTATTAGGAGTTTTTAAATAAGCCAATAGTAAATGATGTATTGAAATAATATATCACATTTACAGCTCTATTTGTTATATAAGATAATGTTTCTAGAACATTAATATTTTATAACAGCAAACTCAGTAGATTAACTCAATAACATGCAGAAACTCAAAACGTAAGAGACTTTAAATCAAGTTCAAATAACGTTAGATCAATGTGGAGATCGGCTAACATTAGTTTTGTCTTCCTAATTATTATTACAAACCCATAAAGAGAATTAATGCTAGATAGCGATCACCTGCATTTCCCCCGTCATGGCTAGGCGTGTATCAGCGAACTAATAAAGCCCGATAAAGCCCTGACCTTGCCGAATAAACAGTGCTCTATCAGATTCTGTAGGTCAGACAGTGTAGTTTACTGCTGAACTCATTTTATCATGGTAAAGTAACACAGAAATGGAATAATGACACTTCAATCTCCTCCCGAGGCTCCGACGGTGTGCTTTGAGAAGCTGTCAATCAGAACTGTCAATCACGATGACACGCCCAGCATTAAATTACTGGCTAAAACACACTCTTTACAAAAATGAAGATCTGCACCTATACCAGCATTAGAACCAGCGCCTTAATTGACCAGAACCATCTTTCGGGACATTTTATTGCAAGTGTAATGATTTTTTTTATGTGGGCTCAAGTCTCGTTCGTTAACATGGAGGAGGCGGGCTTTATGACTTGTACTGCAGCCAGCCCCCAGGGGGCGATCTAACGGCCGAAACCCTCACTCGAAAGCAGGCGTGCGGCACACTTGGTTTGTACCTTCTTTGGTACAACATTGTACCATTTTTTCTGAGAGTGTAAAATGTCAAATGCACATCAAATAGGTTTGTGTAAGAAGAGAATTCAATACAGGTTGTTGTTTGGTGATAATTCATTCATTCGCCTTAGTCTCTATTTCAGAGGTTACCACAGCAGAATGAACCACTAACTATTTCAGAATATGTTTTACGCAACGGATACCCTTCCAGTTGCAACACAACACTGGGTGACACCCATACACTCTTGCATTCACACACTTACACTACGGCCAATTTAGCTTATTCAATTCACCTTTAGCACGTCTTTGGACTATGGGGTAAACCGGAGCACCCGGAGGAAACCCACGCCAACATGAGGAGAACATGCAAACTCCACACAGAAATGCTAAGTGCCCCAGCAGGACTCAAATCAGCGACCTACTTGCTGTGAGGTAACAGTGCTAACCACTGAGCCACTGTGCCACCTGTTTGATAATAAAAGAAATAAAAATCAAACGACTTTAGACTGACATGATGGTGAGTAAATGGTCATTTCTGGGTGAACCATACAGTACTTTCTGTTTTCATTCTAGCTTAGGGTTTAAAGAGTAATTGCAAAAATTGTGACAGTACAGACTTCCCAAAAAAGAATAAGCTTGAAAAAAATAGATGCGAGATGAAAAGAAAGACAAAAAAAAAATGAATGGAACATTTGTTGCTTAACTGATTTGTTTTTTTGGACTGATTTGTGTATTTGTTTCATTTTTGGAAATTGTGATTTATGTTTAATTCCTGGTTTGATTTCTTGAACATGATTTGTGGTGTTGAAAAAAAAAAAACGTTGAGTGTTTATTTTGAGAGAACACAATTTGAGGGTCTGTGTAGTGGTTTAATAAAGGCCTTTGTAAGGTTTTCTGATTAAAAAAAATGATTAAAAAGGCAGTGAAACTCTGTCTGGCATCTCAGCACTTAAAGTGAGCAAAAGCAAGCATTACAATTGTTTCCATAAATCTGAACTGAAATGAAAATACTGCTTTTGACAATTACCAATATCATATCTCAAACAGGCGACATTGTGCTAACACTTGATAAACCATAATGACAATGTGGAAAAAAAGATTTGATGCACATTTATTAAAAAACAAAAAAACTGAAAAATTGCATGTACATAAGGATTCAAAGCCTTTGCTTTTTTGATGCACCTTTGGCAGCAATTACAGCCTCAAGTCTTTTTGAATATGATGCCACAAGCTTGGCACACCTGTCTTTGGGAATTTTTTCCCATTCCTCTTTGCAGTACCTCTCAAGCTCTACCAGGTTGGATGGGAAGCGACGGTGTACAGCCATTTTCAGATCTCTCCAGAGATGTTCAATAGGATTTAGGTCTGGGCTCTGGCTGGGCCACTCAAGGACATTCATCGAGCTATTGTGAGGCTTTGGGTCATTGTCCTGCTGGAAGATGAACCGTCACCCCAGTCTGAGGTTAAGAGCACTCTGAAGCAGGGTTTCATTCAGGATGACTCTGTACATTGCTGCATTAATTTTTCCCTCTATCCTGACTAGTCTTCCAGTTCCTGCTGCTGAAAAACATCCCCAAAGCATGATGCTGCCACCACCATGCTTCACTGTAGGGATGGTATTAGGCTGGTATTAGCCTGGTGTTCTCACATTGTCATTATGGGGTCTCGTGTGTAGGATTTTGAGGAAATAAATGAATTTAATCCATTTTGGAATAAGGCTGTAAAAAAAAAAAAAAGTGAAGCGTTTTGAATACTTTCCGGATGCAGTGTAAGTGGGCGGTTCATTCTGCTGTGGCGACCACTGATGAACAAAGAAACTAAGCTAAAAGAAAATTACAGATTGAATAGCTCAAACACCAAATAAGCATATTAAGTATTGGATTATGTGACACTGAGCTGAAAATTGAGCTTTTCCACAACAGGAATAAATTATTATAAATATAAATCGAAATAGAAACAGTTTAGGTTGTAATAACATATCAGAATCTTACCATTTCTTTTTGCCCAAATATTTATTCACAAAAAAAAAAAAAAGATCCAGAACACTGAATTTTACTCAGTGCAGGGAACTAACAATAATGTTCAGGTAAAGTAAAGGTAAGACTTTTACTAGTTTTGTGATCTATCATTAATGTAACAAAAATATTCACGATGCAGTAAGGCGTAAACACATATAGACCTGACAGTTTGAAAAGCCAATCAATGACTTTTCTGTCTTGTAGCTGACCGTGGTGTGAGGTACAGCCATTTTCGTTGCCTTTACTTTTGGTTAACAGTCTGAAATCACATGTGGGCGTCATGACAAATCTGAAAGTCCAATTATATAGAAGAATACTGTGAAACACTGCTGTGCAACATGCACAGAGAGACACAGCACTCCAGAGACACTATATTCAGCAATTATTCATTTCAGCAACACATGTTTTGACGAACAAGAGTTCTCAGTCGAGAGAGATAATTAAGTAATTAAATCACGTAGCGTTGTGCTTGTTTTCAGCAAATACATGTAACAAAAAAGCCTTCAGGTGATGCGGCCGAGCTCAGCATTTCAATTGCGTGACTGTGAAAGGTCGATGGGACTGCTTACAGGCTCTGCACCAAAGACAGCACACATTTAAGTGGGAATTAACAATCCCGCTTTGAGGAACACAGGGATTATAATGTCAGTTACTGGGATATATATTGCCTCTCCAGGTTGTGGTTATTTTAACTTTATTATAAATGTACAAGTGTTAAAATACAGTTAGCATCTTTTTAAAGACGTCAAAAACAGTAATTAGCAGAGTCCACATTAGAAAAAAAATTGAATTATTCAGCAATGATGTTTTAAAATTAGGAATGCTCATACTCTAGCTCCGGTGATGAGGAAAATTAGCTATGCTTGAGCATTCTATGCTTTTTTAGGGTCAAATTGTTTTTTTGGTTCATTTACAGTAGATGTCTTTGATCTGTGTTGTGTTCCTATTTCAGTCGAAATGAGCACAGTTATTTTGGAAGTGGCTTTTCAGAAACCTCAGAGGATGTCAGTGTTAAGATTTGTTAAAATTACCTGTACTAACAATGGAAGCTTGTTTACATGGTCAAAAAAGGCAATTGTCACTTTTTATCTTTGTAAAGTCTGAATTATTACATAAGTTTTCAATTCAAAAGTCTTTTTTTTTCCAACACAGGCTCATTGTAAAAAACATACTACATATACATTTTTGGAGAATGCGAATTACATAGCCAGGGCTACATATGGTTGCATTTTATGTCAGTGGACTTGAGACGCAGAGAGAAAAGAACAAGTAAATATCAGGGTGAATAACGGTCCCAGAAAGTAGGTAAAACAAAAGGCAAAAAATTAAATAAACAAGCAAAAAAAACAGGTTGAGAACGTGGTAATTTCTGAAAACATGGCAAAAATCAGGCTGCCGCGAGGGATTTTCTTTTTCTGGATTGCTTTTGAAAACACTGTCAGTTTAGGGAAGGGGGTGGGTGCTGGTCAGTCGGTGCTTTTGAAAACACTATTGGTTGGGGACCGGTCAGGCAGTCAGTTAGTTAGTCATCAGTGCCCTCTGGTGGATTTACGCGAGAAGAACAGGCGTAAATGGCACTCGTGCGAGAGAAATTTGAGATCTGAAAAAGCGTACAAAGCAGCCTCTGGTGGACTCATAAAAACAAAAACTGCAAATACTACCTCCTGGGACATATTTCATGATGTCCAGGAATGTATATAGGGGTATGTATCAATAATAAGCCTGGGTTGTTTTTTCCCATGAAATTGTGATTTTATATCTCACACTATATTTTTTTTTACTTAGAGTTAAAAGGTTTATATTTCAATTCTGACTTTTTCTGACAATTCTGGCAAGGCTATATTTATTTGACACAGTAATAAAACATAATATTGTGAATATGTATTATTACCACTTACTGATGTATTTTTATTATTATCACTTACTGATTGTACCAGCACTGATGTATTTTTTTCTGCCACTAAAACGCTAAAGTGTTTGATTATTTGAAGAACTCAAAAGAAAAGGACATTTTATTATTTTTATAACAATACTAATGTCTTTTATTATCACATTTGATCAACTGAATTGATCCTTGAAGGAAAAAGAATAATAATTAGACCCCAGGCTTTTATAGGAGGTCTAAATCTCTTTTTATCCATAATAACCTTTCATTTGTCTTAATAAATAAATACTCTTATCCATGTCACTTTTTTGCATTAAAAACAAATTAGCTAGCATGACACTGAGCCACTAACCACACAATGATGAGACAAGTATGTCACCATGGTTTAAATCCCATCAAGAGAGCTTTGTGTGTTCATATATCACTGCCAATTTACTCTCTAGAGATTGAACCAAACAGCATATACACCAGCTCACTGCAACAAGTTGATAACAATATAATGATGTATAATTAGTGCAGTATGCTTCAACACTGAACCCAACAAACTTTTCACTACAGGCAAAGAGTATAGACTTAAGCAGCGGTCACACTGCATTTTTCGCTCCATAAACTTCCATTCTAATGCACTAATGCATGTGCATTCTAATGCATGGGATTGTGGCAGACGAAACGCAAGCGTCACTGCGTTCGAAAGGTCAGGTTTGTTGAACTCTGACCTGCGATAAAACAAATAAAAGATCAAAACAGGATATTCAAAATATGGAGAAATTGTTTGTTTTATCAGTAACACATTATCTTGTTTTATCCTGCCCCTTTCTATCAGTACTTCGCATACTCACACTCTAGTACGACTGCAGATTTAAAGAGTTTTAACAATTTCATTTTATGCTTCAGAACATTTCTAATATGCCGACTTGGTGTTAATGAAACTCTTATTATTATCTAAGATTTGCATAAACCAGGATAATAGTTTTGCAAAAATAAGGTCTCTTTGATGAGATAAAAAGTTCAAACAACAGGCTTTATTTAAAACAGAAAATATTGGAATTTTCATACTATCTATCCTAAATATACACTACCTGATAAAAGTCTTGTCACATATGCAAGTTTTAGAAACAACAAATACTAACTTGACTTCTAGTCGATCATTTGGTATCAGACCTGGCTTATATGAAAGGCAAAGGCCCTGGGGTGCCGCTAAGGGGGGGAAAGTTAGGATGATTCTAAGGGCCCATGCACTCTAGGGGCCCACAGAGATCTGCTTTATAATTAAAAATTATAAACCCCTCTCTTTCACTGTATGGTCAGTCTGTCAGTAGCGGGAAGAGAGTTGATGCTTTGAGTGCGATAGTCAGGGAAACGGTCAAAGCAGCGATGTCCTGGAGGTTAACCTCAGCTGCATCCCAAATGGCATACTTATGCGCTATTCTACGCCATTTTGTAGTATAAATAGTGTAAGTAGTGCGTTCACACTGAAAACTCTACAAATAATAAGTGCACTTTAATTACCTGGATGATGCACTCAGCATGATTTATGGGTCTCGGCTTATTTATGGGTCTCATTGTAATACAATTTTGTGTCTTTCTTATTGATTTTTGTCACTGTTCCGGTGAATTACACAATGTATGAGACACTATTGCAGTACAGTTATTTAAATAGTGACACATTTAACATACATACATTTTGTGTGTTTAGAAATGTAAACGTTTCAGTGAATATTTGATCACTGTTCCTTTTTTTGTACTACATTTACATTTGAACATAGCTACAGTCATGGCCGTTCTCTGACTAAATACTGATAAGTAGAGGACAAAATCAATAATAAAATGCATAGGTCAGTAAAACTACATTGCAGACAAAGAGTTTGGATAGCTAGCTTGGTAGTAGGGGGCCCATCCTTATATTTTTTCATGGGGTCCAAAATTGCTAGCTCCGCCCCCACAAAGGCCTCTAGATTATGCTTATTTAAAATATAATCATGCCTTGATTTTTAACTGTTTAATTATTGTATATGACTCCCATGAGCTTGCCGACTGCATCCATACATCTAAGCAATGATTCAAATAATTTATTAGTAAGATTCTTTGAAATAGCAAAGAAAGCATCCTTGCAGGACTCCTAGAGTTCATCGAGATTCTTTCAATTCATCTTCAATGCTTCCTCCTTAATCTTACCAGACATTCTCAATATTGTTCATGTCTGGGGACTGGTCTGGCCAATCCAGGAGCACCTTGATTTTCATTGCTTTCTGGAACTTTGATCTGGAGGCTGAAAAAGAATTTGCCCTCTCCTGTGGTTTGTAATGTAATGGGCAGCACAAATGTCAACCTCAGGCTGTTGATGTTGCCATCAACTCTGCAGATACAATTGGGATCGACGGCATAAGTTTTGTCACATAGTGTAGTATTCAAAAATAAAATTAGCATATTCCACATCATAGTATTTTGAAATTAATATTCCAAAGTTACCCTGACGGTCTACTATTTTTGGATGAAATGCAAAGTCCAGAACCATATGTACTTTAACCATTTCTGATGTGAATTCGATTAGAACTACAAATGCTGGTTTAAAGTGTTAAACTACAAAGATGGCGCACACGCAAGACTGCCGGTTAAGCGAAGAGGTCTAAATAAAGAAGTCTGAATGATATTGTTGATGTTAATTACTGCAGAGTACTTAAATCATGCTTTCCCCATTATATTTCATCTGCTACAACAATGTGAACTTATACAAAGACCAGTTTGGTCATCAACTTCTGAATGCATAATTCTGCAAACACCTAAAGGAAAATTTTCTCTGCAGATTAGCCCACTGCTGCTTCTCCAATATGGTAGGAAATTAAATATGAAAGAAATGTGGAAGATATAACGAGATGATTGACAGGGCACATAACTAAGCAACATAACTGTCCCTTAATGAGGAAGCAATATGTCCCAAAACTTGCTTATTTTTCCTATTACAAAGTATTACGCACTTTTTTTCTCACAAAAAAAAGAACGTACTTTTAGCATATAGTATAGGCAACTTGGGATGCAGCAAACATCTTCACTGACACTTTCCATTTAAGGTTAGTGTACGAAATGTAAATAATTTTGTTATACTAGTTGAAAGTCTCATCACATCCAGGTAATCATCAATAATTAAAGTTGTCTGATTATGTATTCTTTGGAAGCCTTCATGCTCTTCTTGCATTAAAAAAGTTGATTATGTCTTTTTTAATTCTAATGCTACGTGCTTCACACCAGAATGTTGTCTCAACTTTAGAAAACTTTCAGACTCTGTCTTACTAACATTTACTGTTTGAATTTTGTTTTTTACTGATACCTTTTATGATACATTTCTGACACTACGAAGCCTAATAGACTCAATCCTCATTCATTTCCATTATACAGAAAGTCTGACACAACAAAACATGCGCTCAAGTTTGGAACAACATGTGGGACGAGTAAATAACGACTGCACTTTCATTTTGGGTAAAACTACCACTTTAAAAAGAAGTGACGAATGGAGAGAAAGCCGGAAAAGCGACAGAAAAGCAGAGAAGGATAAAGCGAAAGAGATAAGCGCAGAAAACGAGCCTGTCTACAGCTTATCTTAACACATCGGCTACAAAAATATCTTATTTCTGTTTCATACTCTTGTCCTTTTTTTCCCTCACTCTCCTCCTTGTCTGCTCTCTTTGCTGTCACAGATTTCGCTTCCTGTGCCCAAAATATGAATATTTTAGAGCTAAGAAGCTTAAAGGGAACAATGAAATGGCCTGAAGTTAAATCATACCCCATTTCCAGCTTTACAGAGCAAAGAGAGCGACTGAGTGAGTGAGTGAGAGAAAGAGAGAGACTGAAGGAGAAGGAAAGCAAGGGAGGAGAAGCTTTTTGGAGTGATGAATGCGGCACGGTGTAACTCACAGTAACAACGAAGTCCATCCTCATTTATTGGAAATTTCTGAACATCACGGGTTACGCATCATCAACAAGCCGTTTAACAGACAAAGTTAGCAGGACACAAAAAACAAAACAAATGGAGGAATATTACCTTGAAATGAACAAAATGCAAGAAAGTTGAGGGTTTCATATATGGTGTGAACAAAAGTTTATTCTAAACCTCAGTATCTATGTAAAAAACGTGTCCAACCCAGGCTCACTCTGAAAACGTATCGCTAAGTATATACATTTCTGGAGAGCGCCAAATATGTCCCAGGACGTACGTTGTTTTCCAGTTTTTGTTTTGGCGTATCCACCACAGGCCGCTTTGTACTTTTTGAGATGTCAAATATCTCTAGAATACCATTCCCCCAGTCCACCCACTTCCCTAAACCAAACCTACAGTTTTAAAAAGCAATCCAGCAAAAGAAACCCCCTAGTCTGATTTTACCACATTCTCACCCTGCTATTTACTTGTTTGCTTCTGTTTTTGTCTTGCCGCTTTCTGGAACTGCTCTTCGCCAGGCTCGAAACCTGTCATTGAGGCCAATTCCTCTCTGCGTCTCAAGTCCACCAATGTACATGGTGAGCTTATTGGACAAACTGGTCCCGTTGGTACTACTGGTCCAAACTTCGGGAAAGCCATCCATACGGAAGTAAGCGGTCAGCTGGTAATTGTGAAAACAAACAGTGTCATACCGCCCCGAAGCATTTATTTTAAAGATAAAATGCAGCCAAATGTACTTCTGGCTAAAAAAAATTCACAATCTCCAGAAATGTATATAGGGTTACGTTTTCAGAATGAGCCTGTGTTGTGCATATCTCAGACTAAAGCACTTCTGTTTGCAAGAAATAAGTTTGCAAGGGAAAAAAAGAGCTGGCTAAGTCCCCTCGTTCCCAAAGTTCTGTATTTATTTCTTCTCTTGTTTTTTGGATCGTAGTTTGTAGGGAATAGACGTGCTCCCATTGGCATCACAAACAGCGAATTCAGGCTCAACCCAAAATGTCTTTGATGTTTTTTTTTGACGGTGGAATCAGAACAGAGGATTTAAAAATAGAAACAGTTGGATTGAGTCTTCATGAAAGACTTCAATGCTTTCCAAAAGAATACCATTTATTTAACTCATGAATGTGTGGGTCGGATCACAATTTCATGGCATAGAACCGCCTGTCCTCTTATGTCACCTTGGTATTGATACAGTCATTTAAGAAGGTAATTAAAAATAAAGTTTATACAAATGCCATTCCGAAAAAAAGTAGGACTTTGGCAAGTAGCACTTTCACTTTTACAATGCTCAGGTTTATCTCCCACCGATGCCAACAAAGAACTAACAATTCCACTAACAAGAGGTATAGAAGACAAAATGCGGGCCAGCAAATTGATTTTACAAAAAACTGCTGCGTGTTGAATAGTCTGGTTCAGACGAGTGATTGGGAAGGTCATTTAAACCAAATTCAGGAATAATAGCAGCAAGAAGACACAAGCTCCAGAGGGGTGAGGGTCATCGTCCCATTCAGACTCAAGAATTGAATAGGGTTTTTTTCTCCCTTGAAAAATAAAATTGGTTTCTGAAGGTTATTTCTTTGTAGCGAGCAGATGAAATGAATAGGGAGTGTCTGTTATTTCAGGGGAGCCTAAATGCGAGAAGCAATCAGCATTTATTTAATAGCGGCTGACAGATGAAAAATTATTTTGCCCACCGAAGAGTGACCAATTTTAATCATACAAATAAATAAAAAATAGAATACACAATAAATGTACTTACTAAAAATATTGTAGTTTGTAATTAAAATCAAAGTTTTTATCAAATGAAATGTCAAAACTTCACTTCTCTAATCAATAATCAATTACATTAATGTGGCTGGCAAACTATAATCGCTGTGCTGAACGGGAGAATGAACAATTTAAATGAGTGCGACACAAAAGAGCTCTTTGGTCAGCAAGTCCTCAGTTCTAGGAAAATCATAAAAGGGTCTGACTAAGCTATTGACTTCTGTGAGAGGAAAGAACTGCGAGTCAAGGGTAAGTCAGAGAACAAAGACGGGCTTCCTTATATTAATTTGAATCTGCACTGCAGCTCTGCCCGCATAATAGACATTTAATGGCTTTCAGAAAACGAACTATACAATTTATTGGGAGTTATTGACAAATGACTCTTGAAAAAGCCAGGGTGTTATCGGTGACATGACTTAATTGACGTGGGAATGCTTAAAGAACCAAGAGACAATTATTATGAGCCCTTAATGATTTTCACTAAAAGTTTTATACTGTAATAAATGAACAGATTGTTTCATGTGCTGAAAATGAGTTGTGGTGACCCCTGATAAAGAAGGGAACAAGCTGAAGGAAAGTGAGAGTGCCAACCTGAGGACTGCAGCCATTATAAACTGAAACAAAACCTCAGTGTGATTGCCATGATGTTGCTACTGTATAAAAGATCTATTATACTTCTCCTCAAAAACCTGAGTTATGAATCTGATACAGCCACATGGCACATATGAGATAATGTTAAAATGTGGCGACGCGGTGGCACAATGAGTAGCACATTCGCCTCACTACAAAAAGGTCGCTGGTTCAAGCCTTGGCCGGGTCAGTTGGCATTTCTGTTTGCATGTTTTCTTCGTGTTCGAATGGGTTTCCTCCACGTGGTATAGGTGAATTGGGTGTGCTAAAATTGACCGTATTGTGTGTGTGAATGAGTGTGTAAGGATGTTTCCCAGTGATGGTTTACAGCTGGAAGGGCATCCGCTGCGTAAAACATATGCTGGATAAGTTGGCGGTTCATACCGCTGTGGAGACCCCAGATCAATAAACGGACTAAGCCAAAAAGAAAATGTTAAAATGTCATGTACATATCATTAGAGTATTTTGGTTGTACTCCGTTATCATATAATGGATGATACAGTTGAACAGATAATTGTATTTATGATACACTATATGGCAAAGACAAAAGAGTTTTCAAGCAAAAACTAATGACTACAATTTTACCATGATTTACAGAAGACGGAATACAAATGATTCAGGTTTTGGAGACAGGAACTGTTACTATTTAAAGTTAGGTAGGCGCAAATCCCCAAAAGTAAATGCTGGGTAACAGGTTAAGTGTTAACTGTATTTTAATCATTCATTCATTCATTCATTTTCTTTTCGGCTTAGTCCCTTTATCAATCCAGGGTCGCCACAGCGGAATGAACCGCCAACTTATCCAGCATTTGTTTTACGCAGCTGATGCCCTTTAAGCCGCAATCCATCTCTGGGAAACATCCATACACTCTCATTCACACTCATACACTACAGACAATTTAGCTTGCCCAATTCACCTGTACCGCATGTCTTTGGACTGTGGGGGAAACCCACACGAACACAGGGAGAACATGCAAACTACACACAGAAACGCCAACTGACCCAGCCATGGCTCGAACCAGCGACCTTCTAGCTGTGAGATGACAGCACCACCTTCGTCGCCACCGCGTCACCCCGTATTTTAATCAGCTAAAATATAATAAAATCAATTATGGTGACTTATTGTTTGATAAGAACAGGTCATTTTTTTACATTATCCATTACATGTAATGATGATGAAACATAATTTCATGAAAGTTATTTGATATATTAAAGTAGACTCTTTCTACATAATTTTGTCAATTCAATCGATAATGTCATAATATGTATAATCAATTTTAAAAATAATACATTAATTGTTGTACTATAGTTGGTTTTATTTCACTTTTTTCAATTTAATTTGAATGCAAAATGCTACAGACAAGTTGAAAGTTTGAATTAAACATTAAACAACAAAGTTGAGTATGAATTAGTGGGGAAAAAAATTGTTTTGTTTTGTTTTGTTTTGTTTTATGGCTGATGTCGATGCATTTTCTAATATGCTAATATAGTCCTATGAATTTACATGAAGAGCATAAATAACAAGGAAAATATTGACAAAAGTTTACAAAAAATCTGAAATATGAAAAGGAAAAAAAAGATGTATACTTCAAATAGGTAACTTGATTATGCACTGTGCGTATATTGTAGTTTACACATGTTAAGAAGTTCATCATTAAAACAATGCTCGCTTTGGCATTATATCAGTCGACCACAGTGAATGTTCATTTTCATATTTGTTAAAAATTATAGTCAACGGTGTTATTAAACTATTCATTATAATTAGGGCTGCACGATATTACTGGGTGATAAAGGCCTAAAATGTTCGATACTAAAAATTATGATTAATATCTTGCTGTTAAAATAATGTGTTGATTTTTGCACCTGCAAGAACGTTTGTGTATGTCTCTGTGGGTGTGTGTGTGTGCGTGCATGCATGCGTGTGTGCGTGAGCTTGCATTATTTTGTGGCCAAAAGTAGTTGAAAATAAACAATATATCAGACATGAGCAAAAATCAAATAACATGCATCATTCTGATTATTATTTTGCATAGTTTACAAGCTAAATGCTCTGATAAGGCTTGAGATTGCAGTTCACTCCCGAAAGTTTAGTACCGTCTCAAAAGGAACACGCAGTCTGTGATAAACCCGTTTATGATGATTATGTGCATCCCAGCATGCCTTCAGAAGAGCAGAATGAATGCAGTTATATATCATATCTTAGGCTTTAAAAGAGATTGTGAGTGTGTGTGTGAGTGAGAGTGTGTGTGTGTGTGTGTGTGTGCCCACACTGAGAGAGTGTGCTGGCTCACACTGCGATGAGTCATGCAGGAAGTGTAACAGCAGTATCATTAGCATGTTATCCACATCCGCCCACTCAGCCTCTCTCTCTCTCACACACACAGACACACACACACACACACGCACAGCTTTCAATTGTTGCAGATGACAAACACCTCTCATTGATGATGCTAATCATTGCCCTCTGCTAAGCAGTGCATCAACAAAACACACAAACGCACAGATGTACACAAAATACACAAGCGCAGTGGCCAAACACAAAAATGTTTCACAACAATGCGACAAAATGGCTAAAAAGAGAACCCAAAAGTTAAGCGGAGGATCAGAAATGGATTTGCCAGATAATACAGGAAGATTCAGCTGCTGCCAGTTTCCCTCAACACGGGGCAGGCTTTTTACATTCATACAAAAGGTCAATAATTCAGAAGAGAAAGAGTCTCAGAAAGTATTTAGCACTAAGCAGTTTGCTAAATTGAAAACCCATAAATGGAAAAGCGCTATGGTAACAGGTCTTTCCAAATATTATTCTCTGCATTGTTAGGCAATAACGCGCTGCAAGTAATGCATTACTGTAACGGCATTACTTTTGACAGTAACTAATATTGTAACACATGACTTTTTAAATTTATTAACTCCGTTACCTTTACAATATGATGCGTTTAACTGTTACTTGGTAAATTAATACATTTTAGCTGCAGTCTAGCCCACATCTTCCTGTTCACAGCAGCGACGCATTGTGGGATTGGTGGATGCCAACCAACCACTGTAAAGAAGACATGTCATGTACGAGAAGCCAAACTGGGAAAAAAAAGTGAAGCAAAAGCAGAGAGACCGGGTGTGCGCAAGAGAGGCCAAGTGTGCACGCGAGAGAGATCAAATGCGCATGAGAGACCGAGCGACTATTAACGTTAGTAAATAGTAATAATTACTAATACTGATACTATGTTTGTTGTTTCAAATAAATAAGCACACATTTGTTATCTGTATAAACTATTTATTAGTTTAGTAGACACAGCGACACATTTCTGTTATATTTCAGAACATGTTATTTAAATGTATAGAGTTGCATTGCTCAGAATAATGCAGTGCTTTCCTTTTGTATTGTTAAATATTTTTATAGCTGTATACAAGAGTAGATTTTGCACTTTGAATATACACAACATACTTTCCATAAGTTGCTGAAATACTACTTTAAATTTGTGGTTCAATGGAAAATTGCTCTTAGATTTTGGAGCAGCTGTTATGTTTTTGTTTTATTTAGAGAGCATACAATTTATGGTTGTCTATAATAGCAGGTTTCTTTTTCTTTCTTTTTTTTTTGGAACTGAGTTTCACCAAATTGATTCTGAATGATAATTCAGATTGCTCTCATTTATTTATTTCATAAAGGTTTTGTGTTTGTTGTATATTGTTGCTATTTTCATACACATGTTTAGGGGTTAAACATATTTTTTATGATGCTGAAGTAACTTTTTTGCTTTTTTTGTCTCTGAATATATTATTCAGCTGGTTTATAACCTTTTTGTACTGCTGGTCTGACTTAAATAAATTAGTGTTTGAAAATGACCTTTTGTTTAGGTCTGTCTTGTGTTTTATTTGTGAGAATGCAAATGAATTAACACTTTGAAGCTGATCAACAGTGTAATCTCCATGCAGCACTTAAGTGACATTACAAGGCAAGGCAAGTTTATTTATATAGCACATTTCATACACAGTGGCAATTCAAAGTGCTTTACATAAACAGAAATTAAATTGAAGTATAAGAAAATAAAACCAAATAATAAAAAAAACTGATAAAAACAGATTAAAATGAGTTAAGACAAGTTATAAAAGAATGAAAAGAAAAGAAAGACACAATAGTGCGATCTGTCGGACGTAGCACAGTGCTCATTCAGTAAAGGCAAAGCTAAACAGATGTGTTTTCAGTCTTTATTTGAATGTGCCTAATGTTGAGCACATCTGATCATTTCTGGAAGCTGATTCCAGCAGCGAGGGGCGTAATAGCTGAAAGCAGATTCACCCTGCTTTGACTGAACTCTTGGTGCATTAATGGAAGCCTTAAAAATGTTCTTTGGAAAAGTGACTCAAAAAATTACTTTTAACAGCAGTGCATTACTTTTTGTTGTAAGTAATCGATAAAGTAATTAAGTTACTTTTTGAATGAAGTAACTAGTAACTGTAACTAGTTACTATTGCGAAGTGTAATGTAAACCCCACTCCTCTGACCTCAAAAGGTGCTCTAGCGACAGACGCTAGAGGCCATGGTCTTTAGCCTCCTTGTTAGAGCAACCGACTCCCATACAAAGAATCACCGGTGAGTTACAGTATTTTTCAGGAACTAGCACAACACTGATTCTCTAAAGAATAGTAACATCAGCAACAATGCGGCAATAAAAATCAGAGAGCGTTTATTAAGCACTGCGCTTTGTTATGAAGGTCTTTTTCTGACAGTTGGATTCAATTTAGTTTCATTGTGTTATTTTAGAACGTCACTCACTTCTGTCTGAATTACTGTGCAGCGTCTAAAGCAAAAGGCAGTATTTTCAAAACATTTAAGCTAAATGAAAGTTTAATCAGCGTAATCTCCATATGAAACTAAACAGAAGTGAAATTAAAAAGATAACATCTTGCAAGACTGTACGCAGGAATTAATGAATGTAATGTGAGTGAAAACTCTTGGATATTTCATTAAAGAGCTGTATCTAGAATCCAACACGACAAAACTTGCTAGTTGTTAAATGAATGCTGGGTATGTAGCTCCATCTGCCGTGATGAGGATCGTATGGCTCTTTTGCGCTTATATTATTATGTATGATCTGAATTCACTTTGGTTGCGTAAGGTTTTTTGAGGCGAGTCTGTAAATAAAGATCTAAACAAATATCCCTGATTCACCATGGCTTTGCCAAACTGTGAGCAAAAATAGCCATGATAATTGTGAAGGAAGCGCCGATGCTTTGGGCCAAGGCTTATCTTACGCAGCTGCTAGCAGAACTGCTCTCAATCAGGATGAGGATAAAGACAAGGATGAGGGAAAGATATGGACGAGGAGACGGATAAGGTCAAGGATGAGATGAGGATGAGGAAAGGGATGAAAAGAAGGATAAGAATAAAGAAGAGGACAAGGACAGGACTTAACAATAAGGCCTTTTCTGCTTGACATGTAGTTCAGTAGGCCAGAAGTTCAGCTTTGCAACATTTTTCAATCCAGGCTCACTGGAAATATGCGATTCTGGCTCTTGTACATATTTTACTGCGGTTTCTACATTAAATCGGCACTATATAGACAGAAATGTCAATGAATAATAAATGAAGTTTCATTTTATGCAGTTCTTTACAAAGATCTCAAAACATTTTGTGCATGAGTTGTAAACAAATATGCTTGCATTACATTACAAATCATAATTTTGTATATCGTTGTATGTTTTGTTTATTTTCACTACTACTTTTATCAAATATAAGGGTTTGTTTACATTGAAAAATAGAATAATAGTTTGGATATTGACCAACATATACAGCTAAAGTCAGAATTATTATCCCTCCTGAATTAGTAGCCCCCCTGTATATTCTTATCCCCAATTTTTTTCACGGAAAAAACTAATTTTCAACACATTTCTAAACGCAAGGGTTTTATTAACTAATTTCTAATAATTAATTTCTTTTATCTTTGCCATGATGACAGTAAATAATATTTTACTAGATATTTTTCAATATACTAGCGTTCAGCTTATAGTTAAATTTAACTAAAGGCTTAACTAGGTTAATTAGGTTAACTAGGGTAGGGGGGTTAGGCAAATCATTGTATAACAATTGTAAAATGAAACTTTGTATATCATTGCTTAAGGGGGCTAATAATACTGACCTTAACTTTTTTTTATTAAAAACTGCTTTTATTCTAGCTGAAATAAAATATAAGAACAAATCAGACTTTCTCCAGAAAAAAAGAAATACTTTGAAAAATGTATTATACTCAGAAAAATGTCTGTTGAAATCATTTTGACTTTAACTGTATATCAAAGAATGAAAAACAAACCAAAATTAAATACAAAGTTTAAATAAAATGCTGAACTTGACCTGTTAGTCTTTGTGCACGACTGTGCTATTAGCAGTTCAGTCCATCTCAGGAGAAGGTGTCAGAAATCAAGATTAATAGAAGCACAACTCAAAATACTATCTATGTGCTTTCTAATCTGAGGCATGCAGGCACAGCTGATGTGTTTGTCACAACAACAAATTATCATCTGACAACCGGAGCTCTACTAGAAACTAAATGGATGGCTTTTTGGAGATTTCTGGGCATTAAAGGAACAGATAATTTGCTGTTCATTTACTCACCCTCAGGCCATCAAAGATGAAGGCAACTTTTTTTTTTAACCTAAAACTGTTGTCCTGTGGTATGCATAATATATATCGGAAGTCAATTACCATCACTTTGAAATGCAAAGAAATACATACATGCAATAAAATATTTAATTCATTAAGTGATGAGGCCTGGTAGATCAAACATTAGTGCATGCTATAATTACAGTTTGTCCAGGCTTTGGATAACACTGTTCAATTTGTTGCAGACAACAATCTTTAGGACCTTCAGGAGCCATATGTTTTAATTCAGATTTGTATGCATATGTTTTGGAACCTCAAAGTGATGGAACCCACTGACTTTTATTATATAAGAGGACAACGTTTTTAGCTTTTTTTACCGTTCTACTGAAAAAGTCACCTACATCTTGGATGGACTGAAAGTGAGTAAATTAAAAGAAATTTTTAGTTTTTGGGTAAATTATTGCTTTAAATGTCATGTACTCTTAGTCAAGCTTAAGTCAGGTTAAGCTTTATTTTCATTATGCTACATGTGTGGACATAAAGTGGAAGCAAATGATGTGTCTTGCATGACCACTGTGCTACATAAACTATAAACATAAATATAAAAACAACACTAGACAGAAGAGCAATTTTCAAACAATTTTCTATTTATAGCTAACAAACTCAAGCGGTAATTTACCTTTACATGTACTATAAATATTTAACTATTCACACACTCTACTTTACATGATACAGTACAATATTGTGCAAGATATTGTGCAAAAGAGGTATGTAAGGTTAAAATGCATTTATTATTTGTGTAAATGTATATGAAATGTTTATATACTGTACATCAATGTTTATTGATCAAAATGGTGAACTTGTGTGTTTTATGTGTGGAAGTGAACTGCAGCTCCAATGTCAGGACTTTGGTTAAAAATATATTAACTTTCGATTTGTTCCTCACCAAACCCCATCATAAACCCCAAGAACACTTGGAATAACAGTATTACTGCACTAAAAATATGTTTCAGATGAACCCATTATTTAGTATTTAAAAAAGAAAATGGTTGATGTGGTTGCTTTTCACTAATGTTATACAGAGGAGTGTGAGGAAGAATTATTTTTTTGTCTCCTTTTGTTATCTGATAAAGAAAGAAGTTTGTATGGCATTGAAACTACGCCAGCGTGAGATAATAATGGCAGAATTTTCACTTTGGATGAACTACCCCATTTAAAATGAATGTCCAGGATTAAATATATATAGTCTGGATACACAAGTTTACACCATGGTCATCAAAATTCTTTGTTAAAAACAAAAATCTCCCCATGTTTTTTTTCTCTTTTCCTCCACCTGCCCAGGTTTCATGCATCTTTCACAGACTGAGATGTGTTCAGAGCGTCAACAATATCCTGATGACAATGCATCGAGAGTCACACTCTCTAAAGGTCAACCACCCACATGAGGGCCAATTAGAGCCTGCTGTCAACTGCTATCACATGTGAATTATCACCTCAGAACTGCAGAGAAGTGACGTCAGCCGATGAGAGGCCACAGATTTTGATGAATATTCCGTCCTCCATTCCCTCCTGCTATTTGTCTTGATTTCTCTTTTTGTTTTCTGTCACCAATGTCTCCATCTTTCTTGTTAACACAATGAAGAAAGAGCTATTTTTTTTAACTTGAAGCTGCTTGCCAATCGCAGATGATGGATTCATTTAATCACTTCTGACCCTGATAAAGATCCTCTGCTGTAAATCTTTGAGTTGAGGTCTGTCTGACTATTTCACGCTTGTTTTTCTGTGCTTAATAAATTTTAAAGTTTAGTATGTGCTGAAAACTCGTACTGACGGATAAAAGAATAAAAATGTTCAAACTGTGAACTCCTTCCTCATTATTTGATAGTTTATAGTTAAAGAAATAATACATTTTTTAAAACTTTTAAAATAACAGTAAAGATGTGAATATCTGAATATCTGAATATAATAATAATAATAATAATAATAATAATAATAATAATAATAATAATAATAATAATAATAATAATAATATAAAGCTTTCTGAAAATAAAAATAATTAAAATTTAAATGAAGCTTATAAGCATCAAGAAACCTAAACACTACATCTGCGCGGCTGTTTCGGTCAATGAGAAATCTTAAAACGTCTTTTTTTTAGATAACAGACACAATACCTCAGGCTGAATTCTCTTCAAAGTCGCAGGTTTAAAGTCTATACTGTAAGTGGTTCAGGACAAATTAATAGCAGAGGTTTATACCTGAGGCAATGGATTTAAACAAACTCTACCCAGAACGCCTTGTGAATATCAATATGCCTTGCCAGCATCCAGTATAATAAAACAAACTAAGAGGATTTAGCAGCAATGTAATCATTTTAACATAAGGACACTAAGATCAACAAAAATAAGTTCACTTCAACATCAGAACAAGTGACGTCCTGTGTGTTGATTTTTATTCAGCTAAAATACTTATATACTTATTGGGGGATACTCAGCCCCAATACTCCAATAAGTCAATAATTGCTAAATTGTGCTTCCGTCGGATTTCAGTGAAGATTATATCAGGTTCTGCTGAGCTGATTTTTTAATCACTTTTATTCATTCACCATTAAATATTGTTGTTTTATTTTAAATCACCAAATGTGTATTATTTATACAATTGTTAACTCAGGTTTTGTGGAATAGTATTTACTGTCGATTTATCCACTAATGTAGAGTAGTCTGCAATCGTATTTTTAAAAATGTATTATTATATATTAATTTATTGTACTATCATTATTTTTCTGATCACTTTTTCTTTCAGTGGAATAAATTTGCCATTAAAATTTCTCAGTTAAAGAGTCAACACTCAAATAATATTAAGTGACAATTTAACAACAAACTCAATTTGTGCCACTATAGCTGAGGTCAAGAAAAACATTAATGACACTGTTATAAAATTCATGACAATTATAATGGCCCCATGACATGTACATGAAACATGTAATGTTTATAACAGATTTATGACAGTTATGTTGTCCTGGCTATGTCAAATTGTCATGGCAAAGACAAACACAGGTTCTGATGTATTTGTTTGTCAAGTTTTCATAACAAAGACATCTAAAAAATATATATGAATTTTGCATTAAAAATGACATATCCGAGTAAATGACACTTAATGAGAGTTTTCATGAACATTCATATTCATAAATACATGTCATGATCATAAAAATCTTACAGATACCCCTTCACACAGTGTTATATCTTTCTTTATAATAAAGTAGCTCATATTTAGTAGATTGTGTTTATTAGATTGAGAATATTAGTTATCTATAATTCAGAACTCTATATTGTAAAAATATATTGTTAAATTATATTATATATACACACACACACACAACAGTTCTGTCTGGTTCTTGAATCTGACTGGCTCATAGCCATGCGATATTCTGCAAATAACAGCACTCCTACAGCTTTTCACCTTTCACCCTTGTGTAATACTCCGCCCTCATACAGCAACAAGCAGAGGACACTCTACAGTTTGACAAATATTGCTGCTCTTGGAAGTTGATCTCTCTATTTTGGATTTTGCAGTGCTGTATTTAAACCACAGAAACTGGTAGTGATTTCTTTGCTCTGGCTTTTTCGGGGTTAATTATTGTGAAATCCCGATTGCAACAGAGCAAAACTGGGAAATCTTTGTAGACTGATGGCATTTCATGCCGTTCAACCTTACAATCTTAAAATGTGAGCAAATATGACCTGTTTTGTCATCACTTTAGACATTATGTGAGAGAATCATTTAAATACTAGCTCTAAAGTGATGTTTGTGAACTGGCAACGGTTTCTGCTGTTCTGACAGTCAGGTGCAGACATGAATGAATGGCAGAAGAAAGTAGTTCCTCGTACTAAAGGTTTTTTGAGACTCTCCGTGTTTGATTTTCTTTTTTATACACACGATGATGTCGAACTGTTGTATAAATGCAATATCACACTCATAGCATTGTGATATGGCTGTATATAAGCACTGGTGGGGGACACTAAAGCACCCGGCCTGTAGCCTCGAGTCAACGCACACCTTCCACCACTGCCGATATAAAGCCTTATCACACAGCTACTTGTGAGATAATGCTCATACATATGCTGTAAACTATCATCTGACACTCAAAATCTTTTGTTATCAGATTCGTTCTGAAAAATATGGTATGAGGGCATCTGGTTCCTCTTTATATTATGTGGCCTCAACTAATATGTACTTCGATTGAAATTAATAATTTGCTACAAAGTAGTTATTGTGTAAATACAAGCTTTTACATTGTACTTAAGATTGATTAAATACATTTGTAATTACACTGTTGACAATCTTAGCCCACCCTAAACCCAACCATACCACCAAACCTGTCCCTAACCCTACCCGTATTCCACCTCAAGAGCACCAGGAGTGTTCTCCAATACATTATGAAAACAGTAAGTACATTGTACTTGTTTTTTGAAGCAAGTACATAGTAGTTAAGACCACCTAATATAAAGTGGAACCGAGCATCCCTATATAATAGTTCCTCTGACATTCCACTGACCTCACAATGAAACTGACACATCCTGAGCACTTCAGGAAACTTAATTAAAACCGCCTCTCATTCACGGTAGATGCACAAGTCTGCAGGATTTTAACACTGCATTAAGGACACACCAGGTTTCCTCACACCATAAACACCCAGTTGAAGTACCACTATGAAGGGGTGAGAAACAAAAGGTGTGTCACAAGTCATCAAAAATGACATTGTTATCAATTTCCACTACCTCAATTTTCCCCCTCATGTCTCTCCCTCTCTCTCAGTTTAAGGGATGACCAAAGCGGTGTGTCTGCAGTGTGTAAATAATTGCAAACGCATGAGTGCATCTGTCAAACATGGTTACTGGGGTCCAGGCTCCACAAACACACACACACAGACACACGCACTCGCACACGCGCACACACACACACACACACACACACACACACAGAGAGAGAGAGAGAGAGAGAGAGAGAGAGAGAGAGAGAGATTCCAGACAGCTTTTACAGATCCACATATCCTGAAACACAACCGCACTAGAATACAGAGTACTGTCTTACAGAAAATGCAATGCTTCTTTCCCGTAATACAAAGTGTGCGAGGGCACAGAAATTTCTGTAATAAGAGTCGCAGAGGCTGCGGACCATAACTCCAGATCCAACTAATTACTAATTTGTGCTCATTTGCTGACACTTTCCATCCATAGCGACTTATATCACGTCTTAATTAAGCGTGACAAAAGGCATCAAGTGATAAATCGCACGTGTCTGTCAGCAATAATTCTCTTTCAGAAATAAATATCTCTTTTAGATAGACTTAGGCTTAATAATAGGGTGTTTGTCGGTTTTTTAATTTAGTAAATTTTGTGTTGAACAGAAAAGGTAAAACATACCCATTTATTTGTTTGTATGTATGTATGCATGTATGTCTGTATTTCTGTATTTATTTATTTATTTGACAAGGACATCACAATTACACTAGACTTACCAGCTGCATTGGTTTAAGTGTTTTAGCAGACTTGCTAATTCTCAACACCTGTCCAAACTGTGCTAAAATTTAGGGCTAACACGATTTTTTTTTTTAATTTACAATATGCCTCTTACCAAGGGGTTTATTTAAAAATACAATACAAAATAATAAATAAATACATAAATAAATAAATAAATCTACAAAATTCTATAAATTAAATAGAACCAATACTTATATATTATAAGTATTATATAGAAACAATACTTTTTAAAAGAAATTTTAGTATATAAAATCATGTTCTAAAAATTTAATTAGCAAATTCTATTCAATTAAACTAATCTATTAGTTTTTTAAAGTTTATTTTTGGGAAAGATATCAAATTAGTTGTCTTTTTTGCCAAATTCCATTTTATTTTTTGTAAAATTAAAACATGAAAAACAATTTGTAATTATTCCTTTAATAAGACATTTTCAGTTACACACAGAGATAACTTTAGTCCTGTTTTGAATCTGACGCTATGCTGACACATAGGCATTTGTAGCTCCGACCTCTTTTGAAAAAGAGCACAATCTCATTTAAATTTAGGGCGACGATCACCAAAACAGTACAATTTGGATCAAAGCCTAACAGGGGATATTTTAGAAAAATTATAAGCAATTATTTCTGTGCTATTTTGAGCTGGAATTTTTACATACAGTACACACTATTGAGACATCAGAGACTTATTTTGCACCTTGATAAAGGGGCATAAAACAGCAGGTCTTCTTTAAGGGAAGCTCAGCATATGTAAATCACGTCTTCATATAGTGACAAAGACTCTAAAAATATCACAAGCATCACATAGTGTGTTTAGAAAACAGAAAATATTCAATTCATTCACATAGGCACGCAGAAGTGTCTTCGTCCACAATAATATTCACAGAAACTATACTACATGTTACGATTTAATCAGGTGTACAACCTTTCTTTCAATTTATCGACCCAAAACATGACCATTTCTATGACAATCATTGTGTGCTTTACAGGTGCCGCCTTTCAATTACCAGCCTTGATTAGTAACATCTAGGCTGCATTAGCAAACCGCGGGCATCTCTATCATCCGAAGGTCTCTGCAGCCACTTTGCACGTACTTTGTTCATTTAAATCTTCATTTTGGAAAAACAGAAGCAGATGGTGTTTGTGACTGTAGAGTATTTGGGTAGATTTATAATGTATATGTGAGGTTTATCAGAGAGACACAATGCAACTCTAATCGGAAAAATCTGGAGTTAGTCTGTACAACGGTCCACATCCTAATGCGCTGTGCCCAACACGCTGTGCCAATGAAATCAACACTGATTTCCTCTGCAGGCTACTTTATCCAGACTGTGTTCAGACCACCTGTGCATTTGCTGAAACAGACAATCATTTACAAAGTTTTATTTTGGTTATTTATTTACGCATGCTAAAGGGTAAGGCATACGAGTAAAAAATGTTCATCCAATTAAAAATTGCCAGGCCGATAATTTCCATAATTCTGAAAAGTAGCACAAACTGTCTGTCAACAAATGTAGATTGTACAACTGAGCACCTCTGTTTAAGCAAATCCGCCAATGCCTATGCACGCACACCATGTTCACATGAACACAAGTCCTGAATCAATATTGGAGTTACCTTTCGGACACTGGAGGAAGGACGACACCATAGCTGAAATATTTCTTTTAGACAAGTGATGTTATGTTTTAAAAGTATTGTAGTCAAGCACAGCTTATGTAGATTTTGTTGTATTATGAATGGGTTTTATGCACAGAAGTGTATGAAATCTCCTGGCGAAAGATTTATGTGACTCTTTTCAATTTCATAAGGGACCTTTTACACCATCGATAATTTTGAATGTTTAACAACAAAATGTTGTTAAACAGCGTTATTTCGCCTAGCCTGCTTTACTGAGGTGAAGTTGGTTTTATGTTCACATTGGCTCATTATAGAACAAAGACAACCTGTGATGCACTCCCTATATTGTTTACCATGCTACTCTGAATATTCGGTCTGAAATAGCATGTAAATATGGCTTAGTAATAAGTGTAATTCCTGCACCTCGCCGGCCAACTACCTAGCATACAGTAGTCACTTTATCACAAAGCAGGTGGGAGAGTGAGACCAGTGATCCTTGCACGCATGAAATATTGCACATTATGACAAGTTTTGCTTGCTACACAACTGAAAACGTGCTAGATATAATACAGTTTTTCATTCATAATTATAGTATTATAAAGTACTATGAAGTTTTCTAACTGATGAATGACATGATCTAGTGGGTCTCTGTCATCTTTAATGTGTGTGTTCGTGATTTCAGGAAGCGTGGCTTTAGACGGCAGGGGAGGGATGTTTTTGAAAGATATTATGCTAAGAGGTTAGCTTTCAGGCAGATCACCTACTGCACCTTTAACATTCAATTCTACTTCTTTATGTGATGTATATTAAAGTATGTATCTACCCCTTATGGAACACCAGCTTACAGAGCTTACTCAACAGATAAATAAAATCAGGTGACAACATATTTGCTTTTGTTGTGATGTTGAAAAGCATTGTAAAAGCACCTTCCTGCAAGTTTAACATCAACTAGCATTAAATTAAGTATGACCTGTGTGATTTCATTTGAGCTTAATATATCTTCCTCAATCCAAAATTCAGGAAATCCGTATCTACATTTGTACATCTAACTCCTAAAAACTATAATACAGCAAGTAAGTTTGAACAATATTCCTGTCACAACTTCAGTCTGACTGTAACAATTTATGTGGCACACTTTCAAAAAGACACTTTATGACCTGGCAAAATCCTAGAGTATACTGTATGAGTGTGAGTGCTGTTATGCCCTTTTTACAAGCCTTGTGTGTCTGTTATGTTTCAGGTAAAAACACCTTCCTAATTTTAATTATTATATTACTGTAATTATTATATGTTACAAATTATAGCATGCTGTAAACGGTCAAAGTAAAAACTCACTTTTGTGTGTATCTCCTAAAATGTAAATCAGCTGCTGCATGCATTTATGGTTTTGTCAGTTTAACACCTGATGTACCGTTTTCTGAGCACACATTTTAAAATAGTTTGCATATTGTGCTTTGAGCAAACAAGCTCTTAGTCGAGTAGTCATATGTCTAATAAACAGCCTGCGTGCTTGAAACTTCATAAGATATGCAAAAGGTTTTTTCTTCTTTTTTTCAGGTCACACTTGATTTTAATGTACACATCAGGCGACTAATAAACCATTAACAAACCATGAACCAAGCCTTTTAGCTTAATAAAGCACTGATTAGCTGTTTATTAATAGTTAGTAAGGTATTAGTTGGATTTAGGTATTGGATTATGGATGTAAATAAGATCATACTTTATTTATACTTTTAAGTGCTGATAAACAGTTAATATATTAATAATAGGCATGTAAGAAACCATAGTAAATGGCGTGTATTGCTACTAATAAACTAAACTGATGCCAAATGTCTTAAATAAATACTTTTTAAAAAATAAAATATTATTTTGTGAGCCTTGGTGTAGCCAACTTTTTTTTTTTTTGTCAAGTAAGTTTTATTGATGACAGATTCAGAATGAAAAGCATTCTCTGTTTACATATTTTGTCCCCATATAACATAGGCAGGGCAAAAAAAATAAATAAATAAAATAAAATAAAATAAAATAAAATAAAATAAAATAAAATAAAATAAAATAAAATAAAATAAAATAAAATAAAATAAAATAAAATAAAATAAAATAAAATAAATTAATATAAAGAAATAAAAGGAAAAACAATATGAAAATCATCATTTAAAAAAACAACCACATAACAACAGGTGCAGCCAACTTTTAATTTGATTCATCTATTTGTTTTTTTGTTTATTTGTTTGTTTGTTTGTGTGTGCATTTGTTTGCATTTTAATTCAGGATATTGTGAAATATATTTCTAGAAAGAAAACATCATCTACAATTAACATTTCTAAGGTCTGGAAACAGTCCTAACAGTCCTTATTGATGTACTGTATAGAAAAACTCCCTATGGGTTGGACTTTGTGCTTTTGTAACTTTCTTTTCTTTTTCTTTTTTTGTCTTTTTTTATGATCAAGCAAGGAGATGAAAGTGTAAAAGAAAACATAACAGAGTCCTTTAAGCACAATAACAATAGAAGAACAACTGTGGATACATGATACCACCCAAGTGCATATCCACCAAGGTTAGACTTTCAACTCATTTTATAAAACAAAACTGAGTAATGCTTTCTACCACTTGCCAACTATAAAGCAGATCATTATTGAGTGTGAAGATTGTACAGTAAATGCTTCTCTACTGTGAATAAAGACAATTTGTATGCACATATGCATAACAGGACTGAAACTTCTTTGATATACTGTGCCGATGAAAGGCAGTAAGGACAAGTCACATAGGAGGAGAAAAAAAACAGAATTGACATAATGGAATGGCCTAAACGTTTGGTTGGAGTCATAGCTTACTGTATTCTGGCAGTCTCTGTTGAGCAGCTGGAGCAGGTCAGATTCAAAGACCTCCACGGAGGGGAAGAGTGTCACACGTAGACCCTCCAACACACACGAGAAGCTCTTCAGCAGACGAGGCTTCCGCAGCGCATCTGCTGCAACAGAGATGGAGTGAATATACCGTTAACATTGTACTCGTTTCCTGTGTGCGCAGCCAATTTGATCCAGCCATTATATTATTTCCCTTTATATTTAATGGCTATTCATTTTTTACAGCGTTACAGCAACAAAGGATTTAATTATACAGTAAAAATTAATTTATCAGAACGCTTCAGAATGCCAAGATCCTTTTACTTGTGCCGATAAATGAACAAGTGCACAGGATAACAAACTAGTGATGCACAAGAGAGCTCAATGTGTTCCAGAAGCTGAGGAAAATCCATGCGGTTCAGGCCAGTATAATGGAGCTCCATGTGGCCCAAATTCCTCTTCTGATTTGGAAAAAAAAGAATAAGGACCAATGATAATTTGTCATTTGGAGTGTGTGTCTGGCTGCAGCATCACAGACACATTTCCTCCAGCTGAGATCTTTGGCTGGCCCCATTTCCGCTCTCAGTGGGGGTCTCGCTGAGAAGCGTTTCAAACATTGTCTATTGAGAAAGTCTTGTGCATATGCAAGCCATTGCACCCACTTTTTTACCCTTTGATGAAGACAAAAAAAATCGAACTCACTTACCCACAGGGGTCTAAGGAGAGATTTAATCAGTTTAAAAATGCATTTGACTTATTTGAAAAACGGTCATGTCACGTGCTTGAGATTCGCTTGGTTTTCCTTGGCGCATCCAAACATGCTCAACTGCTAACCTGCTCTTTGAAGAACTCCTCCTTGATCTTTTAATTAGATGCCGTACAAAAATATGCTGTAAAATAAAAATGCAGTAAACCTTCA
The DNA here is from genome assembly GCA_903798035.1 of Danio albolineatus. Taxonomy (NCBI): domain Eukaryota; kingdom Metazoa; phylum Chordata; class Actinopteri; order Cypriniformes; family Danionidae; genus Danio; species Danio albolineatus. The sequence continues at coordinate 2,565,066 of CAIGQQ010026963.1, forward strand.
CGCAGAAGCAGGTTAAGTGAATCGTCCTCCATAATTCATTTAAAGATAAACATCTGTTGTACAGCATTAACCCTTAAGTTAACCGGGGTTTCTATAATTGATGTGCATTTCTTAGACGAAAGCTGCCTATAAATCAGATATTTCTTAGAAGTGCTAGACCTAAATTTTTAGATGGTACACGATGACTCATTTTAAAGCTCAATGATTTTTTAAAATAAAGCTCAGCTTGGAATGTAGGAAGAATGTACGGCAATATTTGATGAGGCATACCACTCTTCAAAAGGTTTGACTGAGTAAGATATTTTACACTTTTTTTAAAAGAATGCACTCCAAGGCTACCCTTAGCTGATAAAAAAGCAAAAACATAAATACTATTTATTCTTGTCATTGTAAACTTGAAATGTGGATTTTACACATGAGACACCACATAGCAAATGTGCATAACTGTACACATAAACGCACAAAAACAAATAAAGTGTAAACAAAAAAGTTAGGCGTCCCCGACCAACACATAGCACATTTAGGGTCGATTCAGTGTGTTTAAATGTATTACACGATTGTTTAATCCATAAAAGGCATGCGCTCGCTTCATTCTTGAATGAATCAGCTGTCCGAACAAATCAATTGAATCAGTGACTCACCCTATAGTACAGTCATTTGCTACCACCTACTGGCAGATTACTTTAATATTAAGAATACATTTTTCCTAACAGTAGTTCTGCAATTGTAATTTTACTACATAAATACAATCAACTTCATTAGACGGTCAATGTAGAAATGTTAGAATGCAGAGGAAAGATGGATTGTGTTGCTACTAATCAACAACTCTTAAGAGAACACAAAAATGATATACATTTAAGAAGAAAATCTACCCTTTGTTTAGCCAATTAATGCCTTGGGATTCAATTTAAGCACAATTGAGTCTTATAAAGCCAAACAATTGCTTTAAAGAAATAGACAGGAAAAGACAAATGACTAAATTGACTAAAAGAGTTGAACGTAAAGAGATCTTTCATTAAAAAATAAACATCTACTCCACATTTATTCACCCTTTTAAAGAATGTAGGAATAAAGTGCTATTGAAATCAATGGGTTTCATCAACAGTCTGCTTGCCAACATTGATCAAAATATTTTGAAACAGAGAATCAAACACGAAAGGTGCATTTTTAGAGAGAGCGAGCAATTAACAAAAAATTAACCAACCCTTTAATCAGTCAGACGAGTTTCCTTTCCTGGATTCACTTTAAAATAATCAGACTCAAATCAACATCATTGCTATTTCTCATGATTTTCTTCCTTTCTCCTCCCTTTCTTTCTTTCTTTCTTTCTTTCTTTCTTTCTTTTCTTTCTTTCTTCCTTCTTTTCTTCCTTTCTACTTTTTTGATTTTGTTTGTCATAGAAGTGACAAAATAAATATTTTATTTTATTTTGAAGGTGCTTCTTCATTAGATCCTTCCTTCCTTTCTTATTTCCTTCCTTCCTTCCTTCCTTACATGTTAAGACTTCCTCACACATGTTAAGACTTAAAGTTAAAACTAAATATAAACCTAAAATATATATATATTTTTAAATGGCACAAAGTAGGTGAGTTTTTAGCTTGGATCTAAAAAGTTGGTTCCATTTTATTCCAAACTTTATTACTTTAAAAGAACTTTAGTCGCAACTTTATTCCATAGTTTTGGGCCAATCACCACAAAGGCTCAATCACCCTTGAGCTTGGATCTCAGTGATCAAGCAGGCATAGGGCTTATAAGGAGGTCTGCACTATTGTTGATAGATTTAAATACCATGACCAGGATTGTAAACTTAGGTGGCCAGATCAACGAGGCACAGATTGGAGTGATGTGTTCATAATTTGTTGTCTGGGACAGGAGTCTACTGTACCTGCAGTATAGAGCGAGTTACAGTATAGTCTAGACAAGCAAGTATCAGCCCATGGAGGATTTTCTGAGTATAGGTTTAACTTTTGCAATTTGACATACTGCATAAGACTGAACCACCAAATCTAATTGTTTATCCATGTTCGGCTCGCTATCAATGACTACATTTACATGGCCATCAGTAATTGAATTGTTTGCATTAATCTGAATAAGACAATAATATGATTAAGGTGTTTACATGAGTTGCTTTTTGAATGTTCCTTTCATGATTCCATTTTACATGTTATAGCACATAGATCGATTAACGTCATTGCGTCACCGTGCTGTCCATGTTTCCTCCAGAGTTTCATATAGTTTCAGGTGTTTCAGGTGTTTAACTTTTTCACTTTAACTGCAGTTTGGCAGTTTCGTTCAGGAACATTTCATTTATTGCCCTGTGACAAACTGGTGTATTGGATGCAAGTATTAAGTAAGGACTGGTGGAAGAGTGCCATTTTAATGGAACTTGATACATCACTCCGAATGGGGGGAAAAAACGGGTAATATTTTTATTAAGGTGGTTTACATGTCTGTACCACACTTCAATAATGCAACAAAAATCGGCATACTCCACATGTCTTAATTCAATTTCTGTTTCAAGAGTTCACACTTAGATACAATTAGCGTTTATAGCAGGTTTGGCATGCTGTCCCGGGAGAGAACCCTGAGCTCGGAGATACATGAGCCCAAAGCTCCAGCCCAGTCAATAAGCATATAAGGGGATCCGAGATCAGGTAGGTCTCGAAAGCTCCCCCTTAGAAAAGGGAGGAAAAAAAGAGGAGATGGGGTGGAAGGGGTGATTCTTCCCCGTGAAGATAGAGCAGTATGGAGAAAACGATCCGTTTATAGTAAACTTGGATCGCTCTGATTGAGCAGCCAGGTGGTCTTAATCATATCTCGTGCTATCATATCATTCGTGCTATCAAGGTCATTACATACGCTGTTTACATAGTAGACTCTTAATCAGAGTTTTGTCTTAATCGTATTAAAATATTTTGGTGTCCATGTAAATGTACTCAATTTGGATTGTCCACTCAGGATTTCTCACCAAGTAACGCTCAGACAGCTTTTCAGTGAACCCCCACCTACATTTGGGTCTGTTTGTCGCAAAAAGTCATCCACGGCCACGTGTGTATTTGTATTAGCACACGCAGGTTGCTGTGGCAGCAGACAGCAAGCCTGCTGGTTTGAATGAGTCACAACCAGGAGAGTTTCACTTTCACGGATCACTCAGCCATACACAAACACGGTCTATCACTGTTTAGCTTTAACACACTCACACAGTCTGCCACTATCAAAGCCAGGCCCGAAGAGCTCCGACGCACTCAGACATTTACCGTACACACAGTGTGTTACCTCAAACACACTCCGCAATCACCGCACACACACATACACACAAACCAAACCAGGCTTATCTGTACAGCAGCACTGAGGCCTGACAGCCAAACAAGTGCAGCCTCGTCAGGACATTACAGCATACAAAACACACCAGCACTGCAGCTCAAGAGAGACTCGCTGCAGAAGGTCCAATAGGTGATGCCTCTGGAGACGGGAATGAAGGAAATTCAATGTGCCTCTTTAAACATCTCATGTTTGCTTGGGTGTTTTTTAGAGTGTTGAGTAATTTAAACTTTAGAATACTTCATAGCTCTAACTCCAGAAACTTGCAGCTGTTTCTGTCGGTTTAACCTCATATGACCTACAGTTGAAGTCAGAAATATTAGCCCCCCTGTTAATTTTTTTCCCCAATTTCTGTTTAACGGAGAGCAGATTTTTTTAACACATTTATAAACATAATAGTTTTAATAACTCATCTCTAATCACTGATTTATTTTATCTTTGCCATGATGACAGTAAATAATATTTTACTAGATATTTTTCAAGACACTTCTATACAGCTTAAAGTGACAAGTAGACTATCGAGGAATTTTTTTTACTTAAAGCGGCTAATAATTTTGACCTTAAAATGGATTTTAAAGAATTTCAAACTGCTTTTATTCTAGCCAAAATAAAACAAATAAGACTTTCTCTAGAAGAAAATATATTATCGGACATACTGTGAAAATTTCCTTGCTCTGTTAAACATCATTTGGGAAATATTTAAAAAAGAAAAAATAATTCAAAAGGGGGCTGATAATTCTGACTTCAAATTCACTGATGTATTTATTTCCATACACTGTATTTCACAACTTCACACGTTTGCATGCTCAATATTTTTATTGCTACCTTTATTTGAGAATATGTTATATCTAATATGCACATTTAACATCCATGTTAAACCTTTTTCCTTTTTAAAGTTCTTTTTTATTCACCTTTTGGCTTTTCTTGCAGCCCAATTAAATAGTACTGAGGTGTGACAAATTAGTGTTAAAAATACATATCTTGTAGCTTTGCAATTAATAAGAGGTGATGTAGAGTTTTGTATGATGATTAAAAAAAGATATTAAAAGAAGTTGAAAGTACAGGATTTTAAAACGACACATTTACACATTTTTATTACGCCTGTCAAAAGATTAGTAACTTTTTTTAATGATTATATACTGTGGCCATTAAAACGGGCACACTAAATTAAATACTTGGACTCTACTGACTCCAGTTGCGTATGAGACATTTACTAAAGGTGGTCAATTGACTGATTAACATTAAGATTAATTACTACCTATTGACATCATTGGGAAATCATCAATCAAATAGATACTGTTACACTGCCTCAATTACATATATGAATAATAACATTTATATTATGAATACAACTAATAATAATTACACTGAATTAGGTATATAATAAATTGATCAATATTAAAATAAATTCACACTGACATTAATATAACAAATGGCATATGTATATTTTATTAGGGCTCTCTAAAAGCAATGATTAATTATTAGAATTATTAATTATTGGCAGCTGTGTTTATAATACATTAAACTTCTATTCAAACTGACCCTGCTGTTGCAACACAGTGACATATTAGACATTTTTATTCTAACTGTCAATAGGTAATGATTAATTAAGATTCATTACTGATGGCTACTGAAACATTTAAATAATACATTAATTGAATATTAAATAATAAATATAACATCATACTTAATTTTTTATGAACTTCCCCTAAGAATGCCAGTGTAGAAAACCCCTCAACCATAAAGCATTTAGTATGTTAACCTACATTTTGAGCTACACAGTACAGTTGTGATCAATCATGCGCTAAAACCACCGGGAAATCGAAGGCTATTTTTTTTTACTTACAGTAGATGCAATTAAAGCAATAAAATCAAGAGGCGGCTTATGAAATTTGGCTTTTATAACACCCACTCAAAAAAAGAAGAAGTTCATAATCAGACAGAAAAAACTGCTTTTGGATCCTGGAATGAAGTGCTTTGAATCATGTCTTATTAATCGTATTAACAGTCTTGGGGAGAAACATCTCTCTTTTTCTTGCTTTAAGTCTGTGTGGGGCCCAGGAGGATGCAGAATATAGCACTCAACCATTTCAGATGCAGTTCAAAGAGAAACCTGCTCCAGAGGAACCCCATTCCTGCATCTGCTCATCGCTTTATAATGAGAGAGAAAGAGAGACAGAAAGAAAAAAGAGATATCACTGTGGAATAACGTTATAATTTCCTCTGTCCCTTTCTGGATGTACAGTGCCCTCCACTAATATTGGCACCCTTGGTAAATATGAGCCAAGAAAAAAGTCGTTTTTCTTTTGATCTTTGTTCAAAATATGAAAAAAATAATAATAACAAATTGAAAAACAACAGTTTCATCAACAACAAACCAATATATTTGCTAATTACACCTGCACTGTAAAACAAATTCTGTAAAATTATCAGCTGTGGTTGCCAGAAATGTATCATTAAACATATGGCAAACACATTGCTAAATTAACATAGTATTAACATGATTACCATAGTATTAACATCTACATTGTATCTTAGAATTATTAAGACAAAAACACCACCAAAAGCAAAATGGTCACAGATGATGTACCAAAACTCATGAGAAGAAAAATAAAATAATTTACTAAACTGAGGTTAAACATACACACATTCAAACATTGAGGAAATCAGGGACAGGAGCACCATCAACATAGAGTAAAAACAAGACTAAACCAAAGGCAGATGATCTTACTGATAAACTAAAACATGTGATACAGATGAAACTAAGGATCAAAACAAGTGAAAGTAAATACTGTCCATACTGAAACTACTAAACACCATCATGGTAAGACACAAGTAAGACTCAAACTGAGAAGGTAAAAACTAAAAAGATCTATAGCAAAGTCCTTTTAAGAGACATACTTGGGTATTCTGTCTGAAAGGGAAAACATCAAATTCTCCAAAATGGTTTGCCAAGCTTACGATTACATTACATATTTGGAACCATAAGTTTCATTTCTAAATGTTCAAATCAAACAAAGTTTGCATATATTTAAGTTTCCCACTACACATGCGCACTCGAAAGGAATGAGATCATGACAATAACCTCATTGGTGCCTGTTCTATACATTATGATCCTCTGGATAATGATTGTCTGATGGCGCTGGTCTTCTCAAGTTATTCACAGCTTGGTCTTGATGGCAAATCTCCTCCAGAAATGACATTGACTCTTTGTTTACACGTTTGTGGGTGTTTAAGTAATTTCTGTTATTTGATGTGCATTTGACAGGACTGACCGTACCTTGCGTTCGTTTCATACTTTTGCTTCAAGTGAACCCGGTTTATTTAAAAGTACAGATTTCAAGCTTTATATGGATATATGTCTTACGGTATGTCTGTGAAGCAAGTATTTGCTGAGATTCCAGTGCATTTACTGACGACAAAATGGTCCCCGGAGAAACGTCAGCCAATCATTGATCGATGATTCATTCGCCATATTGATCGTTACACTTTTCCCTATTCAAAACTATACGAATGACCAGTCTTGTGTATTCTATAGTCTTTGACTATAGTAATGTCAAAAATAACAAAGCACAAAATTCTGGAAAAGTCGATGTAAGGCTATTCACCATATAATTTAAGGAAACTTACAATAATTCATTCATTCATTCATTCATTCATTCATTTTCTTGTCGGCTTAGTCCCTTTATTAATCCGGGGTCGCCACAGCGGAATCAACCGCCAACTTATCCAGCATATTTTTACGCAGCGGATGCCCTTCCAGCCGCAACCCATCCCTGGGAAACATCCACACACACACATTCACACTCATACTCTATACGAACAATTAAGCCTACCCAATTCACCTGTCTTTGGACTTGTGGGGGAAACCGGAGCACCCGGAGGAAACCCACGCAACCACGGGGAGAACATACAAACTCCACACAGAAATGCCAACTGACCCAGCCGGGGCTCGAACCAGCGACCTTCTTGCTGTGAGGCGATCGTGCTAACCACTAGGCCACCGTGGCGCCAACTTACAATTACAATCAGTTAATTTTTTTTATTTTTTAAAGTTTTTTTTTCCATTAATATCCTGGCTATTTTTTTAAGTACAGTTTTCAGCCGTGACCTGCTGTTTCACAGGGTTTTACATATGAGGAAAACCCACAGGAAACATTCACAATGGGTAAAAACAATAAACAAAGATTTGATGAACAGCAATGTTGTTGTGCTTTGCAAAATGGAAAGTGGAAATAAGAAAATAACAAACACACTAAAAATTAACATTTCCACCATCAGGGCAAAGATTACAGTGAACTGGAAGTGTTACGATTTGGCCTGAAAGAGGATGTGTGTCTTTTGTCCCAATGCACTATTAGGAGGATGGTTTAAATGGTCAAAATATTTCCAAGAATCACAGCTAGAGAGCTGAGTTTGGTCTTGGCATTAGAAAATCTCCAAAACTACAATCCGAGGTAAAAATCCTTTACTCTCATCTAAGAAAAAAAAATCAAGTCTCTGCCGGTTTTAGTTTTTAATAATTTGAGCAAAAGGTTAAACAATAGGGAGATTTTTTTACAGCCTTCTTTGCTCATATTTGCCAAGAGTGTCAAAATTAGTGGAGGGCTCTGTTAGTCCCAATCTCAAGATATTTGGAGGGATAGAGGATTTGCTCAAAATTGTGCTTGACTTCCAATCCCCTCTTCACTATGAAACCCAGCACGGCTCATTACTAGTCGTCTTTACCCACCCCTGAAATTAGCTAAAAACAAGAGATGAGTTCTGAACACAGTGCTTTGATTCGGTAAAGTTGCTTTTTCTTTAAGATGTCGCTGATGACCTGGTTTGGCACGAAGTGATCCTGAAGAGAATCAAGGGAAAGTCCTTCTAGAGTTCATACTGCTGTCGCCATGGCAACACACATTCTCTCGTTACAGACGAGGAGTCATCAAATGCCATTTGATTGTTTTATAACTGTGGTGAGTATCTAGCACATTAAAGCATTTCCTTCAGCAGTGAATATCAACTGAGAAACAGAGCTGCGTGATGCAGCAAAAAAAAGCAATCAATTTCAAAGCATTTGACCAGTTACATGTTTTTAAAGTTTAACAAGTGCATTACAAAATGATTTAAGTAACACTGTTTCACATCCTTCCTGTCTTTCTGATGAGATGTTAAACCGAGGTCCTGACTCTCTGTGGTCATTAAAAATCTTAAGACACATCTCTTAAAGAGTATGGGGTGTAACCCCGGTGTCCTGGCCAAATTCCTTCTTGGCCCTTAACCATCATGGCCTCCCAATCATCCCCATCCACTGAATTGGCTGTATACTATCTCTACTCTCCACCTATAGCTGGTGTGTGGTCAGTGCACTGGCACCGTTGTCATGTGCATGCTGTCGCATCATCCAAGTGGATGCTGCACACTGGTGGTGGTGTGGAGAGACCTGCCTCATGATTGTGAAGCGCTTTAGGTGTATGGCATTCATGATTAATGCGCAATGTAAATACACATTGCATTACATATATATTACATTACATTACATCTGTTAAAATGTGCTATATGTTGAATTCAGAAACCCTCGTTATCAGCAACACTGGTGGCTATGAATGTTCCAGAGACTGAATATGATTCAATGCCATGATATACTCATTATAAAATTTTGCTTTGTGTTTTGCATTAAATGGCATTGTTAAAATGCTGCGCTCAAGTTAACAGAAGCTCAACACACTATTTTATAACCTTGTGGTGTTTTTCTTTCATTTCTTTCCTTTTTTTAATGTAAAAACACATTCAGTGTGAATAGCTTAGGACTGGCAATAGCTCCATATTATGGTACTTTATAGAACACTTCACAGATGAGTGGTTAATACAGTGTGCCATCATGTGCTCGGATCATTCTTTCTAAAATCTATTATCTGTCAAAAACTCGAACAGTTGTTGCATACAACTTCGCATACTATACATCTTAAGAAGTAATTGAAAACAGAATTAGTATCTAAAAAAAAAAGTGGCTCAGTGGTTAGCACTGTCGCCTCACAGCAAGAAGGTCGCTGGTTCGAGTCCCGGCTGGCCCAGTTAGCATTTCTTTGTGGAGTTTGCATGTTCTCCCCGTGTTAGCGTGGGTTTCCTCCACAGTTCACAGCTCCGGTTTCCCCCACAGTCTAAAGACATGCAGTACAGGTGACTTGAATAAACCATTGTTTGTAGTGTGTGTGAATGAGTGTGTATGGAGTTTCATGGTACTGGGTTGTGGCTGGAAGGGCATAAAACTGCTGCATAAAACATATACTGGAATAGTTGGTGGTTCATTACGCTGTGGTGACCTCTGAAATAGAGACTAAGCCCAAGGAAAATTAATAAATGAATGAATGAATGAATCCAAGTATGTGCATATTTCAAAGTTACCTAGATTATCTATTTCCGGTGGAAGTGCAGATCCATCCATACTCTAAAGCAGGGCTATTTAATTAGTTTGTCACGGGGGCCAGTTCATGAAAATGATCCCAAACGAAGGGCCGTAGAGATATGACTTGCAATATGATTGAGGACACAACTGCATATTTTGCATTTTTGCTCCTTAAGACACCCACGTTGGCTTTCTCTGCATTAAAATGTTAACATGTTGTATTTTGAAACTACATAATATCACTGCATTTTACAATGTGGCTTTTTTTAACAAACATTCAAATGTTTTATTTCAAAGCACAACAAAAGCAGTGCATTGTTTCAGTAGCCTTCTTCTGCATTCACACACATTCACATGTTTTGAACTGCATAACAATTATGGATGCAACAATTATAGATTTTGGTTGTACGAATATACTCTGAAGAATAATCATGGTTTCACGGTTATCACGTCTAATGTAAATTTAAGCTTTATATAGGCCTAAGTATTTAGATAAACTGTTGTTATCATCTGCGTTCATACACTCTCAGAAATAAAGGTACAGGAGCTGTCACTGGGGCAGTACCTTTTCAAAAGGTACATATTTGTATCTGAAGGGTCTATAATGGTACCTCATAGGTACTTTTTAGGCACATTTGGGCACTAATATGCACCTTTGAGGTACCACTGTGGACTCTTTGGGTACATGTACCTTTTGTAAAGGTACTGCCCCAGTGACAGCTCCTGTACCTTTATTTCTGAAAGTGTACATACATAATCATTATAATAATAATTCGTCTAACATCTCTTTTGTTGCACTGAAAGGCACGCATAACCTTACCGCAATGTTTTCTACTGCATGCGCCCGGAAAGCCGCAAGTGCGTTGCTCCGCTTGCGCGCGCACATTAGCATATTCTACATTAGAAATAACAAACTTGCGCGCCAAAAGGACTTGATAGTGGAACGGCCCGCCGCTGTAGTTAATCCAGTGTGGGTGCGTGCGTATTGGCCTCTGCGTAAAAGCTCGGAACTTTAAACTAGCGCACAGGTGACATCACCTTTTTAATTGCAGCTGTTTTTTCCTCTACAACAGAAACGCGCAGTTGAGAAACCTTTAGAATTAAATCAACCGTGACGAATTAAAGCGCAGTGAAATCGGCAAATCGTTGCATCCCTAACAACGATATCAGTGCATTGTATAAAAGGCCTTTTCTACAAACATATCCAAATGTTTTCGGCTGCCAGCTGCACTCGCTTAATGTCAGGTGACTCACGCTCTGCGCAGCCTTCAACTGCAGCTCGTGCTGTATTGAACAGACGCACGTCACTTTATAACTATAGCGGTCGTTTTTCGACTGAACTAAATTTATTTCTGATGTCTTGGTCACTCTAATTGGAAGGCCAGAACAATTTGTCTTGGGGGCCAAGTTTGGCCCGCGGGCCGCCAATTGAATAGCCCTGCTCTAAAGGCTAAACTTTGCTAGTACATAAATTTGATTAGAACTACTAATGCAGCTAAAATGTAAACAAACGCATGAGACCAACCACCAGCCATTAAGTAGAGAGGCTTTGGTAAAAAAAATGTTTGAATGACTGTTAATTATATTCTAACCTACTACAAAATACTTGAATCATATTTTTCTCGTTATATTTCATCTGCATCAACGTAAACTTCATAACTTCATATGAATGCATAATTCAGACAACACCTGTGGAGATTTCTCGGCATAAAGAGCCACGAATGGCAGATTAACCTGCTGCTGCTCCTCCAATATGGTAGGTTATTAAATGCGAAAGAAATGCTGATGATGTGACAAGATGATTGACAGGGCATGTTACTAAGCAACATAACAGTCCATTAATGAGGAAGTTTGTCCCAAAGCTTGCATAATCTTCCTCTACACACTCAAAAGTATGTACTTTTTCTTAACAAAAAAGTACATACTGTTAGGATCTCATATATGTAGGCGAACTGGGAAATGAAACTGATAAAACATTACATACAAATTGCTCAATAAAATCTTAAATAATCACTTCTATATAGGTGGAGCTTTGTGGGTAAACATACCTGAGTCTGTGTCCGTGGGTGACACCACACCAGGGATTTTCTCATGCCCAGACACTAGAACATTGGGTGGGAGAAGGTGCATGATAGTAGTGAGAGCTGGATGTGGCTGTATGGTGTAGATCAGCGCAGTGCCCTCCATCACAGACAACATGGCATTCACTAAAGAGAGAAGAGGAGAATCATGAATGGTGTTGGTCTTCACACAAATATAACCACACAACTAAAGCCATTCATTCATTCATTCATTTTCTTTTCGGCTTAGTCCCTTTATTAATCCGGGGTCTCCATAGCGGAATGATCCGCCAACTTATGCAGCATATTTTTACGCAGCGGATGCCCTTCCAGCCGCAACCCATCTCTGGGAAACATCCACACACACTCATTCACACTCATACACTACGGACAATTTAGCCTACCCAATTCACCTGTACCGCATGTCTTTGGACTTGTGGGGGAAACCGGAGCACCCGGAGGAAACCCACGCAACCATGGGGAGAACATGCAAACTCCACACAGAAATGCCAACTGACCCAGCCGAGGCTCGAACCAGCGACCTTCTTGCTGTGAGGCGAACGTGCTACCCACTAGGCCACCGTGGCGCCAGGCCGCAATGTAAACCAATGTCTGTAATTTGTTCAGGACTTTGTTTTGTTTTGTTTTGTTTTGTTTTGTTTTGTTTTGTTTTGTTTTGTTTTGTTTTGTTTTGTTTTGTTTTGTTTTGTTTTGTTATTATTTATTTATTTTTAATTGTCTTTACTGCCACTTTTAATCTATTTTATTTATTTATGTTATTTATTGCTAAATAAATGTATTTTATTTTATGATTTCTTTTTTAGCATTTTATGCATTTTGTGTAGGGGTGTGTATATACAGCTGAAGTCAGCCCTCTTGAATTATTAGCTCACTGTATATTTACGTCTTAAATTTCTGTTTAACGAAGAGACATTTCTAAACATAATAGTTTTAATAACTAATTTATAATAACTGATTTCTTTAACTTTTGCCATGATGACAGTACATAACATTGTACTAGATATTTTAAGGTACTAGTATTTAGTGTAAAGTGCAAATTAAAGGCTAAAGGCTTAACTAGGTTAGGCAAGTTAGGGGAATTAGGTAAATCATTGTATAACGATAATTTGTTCAGCATAATTAAAAAAAAAATTGCTTAAGGGACCTAATAATATTGACCTTAAAATGTTTTTTTAAAAATTAAAGTCAGCGCCAGTGGTGTAGTAGTGGTTAGTGCGTTGACACATATACTCCGGAGCTCACGCGACCCGGTGAGCGATTCCTCCTCGCGGTCCTATGCCGATCCATCCCCTCTCTCAGCTCCCCATGTTTTCCTGTCAATTCTCTCTACTGTCCTATCTAATAAAGGTGAAACCCCGAAAAAATATATTTAAAAAAATAAATTAAAAACTGCTTTTATTCTAGGTGAAAAAAAACAAATAAGACTTTCTCTAGAAGAAAAAATATTATAGGAAATTCCTTGCTCTGTTAAACATAATTTAGGAAATATTTGAAAAAGAAAATAATTCACTGGAAAGCTAATAATTTTCACTGCAACTGTATCCTATATGATATACAAAATGCTTATTTATATAACTAAATTGCTATTTATTTTATAATTGGATTCTTATTTCTAAACAAATGGCAAAAGCAACAAGAGTCTGACAATACTTAACAGTATTTAATGATTTGGAACTGAGAAATTATTCATGGGATTTTATTTCCCAGTTTATCATCCTCCTTTTCGGTTGATAAGTCTGAAAAGTAAGAGCACATCTCTACTCAACAACCCACACAGTTTGAGAAATCGTTTATATCTGGATCTCAAATGGTGCAGGACAAATGACTGAATTTTAATACTGTGGGTTATGGGTTTGAAAAAACGTCTAACCTCAAGTAAAAGCAATAATAATACTGATGCTTGTCTTAGCAAGCACCACTAATAACTATAAAGAGATTAAAAGCAGGATACTGTCAAGCGCCATAGTACGGTGCAACCTAGATTTATATGAACCCAAGGTTAACACGTCATTGTTAAAGCACTGTACGAAAAACAGTCCTGTCAAATCTGCTGTTGACTGCATCCAATGAAACCCACCATCATAAAAGATTACCAAAAAAATGAAATGAGAGTGATATTTTATTCAAACTGGAAGAACATACAAGGGCACAAGCGGAGAGTTTCATTTCATGCTAGAGCCAACAACTATATTGTGCGCTGGCAATCTCAAATTTAATTGAATTTTACCACTCTACATGACTTCAAGAATACTTCCACTGTCAGATACATTCACAGCAAAAGAAAAACACCAGCTGTACCCATTTGAGTTGCAAAACCTTATTTACTTTTAATACAAGCACTCTATGTTTACTCAAGCAATGAGTCAAGTTAACGCTCAGACACTGAATTATCAGAAATGTCAAAACAATAATGGCAAACATAAAGACTTATATCGAGCTTATAGATGTCCACGAGGACACAAAAGAAAAGTTTGTACATGGTTTCCATATATATTAGCCTTCCTGTGAGTTTTTCTCTTTCAAATATTTCTTTTCATCAGTAATATTTAAGTGATGTTTAATGGAAAGAAGTGTTAATAAGTCATTTATTTTGTCTTTGCCATGATTACACTATGTAATATTTTACTAGTTATTTTTAAACTTTATTATAAAACTTTTTTCATATTACTTATCATAAGTGCAATAAAAATGTTCAACTCAATTAATTAAGTCAACTTGGAAAGTGATTGGTTAACAGTTGTTTGTTCTGTAGCAAATCAACTAAAATAATTACTTAAGGAGTATAACAATATTAACCCTGCAGAAATGACTCTTTGACACAATGAAAAGGAGTCAGTGTAAAGTTAGTTTAGCAGTGTAAATTTAGTGTCCCCTCAAAATAACTAAAAATACAGCCAATAATAGCTGAACCCCTGGCAACAAAAGTGAGTACACCCCTAAGTGAAAATGTACAAATTGAGGACAATTAGACATTTTCCTTCCCCTGTGGCATGTGACTCATTAGTTTTACACTGTCTCAGGTGTTTCCAGATAGAAGTCGAGTTAAATTTGGTATAAAAGCTCTTCCACTCTCTCAACCTGGCCACTGAAAGTTCAACATGGCATCTCATGACAAACAACTCTCAGAAGACCTGAAAAAA
>CAIGQQ010026963.1:2595307-2658151 GCA_903798035.1 Danio albolineatus
TATATATATATATATATATATATATATATATATATCATTGTATATGAGCAATTCCATGCAAATGTCAAGCTTGCCATGAAAACAGTTGTTACCAAAACAGCGAAACCCTTTAAATTCTTTTTTGTGTGTGTGTGTATTCTTCTATTTTACAGTGCTGTACAAATACTCAAAAATGTCTCGGTCTATGTTTTCAAACAATTATATTTGATTTACCAAAGTCACACAGGTGGAAATTTCACATCCGTCACATCCATAACAGAAAAGTGTCACATCCATAACGCAGCTTTTGCCTCATAAATGCGAAAATGTAAGTTAAAATAAAATCAGCCATGTTTGTTCTATAGTGAGCCGACACTTATTCATGTGATTAGCATTGTTTCTTTTGGGTTGTGCAGTTTAATCCACAGAATTTCTACAAAGTATGTTGTAAACTGTAAACTCGCAGACTTTTTTCATCACATCCATAACGCACGTTTATTTTCCTCAATTTAAGTATAAAATTGTTTACAGATTGATATTTTCCTGCTACCGTAAATCTGTGTATACTTGTTTTGGAAAATATAAACAGATGTTGAAATATAATGTTAACATATACCTTTTCTGGGCGTTTATGTCTTGAGTTTTTACTGCAAATGTCACATCCATGACGCTGGAATTGCTCATATATATATTGTTGTTTTTTTTTCAAGTTCATCCACATTGAGATGTGATACTGCTTATGCAGCAGAACCTGAGGTATTGTTATGCATGTCCACAGCACAAACACTGAGAGAAGAATTCCCCAAGAGTAATACTTGGGGTTATGAGTTCAAAGAAAGTCCTAGAAAACCCCCTAACCTTACATTCAAGCAATAATAAAAGTGCTACTTGCTTTGACAAACACCACTAATAAAAACAGCACACAAAGAAATCTGAGGTGAGAAGGTGAGAAAACAGAGAGAAACACAAGGTTATGAACATAAGAAATATGGCAAAAAGTGAGAAACTATGTAGGAGGAAGATTAAACCTGCAAAAAAGGAGCTAAAGAAATGTCTAGACATAATGATTTGTTTAAAAAAAAGGAGCACACAGAGTCCTGGTCTGACATCCTGTGGTTCTCAGAAGAATCTGGCCGGGGATGTCTGAGAAAGCGCAGGTCATCTCTCACGATTTACACCAGCTCAGACTGTCTCTGCAGAAACTACAAATCTCTCATACGCGTACAAATTCCCTCTCAGACCGTTTAGCCCAAGGAAATACTCATTTCCCAGAATAACAATCTTTTCTCACTAAGAGCTTAGAAGCCAAACGAGAGATGCAGGCGCCCATTAAAGTCTAGCAACCACTGAAGCAGTTTAACAATTATAAGAAACACCTACTAACACCACACCAATCAATAACAACAGCAGCGCTCATTATGCAAAAGGGGCTTCTAGGAACAATAAAAAATAAAACTTGATCTACATCAAAGAAAAGAATTCTGCAAAATCGGCTAAAGAGCACAGCATAATCAATACTAGGACCCTGCACACGCAGCACGGCAAATCATGTTTACTTAGGCCATTTGTATGCATTATTCAAACTAGATTTTACATCTGAAAACCAATAAGACGACCTTGTCCTTGTCATGTTACTGTAATTAGGAGACTATGTTTTCACAGCCTGATTACTAGAGATAGCTGCCATGGTTTGGTGGTGGAGGATTGTACAGGTTTGTTTGATGTGTTGTGCAAAATTCCAAAAACATGCATTTTTATGCCTAATTCTAATGCTTACAGGTGCCAAAGTGTGCATTGATGCATTGTGTTAAATTGTGTTTTGATATCTACATATGTGGCTTAAACAAGTGTAAAATTCCTCATACTGTATGCTCATTTATAACTACAGGAATTACCCCTAAAAAAGTTTGGTTTTGATCATATTTGAAACATTCATGAATATTAATAAGCTCTGCTCTGATGCTCCGCAGCTGTTTTTTTCAGTGGGATTTTACACTTACGGGAAACTATGGTGTTTGAAGCTCAAGGTATGTCATTTACAAGTACTGAACTCTTATTCTTATTATATTCCCATTCTATTGTACCTTTTAAGTCACTGTGAAATCAAGTTTTGCAATGTTTATTTTGCTAGAGCACAAAGTTCATTTAAATGACAGAACATGAGAATGGCCTGATAAAGAGAAAATACACCACTGGGTGATACTGCTGTTAGCTAAGAAAAGGAAACAGAGTACAATTTAACTAGGTGCACTTTTTTTGACTGTGCATTTGTCTATCTGTGTCTACGTGTGTGTAATGTGTGTTTTTCTTAATGTACTTATTGTCTTTCACGTATTTGTTGTCTTTTACATATTTATTGTAAACATGCTAATAGTTGTTTTGGAGTATGTCATTGTATTTTGCACTGTCTGTATTTTGCACTGTCTGGAACCAGCACCTAAGTTTTTACTCATCATAGTACACATGCTGCTGCTGATGTGACAATAAAAGTGATTTGATTTTGTTCTTCTGTGAATAATTAATCTGCATAAGCTAATCCACTGGGAAAAAAAATTAAAAATGGTTTTGGTAATCTTCAATCAAATTCGGATGACTTGCTCCAGTGTTTGGAGTAGCGTTTCTTCATTGATGGTGTCAGTCTGACATCTTCAGCAACAATATTCTTAACCATGCCCCTCCTACCATTACTGTGCGTTCACACCGAAGGCGACGAGAGCGTCAAAGTTTGCACTGGCCACCCTGACGACAACACTCTCTGCTGGTGAGAGCATCAAAATTTGCAACATTGATCCTGTATTTAAATGAGCCGTTGCAACATATCATTAAATCAGTTACGTTCCCACATAAACACATGCTTTCTAGTGTGAAAATGTTGCACACTTTTGATTAAATTCTTTTAACAATGGAAGATCAAGATGTTGCGTGTGGTTTGGCTTTGCTCCACTTATCCAATGTGTCCATATGCCTAAAATATTCTGAAGCAGCAATACTTTTTTGTATTGTCATTTTCTGTAATACCGTTTACAAAAGGTATTTGTAAAAAAATTAAATTTTTACATTTTTTTTAGGACAATAGTATCTTAAACAGAAAAACAAATATCCAAAGATGTCATTTTAAATTGTAAAGAAATCTGTATTTTTAAAATTAATGAAGACATTTGAATTATTTAGCCTGACATGTTTACTGTTAAAAAATATTTCAATCTTTCAAACAATAAATATATTGTTTTCAAAGGGGGAAAAAAGTTTAAGTTTTTTTACCCAGACATTTAAAAGAATATATTTTAGAACAGTAATAACAATACTGTGATACAGTGAAACCGTGATATTTTTATCCAAGGTTATCATACAGAATCTTATACCGGCCCATGCCTAGTTGGATCCAAAGTTCATCGGACTCCTTTCAAGCGGTAAACATCTTTATTTCATAGCTCTTTACCATAAAGATGACTTATTTCAACTCTCCTTGACGCCCACACCGGTGAAGATGTACCACGCCGATTGCCTGATTTGAACAGTCTTGATTGCTGCTACAAACTTACTGTAAAATGTATTAAAATTATACATAAATGACATGAAAACATAGATCCATCCTCCCTTGTATCGACGATTCAGACTAGTAAAGGTGTATCATGTTGGGGAGCTTTTTCTTGGCGCACTTAGTACCATCTGGGCTTTGTTTAAATGTCACGGTATCACGGATCATGCTCATCCCTTTTTGACCACAGTGAACACATATTGTGATGCTACTTCCAGCAGGATAATGTGCCATATGTCACAAAGCTCAAATCCCAAACTGCTTTCTTCAACATGACAATAAGTTCTCTATACTCAAACGGCCTCCACAGTCGCTAGATTTTAATGCAATAGAGCACCTTTGGGATGTAGTGAAATGGCAGATTTATCTGTCGGGCAGATCTATCAAACCTGCAGCATGCTACAATGTCCATATAGAACGCAATCACTGTTTTCAGCACCAGTCCAAAAAAAAGAATGTAGCCAGTTCTAAAGGCAAAAAGAGGTACTAGCATATAAATAAACCTTTTACACAGGAGAACCTTCAATGAAAAATTCTGCCATAATGTCCTTTCCTGTGACAGTCACTGTATTTCAATTCCTGAGTCTTCAGATCATAAATCTTTAATGGAGCCTATAGTACTTTATGCATGGCAAACTCAAGCTCCTAAAATATCAGACTACAAAGATTTAAATCTATCCATTTACAAATGATTCAACAGCATCCAGAAGTGCTCCAGCTGATTTTTTTGGGGGGGATATGTGGGTCGATGATGCTTGAGTCTTAAAATCAGACCACAAGAGCTTCTGCTAAGTTTGGGTTGTGTGGGTTGAGAGGGTTTTAAGCATGAGGATAGTTTAAATGCATAGCAGAGGTCGTGGCATTGTTTGAATTCATCCTACTTACAGGCAGTAAAGTAGCATAGAATAAAGTACAGGTTCACAGAGATCACCATTTAAAAACAAAACTCAAAAACTATGAAATAAAACCATGACATAAGTGTCTACAAAGTGGACTGATTCAAGACTTTTGTACTACAAATGCTGACGAGCATTACAATCTGAAATGATTAGAGACTTCCCTTTGATTTATTTTTTTTTCATTTTTAAATATTTACCAAATGATGTTTACCAGAGCAAGGAAATTTTCCACAGTATTTCCTATAATATTTTTTCTTCTAGAGAAAGTCTTATTTGTTTTATTTTGGCAAGAATAAAAGCAGTTTAATTTTTAAAAGCCATTTTGAGGTCAATATTATTAGCCCCCTTAACCATATTCCTCTACCATATTCCTCTATTTGTCTACAGAACAAATCAACATTACACAATAACCCCTTTCACACATACAGACCTTTCCTTTATGTGTGAACAGGCCCTTTTTAAAAAAAAAAAACGGTAAATTTGTTCCGGCAATTGTCCGTATAGAGAAGTTGTAACATTGCCAGTAATTTGCCAGAACGCTGCTCTGAGTGAACGCAGAAGGAAAATTGCCGGAGAGAGCATGTTCACGATTAGAACGCGAAGACGTGTGACATCTACTACAGCCAATCAGAACATAAAAATAAAAGCCTTTGAATATTTTTCCAGACACATTTAGCTGCTAGATGTTAGTCAGATATTGTTTCTATGTTCCTTCTTAATGCCAACTGTGTAAAAAATTATCGATAAAATGCTTATGATAAACCACTGTTTGTTGACACCTGTGCACTTGAAGCAGCCTGTGAGCGCCAGCACGCACACATACTATCTACATCTTGCTTCAAGCTTCTGCCTTTGGATGTCTCTGGGACAAAGAAGCTGCATGAATGCCAAAGCTTTAAAAAAAAAGTCAAACCATCCACAAATAGTTTGTTTACAAGAGCAGCCTTTTAGAGCTTATGGTTAATGATGTCAGAATTTACCAGTCTTTTCCGGAAAAATTGCAGAACGTCCTTGCCTGTGCGAACAGTACTTTTTTTTATTTACTGGTAAAGTCGTTCCGGTACTTTTCCGGATATTTACTGGTATTACTGTGTGAAAGGGGCTGCCTACTTAACCTAATTAACTTAACTAAGCCTTTAAAATGCCCTTTAAGCTGAATACTAGTGTCTTGAAAAATATCTAATAAAATAGTATGTACTGTCATCATGGCATAGACAAAAGAAATCAGTTATATGAAACGAGTTATTAAAATTAAAATGTTTAGAAATGTGTCGAGAAAATCTTCTCTCACTTTAACAGAAATACAAGGAAAAAATAAATTTATAAAAATGTATAAAAATAATTCAGGCAGGCTAATAACTCTGACTTCAACTGTAACTATTAAAATAATTCAGAATTTTGTCCTTATTTTAGTTTTTTTTTAATGTACTGCCTATAAAAACTATTTATTTCTGAAGATTTGGGGAATTTAGAAAAAAAATGTTAGATCACTTTTAAAATGCACTACCTTTAAAAATGTCAAATTCAAAATCCAATAAGTTTATGGTCCACAAGATAAAACCTCCCTTAAGGCATTTGATAGCAAAGGCTGAGGAATATCAGATTTCATTTTAAGTTATATAGCTGTAACAGTTTTGCTAGAACGAATGCCTCTGAAGGTCAAACTCTATATTTCATATTTCAACTCTTCTGCATCAGTGTGTTCCAGCATGAAACAGGGGTCATGCAAAATTCAAAACAAAGCAAACTTCTCAAAAATGTCTCCTTTCATCGCTTTACCTGTCTTCTTATAACCTATGACATGCTCTTGTTTTGTTCTTACTCTGAACTTCAAATGAACCGAAGGGATCTGAATAAACATTCTTATATGGATCTGTACTCCAAGTGTTTGCTTTCTGGTGGAAATAATTATTTTTCATTGTGAGGCTGAGATGATTTCCTCGGCTAACCATTAGCGAGACTGGTTTCATCAGAGGTTTGGAGATATATTTATAATATTTCAGATATAAATGGTAGTAATCCTTTCACTCTCTTTTAACACTGCGCTCACTGCTATAGATATGGATGAGAAAATCGCATCAATGATAATGTCTTTTAAATCAATTTTTCTACAACGCACACTATCAGGGGAGACCAAATATCTTTTGAATGTTCTCAAGACGCAGTGGACTGTTGATTAAGATTTGAAGAATAGTGCCTTTGCTTCTCTTAAATGCACACAAGTTATGATTCATTCTGTACTTGGTTCGGATATAAACACTGGATCGTTTTAAAAAGCTGATTCAGATGTCCCAGATATGGATCAACAGACCAGTACTGAAAGTGTATTTATTATAATGTTACAGTCGATTCCATAGTACTTTGTCTAAATAAATAAACAACATAAACAATTGAGATTTGTAACATTGCGAAGTTCCTAATAAAATATTTTACTAATTAATTTTGAGACTAATTACTAGAGCTGCAAGATATTGGAAAAAAACGACATTGCAATAATTTATTTTTCTACGATATATATTGTGATATGGAGTATAATTTCACCAGATGAAATGACTGCAAAAAATGATACTGTACAAATAAAATGCAAAGTGCTTAAGGATTAGCACTTGTTTATGTTTAGACTAATTTAATAACCAAAAGTAAATTTCTTAAGCCTGCATACTTAAATCTGACTTTTAAAAAATGCTCATAGCCGCAAGCCCTAAAAACACACAGAAATAATAAAGGTTTTGGTTTTTTAACTTTATGGTTAAACACTGCAGTGACAAATCATAAGTGTTTTCAAATATAGCTCCTATAGTCACTTACCAACTCAACATTGCAGAACCTGCGATGTGGCTATTGCAGATGCGCATATTGCGATATCAATATCCCTACTAATTACAATAGCTATTAAACTAATTCTTCTACTAATATTGTTCTACAGTTAGGCTGCAACTGATATATAATGCAGCAGCAAGAGTATTCATAAAAAAAACTCAAGAAATGAGAACATAAAACATTACAATTCTGATCATTTGTCAAGATAAAACCTAATTGAATGTTATTATCATCTATTTGTGGAATTTTTGTATATTTCACAGTAAATCTGAAGAGATATATATCCCTTTAAGTTACTATGCTCCAAAAATTTGGAACTGCCGAGTCTCCTATTTTTAAAAAGCATGTTAAGATAATAGTGTGTGAAGTATGGATTTGTGTGTGTGTGTGTGTGTGTGTGAAGTGTGTGCATTTTGTGACTTCTTTTTAATTGGTATTTTAATTAAATTTAAAAAACACTAATGGAGTGAATTTATGCATCATGACATTATAATGCATAGTATAACAAGGGCTGCACGATATTGAAACAATCTGACGTTGCAATTTTATGTTTTGCTGTCACATATGTTATGATATGAATAGCACTATTTGAAAAGATTTGTATAATTTAGATCGACTTGAGTGACCAAGTCTCTTTCTATGAAGTGCGTCTGAATAAAATATATTAAATTACAATCATATGACAGAACATGGATTTCTGTGGAGTCTAAGAGTATTCAAATGCAAAAATGAAATGGTAAAACTTATAATAACATGGTCATCATTGTATAAATATTTTTATACAAAGTTAAACAAATAATATCTTTTATATTGTAATATTTAAAGAATAATCTAATCCTGCATAAGGACTTTTGTGGATACATACATTGTGATATCAATGCTCAAACGATATATTGTTCGATATATTGTATATACATATATATATACATACACACACACACAAACATACAATTAAACACAATTAAAGATAAAGTTTAAAGTGAGCATATTAAAAGTTCTTCTAAATTAAATATTCAAGAAAATGTTACATGCAATCAAACACCCAGTGTACCAAAAAATAAATAAATTCAAAATAAATCGCCAGTGATCTAATATTAGCATACACTTTGATCAAGCACAGTTTAAGGTTAGCATTTTCAAACCCTCACATATTCAAAAGGCTTGAACACGTCCAATTTTCAAAGCCTCTGACTCTCATTAGCGGCTAATAATCTGTAAACCGTGAATCCATTCGATTCTGAGGCGAGAACATTAGCTTAAAGACTGGACAGGCTGGCATTTCAAAACCCAAACACTCATCACCACACAATCAAGACCCCTTATTCTTTGCCAACCCCACAAACCCTCATAAAAATAAATGGGCTTCAGAAATGCTGGAGGAGATGCTGAGATTATTATCACGCAAATCTCCCCTCTCCTGCTCTTGGCTAGCCAATCAGCAGACACAGGATTCGGCTTCTGATCCGCTCTGCCAGAAATAGTTTGTACTCGTTTAGACGCACCCCCCAAAAAAACGCAGTCAACAAATCATTAGTCAGGAACGAGTTGTGAAATATCCCTGTAAAATTCACAAGGGCAGCAAGTCCCAGTTAAGAAGCATTACAACATGAACCCGGTGCAGGTTTGAGGTTGTCATGCACAGAGAGAAGGATTATTGCTAGGCTCGTCTGTTGTTATGGGCTCATTAACAAAAAATGGGACCTTTTGAAGTACCGAGTTCAAGACTCTGTGAAAATGTTGCATTAGAGCTGCGAAAGTAACATAGCATATAAGTGCGTGTGTGTGTGTGTATGAGAGGGAGAGAATCAAATGTATAAGAAACAGAAAGCAGATAACAAAACAC
Source organism: Danio albolineatus (assembly GCA_903798035.1). Lineage (NCBI taxonomy): Eukaryota > Metazoa > Chordata > Actinopteri > Cypriniformes > Danionidae > Danio > Danio albolineatus. The sequence goes on from CAIGQQ010026963.1 coordinate 2,604,387, forward strand.
AGACTCCAGGGACTCTAACTAACCTTGTGAAAGTGAATCATTGAGCACAGGGCTCTTGCCGAGGGGCTTGTGCTGTCTGCTTCTGCAGTCCAGTAGATGAGAAGCAGGAACGCTGGTCTGGTAATATCTGAACATGGCATCTCACTGCTCGCTGATGGGGAGAATATCAGCAAGTATAGGGCTGACAAAGTTTAGGTGTTAACTTCAAGTGTATTAAACACTTAACTGTGTTCATGCAACTCAACATTTGACATGTACTTAGTATAGAAATGTAAAAACAACCCATTAACATCATTAATACAGGTTAACCATTAATAATGGTCACTACAGCCGTAAAACTAAATCTCTGAAATAAAATAAAGTATAATCTATGAACAGAGAGTACAATAGTTACTTGGATTTTGGTTTTTCAGTTAATATCAAAAGTGGTGGGAAAACAAATAGCCTGAGCCTATTTTAGCTATATTTGGTGTCAGTGATGACCTTTTGGCACGTAGATTAATTTTACTGAATTGGAAACAAAAAGATCCTGTCCATTGCTCGACATTGAAAAAATGTAATGTTGCCTGCAACTTGAGAAGCCAAGACTTTTCTTAAAAATAAAACTAAGAATTTCTAATATGGTATCCATTTAATGAGTACTTTAACACGAGAGCAGTGATTGAACCTTTAGTAGAAACACTTTAAACCCCCCCCTATTTATTTATTTTTTTCTTTCCTTTTCCTCTTCACCTCCACTTCTCTCTGTATTTTATTGATGTTATGATGTTATGATGTTACAACTTTTTGTTTAAATGAAAAACAAAATATACATATGTAAAAGTTATCATTTGTACTGATGGAAAAAATATAATAAAGAGAATGTTTAAAAAAATACAATAGTTACAATGTTATTGTCTTTGTGTTACAATATTCTGTCAGCTTTGCCACCACAAGAATATATTAAAATAATATTGTTAATATTTAATCATATAATTCACAATATTACTGTAATTAGTATTTATTGCATTTTTGAACAAATAAATCTAGTGAGCATGAGAGACTTAAAAAAAAAGTTAAAATAGTTTTTAAAAAATCATACTCATCCTTAACGTTTGAACACTCAAAACCTATAATCAATCCAATTTTTCCAAGTCATTTTTTTCAATTACTCTCCCTACCATGTGTGGAGTCATATGACACCGCTGTGTTAGGGCTGAATTACACTTATTATATTATGAATTATACTTATATTATTATGATATTACACTTCTGCACGTGTACAAGTCCAGCGCAGCCTTTGCATACCTGCACACTGCTTAAAAAATTGTATTTTTACATCAGATTGACGCGTAGGGCAGGCTTTCTGATTGGTCGATTTGGGTGGTGGGTGGTGCAGAGAGCTGTGTGCAGAGACGGTGGGTGGTGCAGAGAGCTGTGTTTTAGGGAATGTGCTTTAATTTCAGTTGTTCAGCATTGACGTTATAACGTTATGACGTTATATGACAATTAGTTTAAAAACAAGTAATCAACACTGTAAAAAATCTCTCACTTGCAATATTTGAGCATATTTACTAATTTGCCAGTAAACTATGAGGGCAAAACATAAAATAAATAAATAAAATTCATTAATTGTAAATGAGTTAAAATGTTCACTTATTCAAGTTTTTGATCTTAGACCAAATTGCCCAGCCCTATAGCAGATTATGAACTTGAAGTATAAAATACATTAAAAAATAATAATAATCAGCACTTATGAAGAAAGAATAACACTCTTCAAGCAAACATTTTGCAAAAAAAAAAGGTTCTATGGTACACAAAATGATGCAATAGATTCCAAGACTGGCTATAAAAGTGGCCACTTTTCCTGGCTGGAGAGACTAAATTATGTGGACTGCAAAGGCTCTTCTCTCTGTGATTATGTGCTACAGTGTTTTGTTGTGTAAACGACAAGCACTCAAAAACTGGGCTGCAATGACGCTACACAACTGAACCGAGCAGTGCAGACCAATTATCCGCTAGCCCAACGGACACCACGGTGCAAACCGGTTTTAACTATAGAAACCAGGCCAATTTGTACAAAGCTACACAAACCAGTGGGAAAGCGCAGCATGAGTCGCACGACCCATTTAAATTAGACAAAAAAATCTCTGTTCCAAACCAATAGGGATCCACAAATGGCTGAATGCTTAAGTTAGTAGAAAACAAACAAGCGCTGAAGTTAAAGCGAGATCTGCACATCAATAAATATGAGTCTTAAAAAAGAAAACTGTTATTCAGAAATGTGTGCAGGTCAGTGAACAGTGAACAGACAGTGATACTACTGACATCTAGGATGAATGAAAATCTAAGCATAGATACTGTTCTGCCTTTACCAAGTTGTGTAATGATAGAATGTGTGAGCAATGGTACATTTAACAAATCCCCTGTGCGAGTTGTTGCAGACGCAGGGTTTTCATGCTGTACTCTCCTGCTGGTGATTCGGGTTTAATATTTCGAGACGGTTTTCACTGTTGCAAAAGTATTTTGCAGCAAATCATGTGCTACAGTGAGAGCAATACAAATCAATAATTGCAGTGAGGTGCTTTCACAGCAACTGAAAGAAAGCCTTGATTATTAGCAGTAGCTAACAACGGACACTTAACAGTTCCAAACACTACAGCAAATCTGCCTTTTGATGTCTTTTAAATAGAGGTTTCATGTTTTTGATATTTAAAAGGTAATAATTTTTTCAGGTTTTACACTGATGATAAATTTCAGTGTAGGTATCTCATAAATAAATGAAACAATTAAAAATTAAAATTTAAAAAATGTATTATAATTTATATTATAATTTACAACAGTTTTATTATAGGCTCATTTGAAACTTATGACTGAAAATAAATCAGCTTTGCCTTAAAAGAAGTAAACTTCCTATAAATATATAAAGAGCAGCAAGGTGGCTCCGTGGTCTCTTCACACAGCAAGAAGGTCGCTGGTTCGAGTCCCAGCTGGGTCAGTTGGCATTTCTGTGTGGAGTTTGCATGTTCTCCTTGTGTTTGTGTGGGTTTCCTACGGGTACTCCGGTTTTCCCCACAGTCCATGGACATGCGCTATAGAGAAATCACCAACCTACGTCACACAGGTTCCTGGTTGCAATAGCAAACATGTCGTGTTGTGTGGTAGGATGCTGAATTCGAAGTTCAAAGATATAAAACTTCACATTTACTGTTTTTAATGCCAACCGCAGACGTCTTTGGCTAAAAGGGAGCTGAATGGAGTGAGGACCTAACTAAAAATGCTCGACTCTGCAGTCTCTCATTTCATATCAGGTAAGTTTAGGCTATGCTGAATCATACACATTACTCGTTTTTGATTGCAGCAATGATTTCAGTTCACTGTCAGAATGCAGTTGTTTTGCTTGATGATGATTACCCAGGCCTTGTATAGCTTCTCTTTCCTTGTCTTTAGCTAGGCAGAACCTCAGTTTTTAGCACTCATAGTTTTGAATCTGGTAATGATGGAACATTATCTCTTGGACATGACCATGCAGAACAAAACTGTAGGCATCCAAAGACTTGTAGGCCTTTAACTTCTCTCTTGTTAAACCAATGAGATAGTTGTATATTTCGGGCTGGATGCTGGGCCATTTCATCTTATCCAACATGCATTGGAAGGGTGCTATCCTAAATGGACCTGTCAGACAAACGCCGCTCACTTTAACGTTAATTTTGCAGAATAACTGTGCTTGTGACTGGGTGACAAGCTGTTATAATACGCTGAAAGCATTATGTAAATAATATACATATAATATGTAATCAATATAACTTATCTCTAAGACAACAACAAACTCTGTACCGCATCAGAAGTCATTCCCTCGCTGTAAATGCTAGTGCTCCCGTTTTTTTTTTTTTTTTCTGCAACCTCGCAGCGTGCGCATCCTGAATGTTTACAAACCGGTAATTCATCTATAGGTAAATTGGGTAAAACAAAATTGAGCCTAGTACAGTAAATGAGTGTCTGTGAATTTGAGTGTATCAGTGTTTCCCAGTACTGGGTTGCAGCTGAAAGGGCACCCACTGTGTATAAAAATATGGAATAGTTGATAAATAATATAAATTAGGGACTAAGCAAAATGAATGAATAAATATATAAAGATATATGAAAAAAATATAAATATTCAGCTCTGCCCACTTTCATGAGGCACATTAAATGACACAACATAGCTAAATATTTCTAGATATAACCTACAACTTTACATCAACAGTTTATTACTTCTCTGTCATGTTTAATTTGATTGTGTCTATCACAAAACCTAATGTAAAAACCTGTTAGGTATCCAGTTGTCTGTCTTACCATTGTCATTCGTTTTCCATTTACATCTTTTCAATTGATTTACTTGTGTATCTATGTTCATCATTTTTGTGATGAACAATTTGTAATATTGAGATTCACCTTGTACCTACTTTGTTTGGTCCGTGGCTTATAATGAAATGTTTTAACAAAGACTTTTTTAAATCCCCATGTAAAAGATTCTTGCAGATGTAATCGACTTCTAATAATGAATGACTTTTTCGAAGGTATAACTTGACCGTAGTACCTGTTTACAGTAAATTAAGTCAGCTTACAGTTATAAAGTAGAGCTACCCCACGATACAATTCGTGTTTTGACTAGACTTCTTCTAATAACAATGTAAATCATGCTTCAAATGGTACCAGCGGGGTCTTATTTGGCCATGCTTGGTCATAACAACAAATCAGGCTTCATCTTTGTGCTCTGGGGTGTTGAACATTTACGCTAAGAATAAAAAGGCTTAGAAACCAGCCGTCAATACCTGAAGCCTCAATGGGCCACGAGTGTCCCAAACACACAGAAGGCGTAACAGATCGATACAAACAACTCAATTAAGTTGAGCATGATGTGCAAAAGGGGTCTAAAGGACAGGGAGCAGTTGATTCTGTTTAAGGGACATCTTTAGCCCGCAGGTAAACTTCACTGACCTCACTGTTCAATACCGCAGTACTCATGGGATAACCTGGGTTAAACTCGTCTGATCACCCAACACTACCTTCCGTCACTCGCACGTGTGAGAAATTTCACAGTATGGTGCCTATAGAGTCAGCAGGGAGACGGCCTAATCATTTTTTACAGTGGATTAATTTGAACCGCATGTCACAGGATTGATGTATTAAAATTCTGCAGCTCTGAGAGACGAGTCAGCATAGTGAGTGAAGAATGGTTCCTTTTGAAGCATTAAAATCAAATCAGTGTTTATTAGAGTGATGCACAGAGGCCTTTCAGATGTAAAGAGAAGCTGAGAATAGATCTGAATGCAGATGACTAAATTATAACATTTCAGAAACTGATTTTTATAATGGTTCAACAAAAGAAACCATCTGAAGTAAATCAATAAAATGATTCAAGACTAAGAACTCATCATCTGTCTCATTTTCTATGAAACATCACATTGTTTTGTAAAATAATGAATCATATGAGAGAATGTATTACCTATTAACAGTGAGCGTTATATTTATTTTAATATTTATGACCATATTTTCCCATTTTTCTTAGGTATGCACAAAACTAGTGAGCTAAATGACACTACTGATAATTAAACGTATTTGTACTCCCTGCAAGGGAGGTTCTAGAACTTTTTAGTAAGCTGTAGCCCCAGTGTTATTTCAATCCCTCTGAAATGATCAGCTATTAAACTATTATATATTTATTTTTTAAATTACCATTTGAATTTTCTTTTTCAAATAAAATGAAAATATCTATTAAAAAAATGTCAATAGGAACTGATTGTTTTATTCTTTTTTGCTATTCTTTGCATGCATTTAGATGCAAGATTATAATCACAATTTGAAAGCAATTTGATGCTCCAAAAGAAAGTTTTAGCAATTATATTGTTATCGCAATCATGTAAATAGGTTTCATATGTAAATGGGATAATTCTTCAAAACTTGTTAGTAACGAAGCATGAAGTTTTTATGAGTGAGTTATTTAATCAAACTGCTGCAAAACAAATCCATGAAATCTGCCCCTGACTCCCTATTTGGTCTATTGTATTATCAATATTTAAAATCACTAGGATTATTACACAGCTCTCAAGAATACTTCAATCTGATTGATCAGTCAAGACATTTTAAGTTGTGTTATGCATGAGACACATGGGAAATTGTTATCTCCAGTTATTATTTACCAATACATGATCCTGCATTTAATAAATGATTTAAAAGCATTTTTATTGTTTGTTCATGGTAACTTATGTAGCTTAAAGGAGCAGTAGGTGATCTGCCAAAATGCTATCCTTTAGCATAATATCTTTGAAAACAAAGTCCCTCCCCCGCTGTCCTTAGTCATGCCTGCTGAAATCGCAAATGGGCTCCTTAAAGACGACAGTAGATCAAGTCATTCGTCAGTTAGAAAACTTTATAGTGCTTTATCATACTACAATTCCAAACGAAAAACTGTATTAAATCTAGCACGCTTTCAGTTGTGTAGCAAGAAAAACTTGTCATTATCATAATGTGCATTGAACCAATGTGAATATAAAACCAACTTCACCTCTGTAAAGCAGGCTAGGTCAAATAGCGCTATTTACTTATGTTTTGTTGTTCAACTAAATAAAAATCTATTATCGATGCTGTAAAAGGTCCCTTATGAAACAGAAAATTGTCACATCAATCTTTCGCTGGAAGATATTGGTGGCTGAACAATACTTCTGTGTATTTAACCGTTTCGTAAAACTGCACAATCTACATCAGCTTTGGGGGACTAAAATACTTTTAAAACATACCAGTCTAAAAAAAATACTTCAGCCATGGTGTCGTCCTTCCTCCAGCATCCAAAAGTAATTACAATATTAATTCAGGATTTAAAAAAATGTTGATTTCCCCATTTGTTTTTACTGCTGTCACTCTCTCCTGTGCACATGAACATGCTGCGTGCACATGCAAATGGCGGATCTGCATGAACGGAGTGCGCAGATGTACAGATCTACATTTGTTGACAGACAGTTTGGGCTACTGATCAGAATTATGGCAAATGTTGATCCGACAAATTTTAATTGGATGAACAATTTTTAGTCTTATGCCTTACCCAGAATATTAAAATATTAATAAATACATTTAGATCATTTACTTTAGTCATTACTATCGGAATGTGAATACTTTCAACCAGCACAACAAAAAATGTTTCTGAAGACAATCACCTACTGAACCTTTAATGTTCATAAATTAAAACACATTTGAAAGTAAATAAAGACTTGACATGACTTTTGAATGTATTTTGCATGGTGGAGGAATGTGTGTGTGTGTGTGTGTGTGTGTGTGTGTGTGTGTGTGTGCGTGTGCGTGTGCGTGTTTGTCTGCATGCTGAATGATTTGATGAAGCCAAGTCTGTTAGGTCTGTGAGCTGCTTTGTTTGCCTGCTGCAGGACTCTATTTACTTTGGCTGTGTTGTTTCTGCGGCTCTGCCCTCAGGCGTGATGCCCAGGCCACGGTTTGTTTACTTTGGTCGGAATTGGAGAAGCTCTGCTCACAGCGCACAAATTAAAAACCATGGCCCCGATGTCCTGAGGAGGACGATGATCAGATTTTTCCTGTTGTGTCAAACACGCAGACCAGTCACGCAAACTCAATAACAAACAGAGCCGACGTTTGATGAGTATTTTAATGAGGACTGACACGATAAGTAAAGACAAATACTAAAATTAGCATTAACCTTGAGATGTTTAGTAGTGGAGAATCTGAGGCCTGGTTTACAATTAGAATAGTTGAAAACTTGTATTTATTATTTTTTCCGCCTGGCAGAAATTCCCAAACTAGAGCCCACAGACCAAAGTACTCCATCATGACCTTTGGCATGTCTACGGAAAAAAAGAAATACATGTTTTGTTTTAATTTTGCACTAGACTACCGAAAATAAAGTTATTACTCTTAGGTCACTCAAGATTTCTTTTTTCAGTAGGACACAAAAATAAATGAATACCCTTGGTTCCTGACAACCGTGAGGTTTAATGAAGCTTTAAGGCTTAGGTTTAATTAACCATTAATACAAGGTTTCAGCAAATGGTCTGAAGCACTGGAGAGGTACTTGTGCACTTACTTGATTCCGAAATCAGAACATTACATTTCCATCATTATGAAGTATGAAGCTACATTCCAGACCGCTGTAAGTAAACATATTGTATACAGGATTTCTTTCATGTTCTCTGGTGGTTTGTTTTTATTTCTCAAACTGCTAGTATCTATCGACCACAGCTTCAGCTACAAATCTTCTTTTAATATTGTAATAAAAATATTCACCTGCAATTTTGAAAGAAGTTAAATACTTACAAATCAAGCCACGGGTTTAAGTTTGTCTTTTTCAAACTGATGTAACGAATTTAATATGTCACTGAAAAACAAAAATGAAAGGTACAGTAGGTGATTAGCTTCAGAAACTATTTTTGTTGTTCTGGTTGAAAGTCTCTTCATAATCCCCTAGTAATGATTAAAGTAAATGATCTAAATGTATTTGTACGTTTCTGGATAAGGCATAAGAGTAAAAAAATGTTTATCCAATCAAAATTTGTCCAGTCGACAATTCCCATAATTCTGACAAGTTGCCCAAACTGTCTGTCAACAAATGTGGATTTGTACATCTGCGCACCCCGTTCACACAGATCTGTCGTTTGCGCGTGCTTGCGCCGTGTTCTTGTGCACGTGAGAGAGACAGCCGTAAAAACAAATCCTGAATCAAATCCTGAATTACTATCGGAGTTACTTTTGCATACAAGGATGACACCATGGCTGAAGAATTTCTTTTAGATGGGTAATGTTATGTTTTAGTCACACAAAGCTTTTGTAGATTTTGTTGTTACGAATGGGTTGTGCACAGAAATGTTGTTCAGCCACTGAAATTTTCCAGTGAAAGATTGATGTGACTATTTTCAGTTTCATAAGGGACCTTTTACAGCATCGATAATGTCGATAAATAACAAAACCAAGGTTAATTCCACCTAGCCTGCTTTACTAAGGTGAAGTTGGTTTTATTTTCACATTGGTTCATTTTTGACCAATGACAGCCTGTGATGCGCTTCCTATATTGTTTACTATGCTACTTTGAATATTCGCTCTAAAATAGCATGTAAGTATGGAAAAGTAATAAGTGTAATTCCTGCACTCTGCCAGCCAACCAATAAGCATACAGTAGTTGCTTTAGGACAAAGCGCGTGAGAGAGTGAGACCAGCGAGACCATTTCAGAATAATCTTAAATTATTTTGTGCCATATAATGTTATAGGTCAGGCATGGGAAATAAAAACATGTAGCTACAAACAAATCGTATGAACAATCACCATTCCATTCACTTCACTATTATGTGCCAAGTAAAAAAAAAAAAAAATTAAATGACTCACTCAGTCTAATCTTCCAGAGCCCACCATTACCTCTTCTGTCATGTTTTCTGACTAATCCGCCTCCCGCTTTCTTGATCAATTCGCGTAGACTCATCTTCTCAAGATCTCGTTTAAACAGGCTCGTTATCAGATTTACTCGTGGTTTTAAATAAAGAAAATATGCTCTACCATTTTTAGGTAGGCCCCTATGCTATTATTTATTTTTGCTGAGCACAAAACAATAACCACCAACCAATGAGAGTGATTGTAAACGTAAGAAAGCTGATTGGCTGAACGTGCGCGTAGTGAATACCGTTGTGTGTGTGCACACGCAAACTACACAACAGCCTTTACTTGCACTCATTCACATACTCTCTGTCTCTTTCTTTCTCTCTCTCTCTCTCTCTCTCTCTCACACACACACACCCACACACACAGGTATTCACCACGAATAACTTAATGCCGGATCCATTAAAACAAATACCGGAACGCAAAACACGAATTTCTGACATTTCCCCGAACAGGATCCAGCTCAAATTAAGCCCTGCCTGCAACCAAAAGTTACTTTGTGTTTCCAGCCAAATATTTTCAATTGCAACCATACTTTTGCAGCAAAGTTTGCTTGAAATCAATGCTACAACAGACACATACTGGTTTTGCTGTAAACCACAACTCATCCTCACATAAAAACAAGCCTTTCTAAAACTTTCTTCAGAACTTCTGAGCCATTGACAGAGCCATTTTTAAGCTGAGCAAATTGATATATCATGACTTGCACAAAGAGCCCAACAGAAGCAACAGGTAGCCTGCATTTTCTAAGTAATAATCTGTGGGCTGTTATATATCTAAAAATAGCCTCAGTCTGCATTTTCACCAAAAGATCATGATGATGAAGCCCTACTTTAATGACTTGGAAAATCTGCTGACACCCTGCACTCCGCACTCGCCACAGGATGAAAGAGGCTGTGGCAATTCTTCAGAAAAATGTACATGCACGTATGCACAAGCACACCAGCTCCTTCCTCTGTGAAGAGAAGGGCATACATCTCTGTCAGCTCGCTAAACACACCAAATCTCTCAAAACATTGGCATAAGTGCTGCTGGAGTTGCAGTCATTTCCATTTTTTCCACGAAAAGCACAGTATACATTAACAGAGTCTTTCTAAAAACCTACTGGGAGTGAATGGCAGGGATGTAAAGTCCACAGATCTGCTGTTTGCACTCGTTCACAGAGGCGAGACCTCCAGGCTCAGAGCACTCCTTGAGCAGAGAAGCAATTAAAGCTCTTAAAGTCGTAGCATTTCAAAGGGAAACGTCACTGTAGGGGTCGCTAACAATCCAGCTGTCTTTAGCTTGTGTTCCAGAACTTGAAACTACATTTGACCCATTCCTCACCTTCAGACAATCTGTATTTAGTTGTTGATGTTTTATCAAAGGTTTTGGCTATACTCATGCCAACACTGGTAATAAGCACGGTGTGAATTATACATTGACAATCATTGGGGTCAGTTTGTTTACTACATGCTTCAGTGAATCAAAATTATGTATTTATTTATATTAAATCTAGTTTATTATGAAAACATAATTACGTTTTCAGCGATTTGAGGGATGTTTACTGTATTCTGACATACAGCAACCCATAAATAGCTTTTATTGTTTATTGTAACTCAAACTATACAAACTATGTGTCTATTTAACACGAAAAGTGTGTTGTAAACATTTACGACATCCATTGGTGCTCTAGATCTGTCGGTGTCAGACTGTTGAATGATTCTCGCAAAGACTGACTGGCACGATTATGGCGCGATAATGTATGAAGGGTGTGAACCGTTATAGGTGAGGTCAAAGGTATGATTTTATATAGGGCTGCACAATATATTCAGCATTAATATCGCAATGTGCACATCTGCAATAGTCACATCGCAAGATATGCAATGTTGAGTCTAGGGCTGCGCAATATGGACAAAATAATCATATTGTGATTTTTTTTCACCGAATATTTCAACAATTTTGGCAACTGTTTTCGCTTTTTCAAACAAGCTACATACATGCATTCTAAATGTATTCAGTGCACAAGAAGTGCATAAAATATTTAACAATAAAATAACATAGTATTAAGTTTAATAAATAAAATTGTAGTAAAATTGTCTTTAAACCAGACAACATAAAATAAATGAAAATTAACTAACTCAACTCTAGTTAAAAAACACACTGTACACAGTAGTTACTAGTAGTAGTTACTAGTAGTAACTGCTTGATAAACAAAACTGAAATAAATTGTCTTAAAAACAGACAACATGAAAAAATAACGATTAACTAACCTCAGTTCCAGTCATAACAATAAATAAATAATAACGTAAATCAAAACCACCTATTTGGTTCTCCCACTCAACTTCATTGTGCGCGGAGTGAGCTCTGATTGGTTAACATTTTTTTCCCGCTCAGCTTAGTTGTAGTTGCACGGTTAACATATTAAAATAATGCACACAAGAACGTCAGCAAAAGTCAAAATAAATTAATGGATAAAATTGTTGCCTTACGCAATTTAGAAATTGCATGTGCTTAAATTGCATTTTTTTTTTTTGCGATTGTGATTAATTGCACAGCCCTAGTTGAGTCTGAATTAAAGTTGACCAGGAGCTACAGAATACATCTGATTTGTGTTTAGCCATAATAGTGTGAAACATTACCAATTATATGTGCTTTTACAGCTTTCAACTGAGCATTTCTAGAGAGTTTAAAAAATTTGGCCACAAAAAATTGCAACGTTGTAAAGTGTAATAAAGATTAATAGTGATTAATTATCTATATGGAATTTCACTGAATTTAAACTGAAAACAAGATTGTTTTACTTAGCCCATTGGCAGACAATTTAGCATGCTTTGTGGAAAAACTTTTTACTCATTTCTTCTGAAACCTAAACCATTTTTTACTTGATCTAAGAATTTTTAGATACTTGGACTAGAAACAAGACAAAGCAAAGTAAGAAAAGCATTTTAAGCCCTGTGATTACTCAGTTTCTGTACCTGAACACTTTTAGACTCAGGAAATTGTCAAATAGACCTTTTAAAACCATCTTGCGAAACAAATTTTTTTTTAAAAAGAAAGAAAAACGCAAAAAATTGCAATAGAAGATTTTTCCGATATTGTCCTAATATCTATTATCTATTATTTTAATTGTTAATATCATTATTTAAGATATAGAGTCAGATCACTCTGTTGATAAGTATTTCATATATAATTGACAATGTTAATGGGTTCTTAATAATCATGCATTATAATACAAAAAACAACACTGACCAAAAGTCATTTAAGATATTTCAATTTGATCAAGGATAATTATTCTAAAATTCCCCAGAAGACACCATATAAACAAATCGGAAAAACTGTATACATGCAGAAATCTTAAAGTCTTAACAGAACTCTTTTTTCAATGGCTTTACAGAGTAGCTGCTCTCAAGGATGCACGGAACAAGTTTCAATAGAGAGAAAGTCTGGCCTAGAAAAAGCCAAAAGACTAGCCTGAAAAAAGGAAATTTAAACACTAGTCTTGCCAAACAGAAACATGAAAAATGGCTACTCATACATTCTTCTTTAACAGCTAAATGTTGAAAGTAATTAAACCAGCCAAGAAATAGTGCTTAATTTCACTTCTGCAATCATTTTTTGACCCGTATGTCACTCCAAACTCATAAGAAATGTGTTCATTATCAGAACATAAATGAAAATTGGTGCCTGTGTTGAAAGCTTGTTCACCCAGAATGTGAATTGATCAGAAAATAAATTTATCCAAGACTCTAAAACCGACATACCTGCTTTATAAATTGTACAGATTTAATTTGGATTTCATATCAAATTTAATATAGAAAAAAAAGAAACCTCTGTGACCAAATTTGAAAGCTACAAACATTGTTTGCGATCAGCGTTACTTTAAGAATAAATACCCACACAATATCTGTTCATCATACAAAAATGATTAAACCTCTAAACTGATGTAGATTTATTTTTTGATCTCTTTATGATTGTTTTGAAGCCTAAGAACAAATCATCAGTCAAGAGACAGAAATCTAACAGACTTAAGTATATGTATGTTAACGTCTTTTAAATGGCATGCTACTGTATATCAGAACAACAGATGAATTGTCATTACATACATACATAAAAAACAACCCCAAGTAACAACGTATCAACAGCACAACAAAACTGCTCTCACCATAATCAAACAAACTGTCAGTGTAACATCAAAAGCTGAGCGATTTTTGTCACGTCACTTCCTCAATGTGTTGATTGAGTGTCAACACAGTCTGCCTATGTGCTGTCACTGTGAAACCCAACAAACGTGCAAAATCCATACCACTTCTAGTCCTGGAATCTCATAATTTAGTCAAGTTAGATACACTGTAAAAACAAAAGCTGGGTTTAGTGTTTACAAATTTAAGTGAACTGCACATAAAACGTCAGTGGCGCAGTGAGTAGCATGATCGCCTCACAGCAAGAAGGTCGCTGGTTCAAGTCTCGGCTGGGTCAGTTGGCATTTCTGTGTGGAGTTTGCATGTTCTCCTGGTGTTTGCGTGGGTTTCCTCCGGGGGCTCCGGTTTCCCCCACAAGTCCAAAGGCATGTGGTATAGGTGAATTGGGTAGGCTAAATTGTCCGTAGTGTATGAGTGTGAATGAGTGTGTGATGATGAGTGATAAGTGTGATGCTTCCCAGTGATGGGTTGCAGCTAGAAGGGCATCCGCTGCGTAAAACATTTGCTGAATAAGTTGGCGGTTCCTTCCGCTGTGGCGACCCCAGATGAATAAAGGGACTGAGCCGAAAAGAAAATGAATGAATGAACATAAAATAAGCTGTCCCAAAACAAATTCAAGAATTGTGTTGTTCAAGCTTATTTTAAATAAGTAGTTTCAACAAACAGCAAACCTAATTTTTTTTAGCGGAAGCAATCTGAAAAGTGAAAGTACAAAAACACTTTCAACTGTCTGTTATTGTTAAAAAAAAGACTACAAGTACATGCGAAGTAGAGAATATTAAATTATTACAACCATCATCTGATGTCTGTGGTCTTTTTTGACTTTCTAATGTCCACAACAACATTCATTAGCTGTTTGTGATTCTTTGAATAAGGATAAAGACTTCTTACTCACAATTTATATCCAATAAATCATCAGTGATATTAACATTTGTCCACTTGATATTTGATTGAGCAGATTATTTTAAAGGGCCAAGTGAACAATTATTTTATTAACCCCACCAGACAGATAACCTAATTAAAAGAAAAATAACAACAAATCATTCACTTAAATTCAACAAACAAAGATACTGTGATAATAAATGTGATAAATGTGGTCTAAAAGTAGTAAACTTGATAAGCATGGAGCACGCTTGCGTCATTGCAATGCAATTGCTTCGAAAAAAAACAATAAGAGAACTCTCACTCAGTGTATGGAATACATTGCTTTAATTATATCGTGGGGTAATATTTTGAGTCGCTTGGGACGAGACACTGAACAGATCCACTGCTTTATTGCTCAAAAGTCATCATTCTACATGTATTAGGAGGTTTTAGAGGTGGCAGCTGAAGTGCAGTAAGTTTGCATCTTTGATAAACTATGACAGCACCAGTGCATTGACAAGTAAAATGAGTTTTAAATCCATATGGAAATAAGACAGTTCACCAAAAATTAAAAATTACATTTGCATTCACTCTGAGAACACAAATTAAATATTTTAGATGAAATCGGAGAGCTCACTCATCCTCCATAGAAGGCATATGAATGTATCTTGTATGTTGAGTGCAATGTACTGGCATTGTACATTAAGCAATGTGCAGTGACGCGTAACCCCACTTGACTTCCAGAATCAGAATCAGAATCAGAATAAGAATCAGAATCAGTTTTATTGCCAAGTGTGCTTCACACACACAAGGAATTTGCTTTGGCTACAGAAGCTTCCAGTGTACATAAAGTGACAAGTGACAACACAAAATAAAAAAAAATAAATGCTTTGCTTCCATGTGCTTTGGTTCCATGATTTGAAGCAAAGCACAGGCATATCTGCGGCCAAGCATGACATAATCACATGCCTTATACTGACACTGAGAGAAAGAACCTGTTGATTCAGTCAGCATTTTTGTTTTATATATACAAAATATATTCTAGAAGCTTAAAAGAACGTTCCATTTGAACCACTAAAAGGCATAGGGTCTGTTTTTTGAGGATGTTTTTTATGCATATAATTTTTTTGCACTTTGTCAGGACTGAGGGATGAGGGAGCTCTTAGAGTTCACCTAAATTATTTTTGACCTAACTTACCTAATTTGTCTTCCAGAGTTGAACGAATGTCTCAGGACATGAGGATGAGCAAATAATAGCATATTTTTCCTTTTGTGTGAACTAACACTTTGAAAGTGACATCATGTTTTCAGATTCAATCAAATTAAATATCATATTAAATATCATTAGGTGTTCTAAATACCATAGATATTGAGAAAGCAATAGCAACATTTCCATTTTACATTAAATAAACCTTAGAAATGTTTCAAAGTGTTCTCAGACACAAGCGATTTGAAGTGTTAAGACTTTTCAGCATTTTTCTGATCTTAGTGTAAAACAAAATTGCTCTGCCTTCGCACTCATTCACCTGAGTGACTTTACGTCAGCAGCCTGTACTTTCCTGTGAAACTACGCAAGTAAATCCATAAATTCACACTTCTAAAGACTCTTTCTCTGCATGGAGCTCTCATGTCAAAAACACACACACACAAGCACAGTTCGTGCATTCAAAAGAGGGAACAAAGCACCAACAAAGACACGAGCTGCTCTTCAGACTTTGAGTATAGATATAAGAACAGAACTGAAGGCGCTCAAATGAGAGGAGAGCAGCAGATGAAGCCATGGGGAGTGTTGATTGCAGAATTATTTTCACAGCACAAGCTGAGAAGACGAGCACAATTCTTTTCACCCTCCGTTCTCTCTCTTCATCACATTCATGGTCTTCAATGACGGTTTTCGCTTGCCACCTCTCAAACCTTGTCGTTCTCAGCTTTTTCATCAAGAATCAAGAATGGTGGTAACAATCCCAAGGTTGTGGGTTTGATTTTCAATGCTAAGATGTACACATTTGGACCATTCAAAAACAGCTAAATGAATGTTTGTGCCCTCTGCAACAGCTAGCACACAAGAACGGAGCTGAAGACATCTTGAGAAGCTTTTAAAAGTTGTACTTCTTTAACCTTTACACTGCATCTTAAAGACTGAGTGCTCACAGCATGACGAGCTAAAAACACTGCGAAACGCATCACAGCAGTCAAAGGTGTCTGTCTGATGCATGTCATCTCAGAAATGTGGGCCAAAACATGTAAAACAGGGAGACATATTGGAATAAATGAAAATGTTGACAGCTTTTGTTAACAACAAATAATGAAACAAAACAATGAGGCTAAAATAAACAACTAAGCTTACTTGTTTTATATTATATTTACTTAGTATTGAATGAACAATTCAACATCTTCATGCCAATTAAAATATAATTATGTGTGTTAACAGAAAATTAAAAATTAAATAAAATTAAAGGCGACTCGGTGGCATTTCTGTGTGGAGTTTGCATGTTATCTTTGTGTTCACGTAGTTTTCCTCCGGGTGCTCCGGTTTCCCCCACAGTCCAAAGACATGCAGTATGCCGAATTGAATAAACTAAAATTGTCCCTATGTGTGTGCATGTGAAAGTATGGCTGTTTCCCAATACTTGATTGCAGTTGATAGGGCATCCGCTGTATAAAAACATAAGCTAGATAAGTCGGTTGTTCATTCCGCTGTGGAGACCCCTGATGAATAAAGGGACTAAACTGAAGGAAAGTAATTAAATTAAATTAAATTAAATTAAATTAAATTAAATTAAATTAAATTAAATTAAATTAAATTAAATTAAATTAAATTAAATGTTGAAGTAACTAAGATTACAAATACATAATAACTAGTATTGATTGATTAAAAAGGCAAGTATTGGGTAAGTAAAAATAAAATAAAATAAAATAAAATAAAATAAAATAAAATAAAATAAAATAAAATAAAATAAAATAAAATAAAATAAAATAAAATAAAATAAAATAAAATAAAATAAAATAAAATTCATTCATTTTCTTTTCGGCTTAGTCCCTTTATTAATCTGGGGTTGCCACAGCGGAATGAACTGCTAACTTTGCCAGCATATGTTTTACACAGTGGATGCCCTTCCAGCTACAACCCATCTCTGGGAAACATCCATACACACTTATACACTAAGGACAATTTAGCCTACCCAATTCACCTATAACACGTCTTTGAACTTGTGGGGGAAACCGGAGCACCCGGAGGAAACCCACGCGACCACGGGGAGAACATGCAAACTGACCCAGCCGAGGCTCGAACCGGTGACCTTCTTGCTGTGAGGCGAACGTGCTACCCACTACGCCACTGGGGCGCCAAAATAAAATAAAATAAAATTAAATTAAATTAAAATTGAAATAATTCTTTGGCAACAAAATTAAAATGTTTTAGTTGAAAAAAATTACTGAAATTATATTTACAAAGAGTTACAAGTTACAAAGAGATATTAAATAATCCTAAATGATAATGAAAATTGAAAATATAAACAGAAAGCTTCTTCTAAACATTAAGTACAGTACAAACTAATGGCATGTAAATAACTACTAAAACAACAGCACTGTGCCAAGTGTGCGTCAAAAAAAAGCAACAATCACAATCCTAACAATCCCTCCTCTTTGTCAACAACTGTCCTGTTCTTCAGAAGGGTGTGAGTGCCTTTAAGGACCGGGTGCTCTCAGGGATGTTTGCTTCTCCGTGAGCTGAAATATTGATCATTTCCTAGACGGCCGGAGAGCCACATATATAATTGAAATGAATCTCTGGGCTTGTGTCAGAACGGCTGGAAGAGTTAAAAGGGGTATTGAAACATCCGCGAGCCTCTTATAGCCAGAGAACATGAATCACATTGAAAGAGGGAGATCCTTGGACTTTACCATCCAGCCTATTGAACGCTCTGAAAGCCGAGATGAAGCACCTGACAGAGTGAAACCAGTCTGACCCAGAGGAACCAATGCTACATCACACCACACACTTCCAATCGCTTTTCCCTCTCAACTAATTACAGGATTTAATGAACTCTTGGCTATCCATAAAGGGCTTCTCGTTTGGAGTCCAGACTGTGGGCACAGCAGACTAAATAAGCTCTAATAAGAGCTAAAAGTTCTCTACAGGGTGCAATGGCATGTCATAAAATGTTGTGCTAATTGGGTGAACAGAAATGTCACCATGCAGCTTCTGAGATCAATTAAGCATGAATTAGGGGTTTAACCTTGTCTAGAAGTTTTAGGGGCAAAGGTGTTTTGAGATCTGGACTAGAGGCATTGACTCACAACAAGAATCATAATGATAACAACAAATATATATAAATGAATAGTGAAATCCACGAGAAAACTGTAATGACTAAGGCACAGAGACTTTAGATTACTCTGCTTTAACTGTCTTTATGTTCTTTTGTATAATATTTGGTAATTTTTTCACCTTAATAGAATTATGTAATGTATTGATTTAATGTATGAATATAATATATTTTGTTTTACAAATAAAAAGAAAAGAAACGAATAAAAATGTATATACAAATTATACATTTCTTTTTTATTTTATACAAATTAAGAAATGACTGGGAAAAAGAAGAATTTATTGTTTTTGCTATCATTTTGTAAAAATATTTTTATGAAATGTTGTTATTCAAAATTATTATAATTATTGGTACTATAAAAATATTAAGCATACCTTTTATATTTCAGTAAAAAGATTTACAATTCATAACAATTACAATTACAACTATTTATACTATGGCTGTGCAACTAATCGCAACATGCAATCTCTAAATCACGTAAGGCTGCAATTTTATCTATCAATTTATTTTGACTTTTGCTGACGTTCTTGTGCGCATGATTTTAATATGTTAACCAATCAGATCTGACACAGCACACCGGGCAACTACAAGTAAGCTTAGCGGGAGAAAGATGTTAACCAATCAGAGCTCACTCTATGCACGACAAACTTGAGTGGGAGAATCGAACAGGTGGTTTTGATTTACGCTAGTTTTCATTTATTGTTATGACTGGAATCGAGGTTAGTTTTTTTTGTTTTGTTTACGTTGTCTGTTTTTAAGACCATTTATTACAGTTTTGATTATCAAGCAGTTAGTACTACTGTGTACAGTATGTGTTTAACTAGAGTTGAGTTAGTTAATTTTAATTTATTTTATGTTGTCTGGTTTAAAGACAATTTTACTACAGTTTTATTTATTAAACTTAATACTATGTTATTTCATTGTGAAATGTTTTGTTATGCACTTCTTGTGCACTGAATACATTTAGAATGTGTGAATGTAGCTTGTTTGAAAAAACAAAAACAAATTTTTTTTGCCAAAATTGCAAATAAAATCGCAATCGCAATATTTGTAAAAAAAAAAAATTATATATATATATATATATATATATATATATATATATATATATATATATATATATATATATATATAAACAATTAAATTAATTAATATGAATTAAAATTAAAATCACAATATGATTATTTTGTCCATAATGCACAGCCCTAATTTATACTCATTTAGTTTTAAGTTTAATGTATTAAAACCAACCTATGTGTAAAAATATCATTTTTAAAAATGTAATTAATTAATTAATTAATTAATTAATTAATTAATTAAAAAATAAATAATAAAAAAATAAATCACAATAAAAAAAATAATACTATAAAACACAGGCTTTGTTTTTTTTCCTGCAAAACATTTCTCATTCTTTTTCTTTTCTTGTTTCTCAAAACAAGAATAAATAAGCATGATATTTTGCATATTTTAGTAATAGGAATAAAATTATTTCATTATATCTTAAACTACTTATATATTTATCACTTGGGTTATGAGACTTAAGAGGTAAAATAATCACAAGGCTAACAATCTTAGTGGAATTACAGCGATCCTTTGTTTCTCATACAAAGCACAAATCCTTATTCTGTATTTTAATTTGGGTTGAACAAAACACACAAAAAGGGAATTAAAAAGAACATAATAACTGTATCCACAAAATAATAAGAATTATATATTTTTTATGTTCCACTAATGAGAATAAGATTATTTAATTATTTAGTCGTTTAGCTATTTATTTACTGTATTCCAATAATTTAAGCACAAAATGTGTTAAATCAAGCTGAACATAATATCACATAGCAATAAAAACTTAATCGTACTAATGGCAGTCATTTTATTTTGTTCACGCAACATAATTCCTTATTTTTCCTTAAGAATTCAAATGCTTTGTGATATTTATCCATGAACCTATATGGGCTCTGTAGTGTGCACATCTCCTTTTAGACACTGCCGTTGTGCACTTTGCCTGTCATCATTTTTTTTTTTTTTCCACTTTGCCCGTCATCGAGCCAGCGTGGATAGACAGTTTAACGTCACACAGGGGGAGTCAATGGAAAAGTCTGACTTCTGAACCACAGCACAGCCCAATCACACTGACTCTCAACTGTGTGCCTCCACTGCCCTCTACAGGCCATGGAGCTTCACAGCAGCATCAGGATTTAAAGGCATTAAAGAGAATCATGTCTCGCTATCATTAGAAATGGAAACATCTGATTAGATGCAAACAAAAATGGATCCCTTCAGAAACTATGCATCATCTAATCCCAAATGGCTGATGATAACTGATTATAAATTAGATTTAAGAGAGCGTTTACATTCAAAATTCAAAATTGCTTGTTGATTGATGCACACTCGGCGCCACAGTGGCGTAGTGAGTAGCACGTTGGAGCTGGTTCGAGCCTCGGCTGGGTCAGTTGGCATTTCTGTGTGGAGTTTGCATGTTCTCCTGGTGGTTGCGTGGGTTTCCTCCGGGTGCTCCAGTTTCCCCCACAAGTCCAAAGACATGTGGTACAGGTGAATTGGGTAGGCTAAATTGTCCATAGTGTATGTGTGTGAATGAGTGTGTGGTGGATGTTTCCCAGAGATGGGTTGCAGCTGGAAGGGCATCCGCTGCGTAAAACAAATGCTGGAAAAGTTGGCGGTTCATTCCGCTGTGGCGACCCCGGATTAATAAATGGGTCGAAAATGAATAAATGAATGAATGATGCACACTCAGGTCATCCAAGATGAAGATTTGATTTCTTTCCTCAGTAAAACACTGAAGATGATATTTAGCTTAAACTGTGGTCCTTGGTAATCCATAGTGCAAGTCAACAGTTACATTTTGAGAGTCAATAAAACATATAGAGGCAAAACTAGACAATATACTGAAGGCACACTTCATTATGCATCAGGAACCTGCTTGGGACCATTATAATGATTACTGCATAAACCAAACATTTTGTTTAGGTTTTTTTAATATACCAAAGCTAAATTGATGCTGTTAAAATTATGCCAATACTTTAAAAAATAACTAAATAAAAATAAGGTAACTCTTTATTTCGATGGTCCATTTGAGTATTAGTAGACTGTCTACTTAATATCTGTTGATACTGACATTCAACAGACATTTAACTGACCAAAAGAAACTTATACATGCAAGTACAGAAACTTGGCATGCAAGTACATGTCAAAACACTAACCCTAACCCTAACTCCAACCCTGACCCCAACCTAACATTCATTCATTCATTTATTTTCTTGTCGGCTTAGTCCCTTTATTAATCTGGGGTCGCCACAGCGGAATCAACCGCCAACTTATCCAGCATATTTTTTACGCAGCAGATGCCCTTCCAGCCGCAACCCATCCCAGGGAAACCCAACCTAACAGTCTAGTTATAATTTAATGAGAATTAGTTGCAATACAACTTAAATTCAACAAACGGACCATCAAAATAAAGTATGACCAAAAATAAAAATAAAAAACATAAATTTATTCTGGATGACATCAAAACAATAGTCTTTTTTGAAGAAGAAAAGAAGTCTTCAATTAATCAATATAATGTATTAAAAGTGAAAAAGTAATTACATAAAAAGTACATACAAAATGTAAATTTATTTTAAGCCATGATATTCATTTTTCATAATTAAACAACATTTAACTCTTGTTTAATAACAGCCATTAACTTCCATTTTAGAACAACAGTTTAAGCTAAAAAATATTTTTTATGGCTTAGTTTACTCTAGTAGTCTAATTTTTATGGTCTACTAAAGAAAAAAAAAGTCAGCTACATCTTGAATTTCCTGAGGATGAGTAAATTAACAGCAAAGGTTAATTTAGAATTACCCAATTAATCCAACAAACCACTTCCGTTTCTGACCTAAATCAACATATAGGCATTCAGATCTATGTTCCTGAAACTGAAGGCCGCTGATCAAATGAGATTTATCGATTGCTACATCTCCACACAAACATGGGCTTTGTCATAACAGCCCTCTATTAGAGTCGGGCCAGAGGGAGAGCCTCACTTAAATTCTATCTTCACTCCTCTATAATCACTCCCCCTGTTTTGAGTCTTTCTCCGCGGCGTATATTAAAACAGATCCATCATGTCTGACAGACCTTATGTGATCTCACGGTCCCTCCTCTGTGCTTCCGCTGCTCTTGGGGTTTCAGACATTTTATTCAACTTCAACACTGACATGGTGGAAATTAGCACATTACAATTCCGTAAACAAGAACCTCTCATTCCGTGTTCGACGGCAGAAAATGAATTAGCCAGGCTAATTAGCGAATCACATTGGGGTATGAGCAAGATCAAAAATTAACTCTCGCCAAGCACTGAACGCAAGTAACATTTGGCTTTGGGAAGCAAATAATCAAGTTACTTGCTATTGCATGAAGCTTTATGAGGAACTACAACACAAGAAATGGTTCAAGCAAAATGAAAGGATTATTATCTGTCTTTGACGCAAGTAAAGCAAATGATTTATAACAAATTGTATAATAAAGAAAACACTAATATTAATAATAATGATAATCTTCTAGTAATGTTTTTGAACACAGTCTCTTTACATTCAAGGATGCATATAATTGCCCAAGTACACTGTAAAAAAAACTACTTACAAATCATTAATTCAGTTTAAAATTGTAAGTTAAGTGGACATATTTTTGAGCTCAGAGTTGAATTTACTCATAAAATGATTTAACAGCATGTTTGGAATTGTTTGTTCAATAAAAGTAAAAAATTAAGTTGAGGAGACTTTAAATTTTGATTTCTCCATATCTTCAAAAAATAAAAAGTTGAGTTAACTTAAAATTTTAAAGCAACCGGCTGCAAAGAAACTTTGAGTTTATTAAGCTTTAGTGGTTGAAGTTGTCCCAAATTATTCCATAAGTATCCTTGACTTAAACCAGCCTTTTCAGTCAACTTTAGAAATTTATTTGGCACAACTTAATCCACTGAAGCTTAATAAACTCAAAATTTCTTTGCAGCCGGTTGCTTTAAAATTTTAAGTTAACTCAACTTTTTAATTTTTTACAGTGTCACGCTTTATTTTGATAGTCCGTTTGTTGGGTTTAACACATTGCATCTACATGCTAACTTGTTCTCATTAGATTATAAGTAGACTGTTAAATTGGGGTTAGGGTTGGGGTTAGGGTTAGGGTTGGGGTTAGTGTAAGCTGACATGTACTTGCAAAGTTTCTTATAGTCAGTTAAATGTCTGTTGAATGTCAGATATCAACAGATATTAAGCAACAGACAGTCTACTAATACTCAAATGGACCATCGAAATAAAGTGTTACCCAGTGCAGGGTTGAACACAATTCATTCATGTTGTCCCAACACAAATCTATTTAGTTATTCATTCATTCATTCATTTTCTTTTCGGCTTAGTCCCTTTATTAATCCGGGGTCGCCACAGCGGAATGAACCGCCAACTTATCCGGCATTTGTTTTACGCAGCGGATGCCCTTCCAGCCACAACCCATCTCTGGGAAATCTATTTAGTTAACGTAACTAATTTAAGTAGATTAAACATAAAGCACTTAAGTTTCCCTAAAAAAAATCTCCAGAATTGTTTTGTTTCAGCTAAGTAGTTTGAACAAGCAGCGCAAATCATTTTTGTGCATGAAGCAAAAAACACTATGTTGTGAAAAATTTATTTCCAGTTAGATTTTTTTTAAAATAAGTAATAAATATATTTCCACAATCATGGAAAAAGACAAAAAAGACAATCATTTGAAAAAAGACTAATAAAATGCTAAAACCCATGAAAAAATCATGGGTGTTTGTACTAAAATAGTTTTATTTATTTATAATGCTCTAAAATGTTGCACTGGTTAAAGCCTTTTCATCAAATAATCGGAATGATTCACCAGCGCATCATTCTGAATATAAAGGATTCTCAAAAAACGACTGGAATAGTCATTAAAATTCATGTATCAATACGCGTAGGAACCCTAAATGTATTTTTTTAATAATACTAATATAAAACAGTTTAATGGTGGGTCAGCTCTCTCAATTCACTTGCCACAGGCAGCTGTGGCAAAAAAAACAAAGGAATGTAATTGTGAACTAATGATTAGACAACAGAAAACAAGTGGTTTAGATGAAGGCAAGAGGGAGACCATTCTCAGTACAATATGCAGAGCCGCACAGCTGTTTGGGGAGAAATGGCAACATGTAATAAAACACAAATGCGCAGTGGGAAGCTGGAAATGGAGCGTGCAGCAGACATTAACCACGGTCTCCACAGTCTCCGACTCAGAGTGGACATTTTCAACAACTTTTATTTCCACTGTGTGAATCTAAGAGCCTATAAATGGGAGATTTAAGTGAATTACACTCATGCCAGGCATGCAGACAGAAATGTGTGTGTGTCTGTGTGTGGTTTTCTGGACAGCTGGACAGTAAATTCGCACCTTCAGATGGCCCTTTATTGTGCTTGCTGAGAGAGGCCAGAACACGTCTATCATCTCCAATAAACTCAGCTGGGTTCAGTCTATGTGCTGCCAGCACTGCTATTTCAAACTAGAGAGTTTCAGCACAAACTTGTGCTGTAGCAAAGATTACAAAAAAAGAGCCTGCCCTTATAGTGTGCACTGCACTCAGGGTCAGAGTGACTGCTATCATTACAGCAAAAAATAAATAAAAATGCCCAGTGCCTCAAAGTCATAATGGAATGTCTGGTGGAGGGTTGCAAGCACTCCCACAAATAGAGACTAAAACGAGACTGATTTAAACATCTGATTCAGCTGTGTGATGTTTTCAGTGGCTGTTTTTGAGGTTATAAACACCAGAACTGTAGGTGGCAACAAGTGACTGTCATTAAGTCTAAACTTTGAATGTGCCTTAAGGGCGGCACAGTGGCTTAGTCAGCACTGTCGCCTCACAGCAAGAAGGTTGCTGGTTCAAGTCCTGGTTGGGCCATTTGGCATTTCTGTGTGGACTTTGCATGTTTTCCCCGTGTTTGTGAGGGTTTGTGCTATCCACTGCACCTCCGTGACACCCCTGACAATGAAACATGCCTCCTAATCATCTCCCAATCAGGGTTTCAACCACAAAAATATATGAAAAATCTGGTTTGTAAACAATAGCGTTACACTTGTAATTTGGGAAATCCAGAGTTCAACGCCTCAGAAAGGACCATTCTGATAAATATATGCAAGTACTCTATACACTGTACTGTACTGCACTGTACTGTAATTTCATTTTATGTTTATTAAATGGATAGTTGAAAGTTTACTTACAAACCTATGAGTCCTTTTTGTGTTGGACATTAAAGAAGTTATTTTTAAATGGTAAGAAACCTGTAACTATTGACTTTTACAGTAGGAAAAACAAATACTACTGGTTACAGGTTTCCAACATTTTTCAAAGTAACTTATTTTATGTTAAACAGAAAATAAAATCTCAAACAGGTTTGTGACAAGTGAGGATTAAGAAAATGATGACAGAATTTTCAGTTTTAAGTGAACTATCACTTTAACCACTTTAAATAAATAATGCACTTTTTAAATACACTTTTATGTTTGTTTGTTTGTTTGTTTGTTTGTTTGTTCACATTTGTTGCAGGAAAATGCAAGGAAATCAAAACTCATCCAGCATTAAAAAAACATTTTGTTTGACCCTGAATTTGTGAGATTTACTGATCCCTGTCTCTGAAAATACTCTCTCAAAAAAAACAATTGTCCCTGGAAAAAAAAAGATAAGAGAGCAGTTTCCTCCACAACAATCATACAGGGAATCATGTCTGGCACAGCTTTACTGCACAGATGTACAGCTACTGTAATTCTGCAATTCATGAGTCCATTCAAGCTGTCATTTTGAGGAGTTCAACCTCTCTACATGGAATAGGGCACGGAGGTTAGGCAACTTCTGAATGAACAGCACCCTTAGCCTGGTGCTGCATCATGAAATAACACTAAATATCATGAGCCAGTGTGAAATGAGTCATTGTACCTCATTGAAGAGCACTCGACAGCTCTGACCCGGTGAGCCACTGACAGAGTGTGAGCCGCTCTTCCATGTGCGCCCGAAGAAGTGCTGGTGACCCGAGTCAAACAAGGTCACCCGCAGCTGATACTGAAGGGATGGCGGCGACTCAGACTGTTGTCATGCCAACCACAGGGGGAGAAAAAAAAGAGAGGAAACAAAAACTTCAGTCACTGTGATCTATCATCAAAAAATATATATATTATGGAAAATAAACATATATGACCTCATCAATTAATTAGACATCAGATATTAATTAGACTAGAGTAGATGTGCACATTCAGATTTAAACTATAGGCTAATATTACAATATATACTGTACAAAAAAATGTGGAACATGTTTGCTAAATAAAGCAAAATCTCCGAAATGTAAATAATAACAAAATCACATAAAGAAAATAGGTTGAAACAACAGTAATATGTGGCTAAACAAATTTGGACAAAAATGTCAGACAGAGGCTTATAAATCAAAGGTGATGATATATTAAAATATATAATTCACCTTTATTTGTATAGCACTTTTACAATGTAGACTGTGTCAAAGCAGCTTCACATAGAAGGTTATAGTAAATTGAAACAGCATCAGTCCAGTTTTCAGTCCAGTTTAAAACATATAATGCAATTATGTTTATAAATATTGACATTTTGAATAGATAATATTGAATAATATATAACAAATAATCAGGTAATTTATTGATATTTCATGATTGTTAGAATAGCAAAATAAATAAAGAAATAAATATATTATTTATATTTTTGTTTACTTATTTTATGTATATATCTTTCATTATTTCTTACTACTACTACTACTATTTACTGTGTTTACTGTTTTTTTATTATATATGAGCAATTCCATGCAAATGTCAACCTTGCCATGAAAATATTAAGTTGTCATCATAAATAGTGAAACCCTTCTAATTTTTTTGTGTATTTTACAGTGCTGTAGTAATACTCAAAAATGTATCTGTCAATGTTTTCAAACAATTATATTTGATTTACCAAAATCTCACAAATGGAAATTAAAATTAAATTAAAATTAAAATAAAGCCACTCATTTTTGTTCTATAGAGAGCCGACACTTATCCTTGTGATTATTATTATTTTTTTTGGATTGTGCAGTTTAATCCACAGAATTTCTGCAAAGTACGTTGTAAACTGTAAACTCACAGACTTTTTTCGTCACATCCATGAAGCATGTTTATTTTCCTCATTTAAAGTATAAAAATTGTTTACAGATTGATATTTTTCTGCTCCTACATCTCTGTGTATATTTGATTTGGAAAATGTAAACAGATGTTTCAATATAATGTTAACATATACCTAATCTGTGCGTTTATGTTTTGAGTTTTTACTGCAAATGTCACATCCATGATGCTGGAATTGCTGTTCTTTTGTTTTTATGTAAACAACAAGTGTTCTTTTGTTTCATGTTCTTTTATTTTTATGTAAACTTTGCCAATACATTTGTAACATTTGTCAAAGCAATAAAGCAATTATTGAATTGAATTGAATATATATAGAAAGAGAGGTAGAGAGAGAGATTGTTTATATTTCTGTTTAATTATTATATGTATATATCTTTAATTTTTTTCACTATTACTATTTACTGTGTTTACTGTGTTTTTATTGTAATATGGACTGTATGTTCTTTTCTTTTTTATTTACACTTTATAAATGCTTTGGCAATACATTTGTAATATTTGTCATGCAAGTATAGCAATTATTGAATTTAATTTAATTTAATTCATTCATTCATTCATTTTCTTGTTGGCTTAGTCCCTTTATTAATCCGGGGTCGCCACAGCGGAATCAACCGCCAACTTATCCAGCATATTTTTTTTTACGCAGCGTATGCCCTTCCAGCCGCAACCCATCTCTGGGAAACATCCACACACACACATTCACACTCATACATTATACGCACAATTTAGCCTACCCAATTCACCTATACCACATGTCTTTGGACTTGTGGGGGAAACCGGAGCACCCGGAGGAAACCTTAATTTACTTTAATTTAATTTAATTTAATTGAGAGAGAGAGAGAGAGAGAGAGAGAGAGAGAGAGAGAGAGAGAGAGAGAGAGAGAGAGAGAGAGAATGTGTGTGTAATGTTTGTGTGTTTGTGAGTGCATATTATATTATTAGATGCATATAACAATCTTTTACTACATTGTATTAATAAACTAATTCAGGTGAATAAATAATATATTGCATTGAGCATATATAGTCAGTTTTAAATTTACAATTATTTAGTTATGTCGATTATAAATAATAATTGTCCATGATACGCTTATAGAAAGGCAACGTATTACATAGTATTTCATTTTATTTGCATTTATTAATACAGTGTGCATGTGAAATATATACTTATGTACATAAAATGAGAAGGATATTAAAATTCTGTTAATTCCCCATCTACCTGTGTCACGTGAAGTCCATCGAGGTGTTTGAAGAGCAGCTGCAGACCCTGAGCAGATCCTGGCGCTTGTCGAGCAGTTTGACTGTGAGGGGGAATCACGCGGTTCCTCTGGAAAGCGTTTCTCCACTCAGACATCAGAGGTTTTCCTCAATAACTTACGTTACTATCAATCTACCAGGGAAGCTTTCTGCCTGTCACTGAGCGTTACTGATCCTGGCAAACATCCTCGAAACGCCTTAAAGCTTCACGGGCTGTTAAATCATTCCCACGGCCAGGGGGAAGCTCGTGTTAACGGTAACTAATTCAAATTAAATGCTGGACTAATAAAACTAAACGCTAAATTACCCGGATAGACCCTGTAGTAGCAAGTCCATTCATTTGAGTGAACAGCAGCTTTTCTCCTTGTTTTTCTTTTCTTCTACTAACGCTTCAGTCGCGGTAAACTTGAGTAATTTTACAAGGATAACTACGTTAGCTATGACAAGGTCTACACACTGTTACTTTCGTAATGAAAACACAATGTTTAGCTAACGTTACTGTACTTGTCAGAAGAGATTCCCTCTGTACTGGTTGCCATAGCGTCTGTCAGTCGTTGCTAGGTTGAGTTAAAGAGCGGTTTGGCGCTTTTCTGCACGAGAGAAGGGCGAGGACTGTTGGACAGCGACACTCTGCGGCTTGGTGATCAATTATACACTGCCTCATCCACACTGTTTTGTTGTTGTTGATGTTGTTGTTTTGCTTTAATTACAAGAACCAGCATGTACAGTTTTATTATACAACAAAATCCCTTCACGTTCCTCAACAAGAAGGATTCATTAAAAAAGAAGAAATCAAAAAAAAAGAAAAAGAGGAGAGTCGATTGATTAAATTAAGAATTGCTGTTGTAGAATTGCTGGTGTTTTGTATTACAAAAATGTGCAAACAGGGCATTATTTTAGTAAAGATGCACTTAATTACATACATTCCTAGCACAAAAATCTGAACATCGGATGACGTCGGGTTCAAAATAATTTTTGGAAATATACTGTAATGTTTTTAGAAAGAGGATTGTGGGACGCTGTGTTTATAACATAATTCAGAAAATGATACGATGAATATAATCAGGCAAAATATGAAGGAAAATATAAATCTTCAGAAAATAAATAAAAAACTGCGAAGTTTTGTTTGTAAGGGCAGCGCAGGAGAAAAATAAAAAAAAATTTGAGACAATATCTTTTAAAAAATGTGCACTGTAATTGAAATCTACAGACATACATTTATAAATTAAGACAAAAGAAACACTTAAAGATGTATTTTGGATGTTTTCTTATTAGAAAAAAACAATACACCATGAAAAGCCAAAAAGCAACAAAGAAAACTGACAGGTGCATAAAAACCTGTGGCCTCCAACAAAAAATGCCTCCAAGTGTCACAAATTCAGGAGAATTCTGAAGATGTTGATTTCATTTATTCATTCTCATTTTTTCTATGTTGTTGACATATTCACCAAGCATGAAAATTCACACCTTTGTGGTAGTTTCAATCCTTGCAGCTTCAACATTCACGTTTGACCGGGATTTATAAAATTGTGGATGTTCATTCATTTCCATCTGCTAAGTACCTTTATTTATCAGGGGTTACCACAGAGGAATGTACCGCAGACTAATCCAGCATATGTTTTACACAGTGGATCCCTTTCCAGCTGCAACCCAGTACTGGGAAACACCATTACACTCTCGCATGCACACACATACACTATGGCCAATTTAATTTATTCAATTCACCTATAGCGCATGTCTTCGGGCTGTGGGGGAAACCGAAGCACTCACACGAACACATGGAGAGCATGCAAACACAGGAATGCCAACTGACCCAGCCGAGACTCGAACCAGTGACATTATTGCTGTGAGGCGACAGTGCTAACCACTGAGCTTAACCACAGTGTCGCTTAACCATGTTATTTTAACCAAAAATTTTATTAAATAATTAAATAAAACAGGGCGCCACGGTGGCGTAGTGGTTAGCACGTTCGCCTCACAGCAAGAAGGTCGCTGGTTCGAGCCTTGGCTGGGTCAGTTGGCATTTCTGTGTGGAGTTTGCATGTTCTCCCCGTGGTTGCGTGGGTTTCCTCCGGGTGCTCTGGTTTCCCCCACAGTCCAAAGACATGTGGTACAGGTAAATTGGGTAAGCTAAATTGTCCATAGTGTATGTGTGTTTGAATGAGTGTGTATGGATGTTTCCCAGAGATGGGTTGTGGCTGGAAGGGCATCCGCTGCGTAAAACAAATGCTGGATAAGTTGGTGGTTCATTCCGCTGTGGTGACCCCGGATTAATAAAGGGACTAAGCTGTCAAGAAAATGAATGAATGAATGAAATAAATAAAACAAGACAAATTTCTTAGTAAACCTTTGTTTTCAAGTGCTTGGGATATAACATTAATTAAAATATATTCATGTTATACTTTTATTATTTAAAATGTTTATGTTGGTTTAACCTCACAAAATAATATTCAGTAGCAATAATAATAGGCTAATATTTAGTTCAATACACACCTCATAAAAGTTTTTAAATTATTATAATTAAGATTATTAAAATTAAGATTTTATAATGAGCTTATTTTGGTTTTGACTAAATGCAAACGTACGCTATTGTGTGTGTGTGTGAGAGAGAGAGAGAGAGAGAGAGAGAGAGAGAGAGAGGGTGAGGAGAGGGAGAGATTTCTTTTTAAAGAGGTTTTAGAAAAACAACCTCATACAGTAGGTGTTACATCATTTGCATCCACAAGATGGCGATGCTCGTGTTGTCGTTGTTTTGGTTGCTCTTTGCAAACAAACGGCGAACGAGAAACTTTCTCTTTGCGGAAGACAAAATATGCATAAAACAACTAAACCCAAACTGGTTAAGATTAGAAGTGCCAACCAGGCTAGAAAATACGGAATTGCGGCTGTTAACCTAAAGGAGTTGATTAAAAAAGCATGTCAGTTACTGAAGGTGAGATCAGAAGTACTTTCGTGTGAAGAGAGCGTCGATATTACTGTACTCCGCGTTTGGATGCAATTATCAGACATTCATGTTTCATCTACAGGTATCCAGCTCAGGTGTACAGGTCTGCTTACACGAGGATGGGACAGTAGTTACCGAAGAGTATTTTCAAAATCTTCCTGATAACACAGATCTCGTTCTCCTGCCCGACGGACAGCGCTGGAATGGATGTAAGTCAGACAGATAAATTGAAGTAAAGTTGGTTTATATTCGTACATTTGTTCATTTTAACAGTCCATATATTGTCTACAACGCTAATTTGAATATTGAGTCTGAAATTTCATTAACTATCAAAGTACAACATGGTTTACATTAAATTAAATAGTGCTAATTTTGTTTTGAAGTCATGCTTGACCTTTGTGTAGTGTTCAAATTGACTACCCTTTCATTATGTTCGTGGCTGGTTTTGCCCTATTGACTTCCATTATAATGACATTTTTTAATTGCAAAGCCATGGCACCAAATAATGATGCATTCTTGATTGTTAGTGGTATTCCCTGTTAAATGATTCTATGGTGTCATGGTTTTGAAATAAAAATATATTATTATAATGGAAGTCAATGGGGCGAGTATCAGCCATGAACATAATGAAATGGTAATCAACTTGCCCAGAGTGTATTGTTGAATTTATTTTAAAGATTTCTAAGCATTTTCCCAAAATATGTGTCAAAATAAGATTAGTCACCAAAAAGGCATTCTATTCGCTGAAACGCAAAGAAAGTTGCAGTCAAATTTAGACTCACAATCACCCCAGAGTGGATGGAAACATCCCGAACAGCACACAAGGGTTAAATGAGATTTCAGATCCAATATCAGGATGGTTAACAATAGACAGGCTGTTGAAATGAATGAATGTGCAAATATGAAACGAACTTTACCTTAGTGAAACAGAGAAACAATCTAACAGGGTTGTCTTTTGATTCTATACAGTTGCAGATGAAATAAATCGAGTGCTGGGTCTGGACAGAAACACGGAGCTGCTGGTCAGTGCAGCACAGAGTCTTCTGTCAGATGAACGTTCCCCCAAACGCCGCAGGATCCTGGGAGACCTGCTGAGTAACCTGAGGGACAGTTCAGAGCTGGAGGACAGACTGCAAGATCACAGCTGGTTTGAAGGTAGTGTAAGTCAGGGGAAAATACATACTGTAGCAATACATTTACTTTATGGAGTATCTGAGGCAACGTTAGCATCATGTATACAAACAATTATTATTATCAAGTATGTTTTTACTCTTGATTATAATAATAATAATAATGTGTTTTATATATGTGCATATTTTCTCTAATTTCTCATGTCTATGTATCAGGTATTGATACCCGGTTTAAAACAATTTTTGTATTGTTGCTTTTAATCATGAATGTTTATGTTTTTATTATTTTATATAATGTAACGTTAATACTTTTTCATATTTTACATTTCCTATTATATAAATATGTGAAAAATACATTGTGTGATAAATTATAGATAAGATATAAATAAATTATAGATTTTTTTAATATGCCAAAAATCAATATTAGTCGATTAAACCAGCGGTTCCCAATAGGGGGGTCCTGGCCAACAAGGGGGCCTCAATGAGCTTTGTGGGGGGTCGTGTCATATTTTTAAAACTTTTTAGCAGTGGACAATTTGGAGAACGATCATGTTTTCTTGGTTCATTTCATCTCCTAGTTGACCAAAAAATGGACAAAATTGTTATTCATCCTCCACAAAAAAATAGTTTCACTGATTCTCCTTCAGCAGCGAGTAGTAATGACCCAAGCATACTGGACCCAGGTGAGGAAGCTCCAAACATTTCAGGTTACAGCGCTAGCAATACTGGAACCGTGAAATGCAGGAAATACCAAGATAGTTAGTAAAGCAAAGAGTCTCAAAGCAAAGAGTCCCTGACCCAGCCACCGTGCGTTATCTGTACCAAAGTTCTTGCTAACGAATGCATTTGTAGACAACTCATCCCCAATACTGCAAGGTGTACCTAATACAAATGGCCTACTGATGTTTTGCTTTTATGTTTTACATTAGGCTGTTATTTGTGCATAAACAAATCTAGATATAGTAATACAAATACCGTTTTTTTGAAAACAACCTTTTTTGTCATACCTACTGCAAACTTATATAAGCGATAATATCATTAAATGAGGTTAAATACAATATTTTCCAGGGGAAAAGGGGATCTTAGGCAAAAAAAAACAATTTTATTTAAACAATAAACAACTTAATTAAATTATATAAATACATGTAAAAAAATAAAAAAATAAAAAAATAATGGTCATAAATCAGTTATGTTTAATGTTAATTAATTTCCCCCTACAGTATATTATGTGTATTGAAAAGTGTTGTAAATTCGTGCACCTTTCTCTAATTTCTCATGTCTGTGTATCAGGTATCGATACCCGCTTTAAAACCAAGTCTGCTTACATGAAGTACAATTGTGAAAGCAGAATCCGAGGATATTTAAAAGAGGTAACAAACTGCACTCTTGTTTTCTGCTTTAGATGTTAATTAGTTTAAATATATTTAGTTAATTATTCATTCCATTCCTTGAAAGATACTTGCCATCATTCTGAAAGTGATTTATTTTTCCACTCTCCGTAGGTTGATGGATTTACACAAACTATTCAAAATGCCAAAACAAAAAGTGAGTATATAAAGGTGGCGGAGGCTCTGGCTGAGAAACTGAAGGCTGCGAGGTACAACGGCACCTATTTTGACAGATCAGAGCGGGACGCCAACAGACTCTGCACTGAAGAGGGCTGGTTCTCTTGCCAGGTGCTGTTATACCTGACATTTCTGATCAGTCTAGTCAGCTTAGTCTATTAAACCTTGACTGACAAACAAATGGTAGAAGTATTTATACTTACTACCACCCCAGCTTCACTGGCTGGTAGAAGGCAGATACATATTAAACATTTAACAGCATACCATACATACAGTGTGCTACAAACCAACATGTATTTTCCGGTTTTATCTTATTTTTCATTGGTACCAAAAGCATTGGTCTTTAAATAATGCAACCTTTTTTTTTAAGATCTTTAAACTGTGACTGATTTCGTTTTCCCTTTTTATTTATGTAGATAGTCAACAAAAACATTAAATCATTAAATCAACATAACTAACTAACATATAAACATAGTGCTTTAACATTGTGTAAATATAAATAAAGACAAAAAAATGAAGACAACATCAGTAGAACACAAGCAAAACCTGACAGCATCAGCATCATTTTGTCCACATTTGGCTTTGGAAGTAATTTATGAAAAGATGCCACATGGCAGTAAACTTGGACCCGGAACCATTTTAAAGTGAAGTCTTATTTTTTCCAAATTAAGGAAACACATAATTGGCCCAATGTTTAAAAGTAGGGGGAAAAGATTGTTTCCAATTAACTAAAATCAAGTGTCTTGCCAAAAGAGAAGGCATTGCAGTCCAATTCACTTTTTGACTAATTGTTATTTTCATATACAATACTAAAGACAGCAGTTACGGGTGTTGCACAGATATATTTACTAAATGTTCTGGAGTAAGATATAAAAAATAAAAAAAAATTGACCAAAATACAGATGATCTGAGACATAACCAAAACCTATGGGCTAATGTTGCAGGGGACTGCTTGCATCTTGTACAGATGGGGTCAACAGAGGAGTATATCCTTGCCGGCTTGGCCTTAAAAGGATTAAGTCTATGTACCACTTTACAGTATATTGAACATAAATAGAGGATCTATAGAATCTCTATAAAGCCTCATTCCAGTCCTCATCTTTCAAACTGATATTAAGGTGTAGCTGCCAGGAGTCTCTTTATGAAGATCTAGAAGTGGATAATAATGATGCAAGCTTAGCATATAAACCAGAAATTTATATATCAGAAAAATCTGAAAAAAAGTTGATCAATAGTATTTTGTTCCCGGAAGGGCAGGAAAAGAGGAAATATTCTTGTGTGTAAATTCACACACCTATATATGTCTGAAAAAGTGGGAATTTGATTTTGTATGTTTTAGATTATTTCTTACAAAAGAATACACTAAAAAATGGTTAATTGGATTTTTTTTTCAAGCGGTTGCAAACAATTTATATTCATTTTTTCATTTTCTTGTCGGCTTAGTCCCTTCATTAATCCGGGGATGCCCTTCCAGCCGCAACCCATCTCTGGGGAAACATCCATACACACACATTCACACTCATACACTACGGACAATTTAGCCTACCCAATTCACCTGTACCACATGTCTTTGGACTTGTGGGGGAAACCGGAGCATCCGGAGGAAACCCACGCAACCACGGGGAGAACATGCAAACTCCACACAGAAATGCCAACTGACCCAGCCGGGGCTCGAACCAGCAACCTTCTTGCTGTGAGGCGAACGTGCTACCCACTACGCCACCGTGGCGCCCATACAATTTATATATACTGAATTTAAACAAATTAACCTGAACAATACTAAATTTAATTTGTTTAAATTCAGCACATATAAATTGTTTGCAACCATTTACCTTAAAATTAGTAAATGAATCTTTTTTTTTTTCTCAGGGATGTTTGTTTTTATTGTCACACCAGCTCCATCAGTTATTACATGGTGGATGCATAATAAACATTCATATACCATCATACAATACACTAAAAAACAAACATCTTATAAAAATCATTTTCAGCAAATTTAATCTAAAAAAAACGTAAGACCATAGGTGGCGGAGCTTTTCCGTACAGTGCGCCTAAGCTATGGAATGGTCTACCCATCATCATCAGGAATGGCGCTTCTCTGGACTGTTTTAAGAAACTTCTCAAGACTCAACTTTTTACTGTTGCTTTTAATTTAGATTGATTATTTTTGTCAATTTAATCATTCAATTGTATTCTTCATATTTTATTGCTTTATTGTGGGGTTTGTGGCGCCACGGTGGCCTAGTGGGTAGCACGTTCGCCTCACAGCAAGAAGGTCGCTGGTTCGATCCTCGGCTGGGCCAGTTGGCATTTCTGTGTGGAGTTTGCATGTTCTCCCCGTGGTTGCGTGGGTTTCCTCCGGGTGCTCCGGTTTCCACCACAGTCCAAAGACATGCGGTTCAGGTGAATTGGGTAAGCTAAATTGTCCGTAGTGTATGTGTGTGAATGACAATGTGTGGATGTGTTTCCCAGAGATGGGTTGTGGCTGGAAGGGCATCCGCTGCGTAGAACAAATGCTGGATAAGTTGGCGGTTCATTCCGCTGTGGCGACCCTGGATTAATAAAGGGACTAAGCCGAACAGAAAATGAATAAATGAATGAATGTGGGGTTTGTACTGTTTTTTTATTGTTCTGCTTTGTTACTTTTTGCCTTGTAGCGCTGTGGATCTGAGAAAAGCATACTATTCAATATTATTATTAAACCAAATTGGATACTTTTGATATAAATAATAAAAGCATGTCTGTGTCCATATGAGCTTAATAGGTGCTTTTTCCATAGTTTACAGTAGGTTCTATTTAAATCAAATTATCTTTTTTTTTGCTGCAACAGGGTGCTTTTGATGAGAATAGCTGCAATTTTCTGCATTCAATAAACCCCTACGGAAACCGCGAAAGCAGAATCCTGTTCAGCACCTGGAATCTAGACCACCTGTGAGTAGTAGTATTTATATTCACTGCATTTTCAGTAAAATAAGTTATACTACTTCTAAATATTATTGAGGAAAAAAAAAACATAACAAATGTTATTTCATTTTTTTTTAATTATGTAACATCCGTGCATGTAAAATTCCACAATATTCTTATTTTATGCATTTTTGACAGCAATTGGATTGAATCAAAATTAGACGTTCAGTGTTTCAGACCTTGTTTACTCCTGCATCATCCACATCTGATATGATTGCCAAAAATGCATCTTAGGTGTAAACAGGATCTGAGAAAAGCATGTCTTTTTCAGGATCGAAAAGAAGAGGACTGTCATCCCTGCTCTCGCCAAGGCACTGGAGGCCAATAAGAGCAATGATATAAATGTGGATTATTTTTACAAACTCTTGTTCACCAGAGAGAATCTCAAGCTGGTTCACATCGTCTGCCATAAGAAAGGGGCCCATGAGCTCAGCTGTGACTCCCGAAAAATCTACAAACGGGTCAAGAAGACTGTGAAATGACATCCGTAATCCTCTTATGAAATATGCAGCCAAGCCCAAAAGTTTCAGTTCTGGGGAATCACAAGCAAATACTGGACTACTCAGGTTTTCTTTTATTTTTTTGAGTACTGTGGACAGTATTTTAATCCCGATTCAACTTTACTTGTACACAATTTTTGTAGCACAACACTTGTTTTTAAATAATGTACTTTTTCAGGGTTTTAAATAGTGACTGATTTTGTTTTTACATTATTTTGTTTGAGTACTGTACTTGTACACAATTTTTTGTACCAAAACATTTGCTTTTAAATAATGTAACATACTGTTAGGGCTTTTTAAAAACTCATTTCATATTTTTATTTTTTTTTTTTTTTTGATTGTTTTAAAACACAAAGTCTTTCATAAGAATCTGTTTTCATCTGAATTCCCTCATCATGCTTTCAGCCAAAAGCCACTGATTTATCATCTAAATCTTCTATCTTCTCTTGGAACAGAATGTTTTTGTACAGCGAGTGTCTGCAGTACTTTTTTTCAACACTCTATGGGTACACTAGAA
Organism: Danio albolineatus; assembly: GCA_903798035.1. NCBI lineage: Eukaryota > Metazoa > Chordata > Actinopteri > Cypriniformes > Danionidae > Danio > Danio albolineatus. The sequence goes on from CAIGQQ010026963.1 coordinate 2,643,256, forward strand.
CAATGAAGTGCTGAAAACAGAGGTTTCTTCTTACAACAGCATTGTCAAAAATAATCCAATTTACGTAGATCTGTGAAAGCAATGCTATTTGTATGCAGTTGTCCTCAAGCTCCAAACTTTTGTTACACCTAACCTGACAAAAAAAATAAACACTGGTCAAAAAGCCTTTCATCACACTTAAAATAAATAAACACACAAAATCAAAACATTAATTTAGAAAACAGGTAATAGCTTCCAAAATCATAAATGAGGTTTATTTTGTCTGGACGGAGTATTCTAGCTTTTTGTATGATAATACACTGAAGATCAGACATTAAATAAGTTATATGTCATGTACATACAAGGCATTTGGTAGCAAAAATTAGCACTTGAATCACCACGTCAATAGAAAAATATAAACTTCAAAAATCACACTTTCTACAATTTTTACCTCATACATCTTATACATAATAGCAAATAAACTACATCTGTAAAAATGTTACATCTTTGAGCCACGTTAGTGCAAATCTGGACGAATTTACAAAGATCATCATATACAGACAATTTCTGATGGAGCCACATGCATAAAACAGATTCAATTTGTATGTTAAAAATGACAATTTTACAATAAAATCTTACAATAAAACTTATTTTGAGATGCCAATATAAATCTTTTACATCGAGCATATCAAAGAACAATTAAGATATGACAAAAACCTACATGCTTTATCTTTCGATTATACAGCACCAACTCTGTAGTATTAAGTGTTTTTTCCCAAAAACAAATAGAGTCATTCTCAACAAAGAATGTTTAAAAGTGCCAAATTCAGAAAGGACAGACTAGTATTAAATTGCTTTCGAAGTCTAAATATCAAACATGAGGCACTTGATTGATGAAACGCATTAGTAACAACAAATGGTAGAAAACCCACCACACTTGTACACAATTTTTCCTTAAATAGCCTTCTCTGAGGACAAATCACATGATGGTTTAAACCAGAAATCTCACATAGAACCTTTTACTTTACATTCTTTTAGTGCAGCACTTGAATAACTGCTCTTAAGTTTATAATTACGGATGCGCAGAATTTCAGCATTTGATAATAATGTGCCTCATTACTGATTAATCAACACAGGGCATCTCTTGTTATTCGAGAAGGCTTTTGGAATAAAATAGCTTGTTTTAAAACAATCAAGTCCATTTTAAAAGTGTGACGCTCCTTCAGTCATTTGTACTCCTGCAAGTGGCAGCTGAAGTGATTTTGTCCTCATAGATGCTCGTCTTCACTGTCCTCTTTGGCATAGTAATGCATGCTCCTGTACTCTCTCCGGCTCATTCTTTTGCTGCCTGGGGTTCTGCGGGGGTAATCCTGAAATAAATCAAGCCGGACTGTTTAAAAATTAAGCCGCGTTAAAAAATGCATTAATGAGAGTTGGCTATTGTGAGTATTCAAGCAGACACCTGCCGTTATTTGACACTCTGATGAGAATCATCCACAGAACTTCACTCCCATAATCCTACATGCTCTTGTATTAACCTCAATATTTCTGGATTACTGTGTGCAAACAAAGCCATCTGGCTGCATGTTATTTATCTGAAAAGCTTAACATAGGGCAGAGTTATGTTACTGGGGCAAAGGGCCATGAACGCTCACTTCCTGCAAACTGATATTTAACTTGTTAACCGTTTTCTTAGAGAAACAGGAATTCATTGAAAGTTGTACATGTAATGCAAATTAAGTCTTTTTTTTTGCACGCAATTTTTAAATTCTTATACACCATAAAAATTTATACAAATCAAATTATACTATAATATACATTATTGGAATTCTATTGATTAAAAAGACCAAGTATACTGTAAAAATGCAAAATAAAACAAAAAAAGTTATAGTATTAAAACAATTACTAAATAAAATTAATAAATACAATCGACATTGAAGCTGGCAAATATATATTCATTAATATAGATCATTTAATATAAATATTCAGGTGAACTGATACCCTTTACAACCATTTTTATACTTTTATTTTAAAAATGTGCTTCTTTTTCTCCTTTTATAGCCTAGCGTTTTCAAAGCAGGCCAGTGGGTTTGTGATGAACATATGTGGGCTACGTAAATACGCCAGTAGTATTTGTTATTATGTGTTTACCGATTTGCCATACACGATTCCTTTTACCGAGCTTCAAAACAGTCGTCAAGCTCTGGCCACGTGACTTATTTTTCCAGCTGTGTAAAAAAGACGACGTGAATTTATCGTTTTAAATCAAATAATGTATTTTGAAAGAGTTCAAACCCAAAGGCATATGCTGGTCACGCATGATAGCAGCGTATTTAAATGAGTTTAAATCCATCGCCATTTCGCTGCATTTCTGCACTGACACCCAATAATGCAAGCGTTAGCTCTGAATCGGTTTACCTCAACAACATCCATGTTCCCAAAGAACTGCTCCACAGGGAAAACGTGATTGCTGTCCTCGTCGAAGAAAACGCTCGGGTCTGTGGTCTGTGAGCCGTGAATGCTCTGCTCCATCTTCGCCTCTGCGGAGCCGCTTGTCAAGCCCGTGCACTTGGCGGTGGAGTTCTCCTTACCGCGCCGTTCAGCCGGAGCCTTTTTCCCGGGCTGAATTTTAACGTTTCCATCCCCGGCCGCGCCGGAGTTCTCCTCTACTTCGCCGTGAAACGGTCTCTTCGGAAGCCGCTTGGCCTCACCGCCGTCGCCAGCCATCTGTCGCACAGCGCGCGCGATATCTGGCGCCGATCTCTGCAGCAGAACTCTCCTCCTCGCCGCCTTCTGTCGAAAACACACCGAGAATGAATGCGAATGTGCGCAGTAAATACAAGATATCAGCGCGCTTTCAGACGCGGGTGACGCATCGTGGGAACGCGCGTTACATTGTAGCAAATTGTAGCCGACAGACGGAAACTGCGGGGAGGAGATGGTTGTGTAGACACTGACACTGACCTTGACTGAACTTTTCACACCGGGCGGGTTTAAAGAGACAGCGCCGCACACTCGCTGTCCGAGGCTCACAACGACAGTCTGAAACCAGAGAACAACACTTTTATTAGGGACATCATATGATCAATTATGCATCCGTTTTAAAGCAAATGACTTCTGGACTTCTGGATGCGCTTCGTTTGAACCGAACAGAGTAGGTTTTGTTGTTGACTTTAATGCCTCTAGAGCACTTTAATAAAATAAAAAATAATGATAAACGAAATTTAGGCTGCTATACTCATTTTTCGCAACAAAGGAATCAATCTTTGTACAACGATGGACCATGATCATGTAAATCAAAAATATGACTTAAAACGACGTAAAAGCGTGAAAAAAACTACGCAAATTTCAATTAAAAAACGGAACAACGACGGATCACTGGATGGATTCGTAGACGGATCTTTATTGTCATCTGATTCAAAAGATTCGGTTCACTGAACGATTCAAATCCCCAATACTACTGCTGCTGGGAAAAATTTGCGTTTAACAACAAAAAACACACACACCTGTAAAAAACACTGTTTAACTCTGAAAACGCGAGTTTCAACAAGACTTTCTGAACCCCCAAAACTTTAGCTACTTTTTTTAGCCAAACTAATTTAACACAAACCGCTGAATCTGTAAAGTACTTCAACTCGAAGTGCGCGTCCAGATGATAGCAAACAGGAACGTAGGCTACTTTTCAAAAGACAAGTTCTGAAAGGTTATTTTACCTGCTTTGCCCTCATTGAAAGTTTAGGCGTCCAAAACCGAGTGCGGCGGACTCCAGCCTGTGTTTATCTCCGGTAACCACTGAAGTCCCGCCCATATATGATAATCTACGCTGTGCAGAATCACGAGTTCCCGGTTGAAAACTTTACTTTTTTATACAAAGGTGGGTCTTTGGCAGCGGCGAATACCCATCAATTAACAGCCGTTGTCGCTTTTTTGTACAAAAACTTTAAAATTTGGTTTGCCACAGAGTAATGACTAAACCAAATGGGGTGGTCAGTTCGCCTATTCATCGTAGAAATATGTCGAATGAGTCATCAGAGCCTATAGTGTCTAACACGACGGGAATAGGATGTTAAATCCAGCCTCTTATAGCCTAACGAGACGCCCGTGAAAGAATGAATACACCCTCCTGGTCTGATTAGAATGTAGGATGCAACAGTCATAATTTTTCATAAGGGTTTTTGTAACCCTGTTTGAGTTGTCTGCAATCTGACTTCAAACATGTACAATCTGTCACGTAAGCTAAATGACCTGGGTAAATGAGAATAAGCGTCAAGGCTTTTTTATGGTGGTGAGTGGATGGTTTCTATTTGCAGACTTTTCAATTTGCAGTACATTTTCTATTCATACTGTGAAGAGGGACACGTTAAGTTATTATTAGTCATTCCTTTTGTCTACACATATAAGACAATATGACTTATTTACACATTTATTTATTTATTTATTTATTTGCTTACAAATTTGATTGATATTTAATTTATTTGGAAATGTTGTGTTAACAATTGGTAACATGTGTGTACTATTATTTAATAACTATTAAATGATTTGTATATTTATAGCCCATTGGTTTATTTTATTAAATTTATAACTTTTGCTCTTTTTCGAAAAACAGCCTAATCATATAGCCTATGTATACTGTGTGTGTCCTTTACACTTTGTTTTCGTACCCTGTTCATCCAGCCTTCAGCCTACTGTATGCCTTGTCAATATTGCAGACGCTGAAAGCCACGTTCATTGACCTTCTGGTTATCAACCACACGATGGCGCTCAAAACTAAAGCATATTTCAGTGTAAGTCTAGTGCTACTCAACTCCTTGGTGTCATCTAGCATCTTTCATAGTGTATTTGTAGGAGGGGCGTCAACAGAGGGTTATGAACATTACAAATAAAGTGTAAATAAAATTAAGCTAACTTCAACTCAATATTTACATTAAATAGCCTAGCATACGTAATTAGTCCTGTTTGCAGGAACCCACATTTACTACGCCTGCACAGCTGTTATGTGTAACCAGAGAGCCCGTAGCAGGTAGGCTATAGAGGAGGAGAGAGGAGGGCAGACGGCTGATTGTTTTACACAGGATCACTGCCACACGTTTTCACCAGTTCAACGATGGAGCTCAAAGCGAGAGGAACCTGCCGAGACAATATATTAGACACAAATAGAGTCTGACAGAAATAAATAACATAGAAGCCGACAAGCTTTATCAAAAATGCCTTTTATGAACTATTTGCTTTTGCTAGTTCTTTAACATTTCCAGGCGACCCGACGGACTTTCTCTGCGGGATGGAGGGCTCCCTGAGGAGCGCGTGCGTAATGGAATTCTTCTGCCGAAAGAAGAAGAATTTAAAAACTGCGGTGAGCCTGACTTTGATTTTTGCCACTATACTGATGCTTCAGAAGTTAATAACAGTGGACACAAGTACGAATAAGGACAAAAAGGTCGAAGTGAAAGGCAGATGGTGTGGCCCCCAATGCCCATCATTCAAGAGTAAAAACCTCAAGGCGGTTGAAAATTCTTCTCAATCTGCTGGTAGTGACTTGAAGCGGAAGTTAAAACCACTACCAAAGAAATGGGACGTGGATGAAATTAAATGTACTGAAAATTCCACGATAAAAAATCAACTCTGGTTTCGTCGTTTGAGCCCAAGGTTTCACGAATTTGTTCTTCACAGACATTGCCGATACTTTCCAATGCTGCTGAATCACCCGGAGAAGTGCGGCGGCGGAGTGGATGTTCTGGTCGTGGTGAAATCTGTTATTGAAGAGCACGACCGGAGAGAAGCCGTGCGACAGACTTGGGGAAAGGAGCAAGAAATTCAAGGGTTGAAAATCAAAACGCTGTTTCTCTTAGGCACCCCGGCCCATGGTAAAGATTCGCGAAACTTACAGGCACTGGTTCAATATGAGGACCGAACTTATGGGGACATTTTGCAGTGGGACTTCATGGACACCTTCTTCAACTTGACCTTGAAAGAAGTGAACTTTCTGAGGTGGTTCAGCATCTACTGCTCGGACGTTCCCTTCATTTTCAAGGGGGACGACGATGTGTTCGTCCACACCAAAAACCTGGTGGAACTAATTGGCTTCAGGAAGGAGGAGAACAAAGTGGAAAACCTCATTGTAGGCGACGCAATTTTAGAAGCAAAGCCGATTAGAAACCGCCAGAGTAAGTATTTCATCCCTAGAGAATTGTATGATAAACGCTATCCCCCTTATTTGGGCGGAGGAGGATTTCTCATGTCCTCTCAGGTGGCCCGCAAAGTCTTCGCGGTTTCTGAGAGCGTGGAGCTTTACCCCATCGACGATGTGTTTGTCGGTATGTGCCTTCAGAAGCTCAATATTGTCCCCGAGGTGCATCTGGGTTTCAGGACGTTCGGGATCATTAAGCGGAAAGTGACGCGTCTGAACCGGGAGCCGTGCTTCTTCCGCGACCTCATAGTGGTGCACAAACTCGTTCCGCAGGACCTGCTGAAAATGTGGACGCTTGTTCAAAACGAGGACTTGAGCTGCGCCAGACAATTTGTACTATGAATAATAGTTTTATAAGTGTTTCTTTATGTCTTTATTCTTTATTTATCTGTATGTGATTTTGTGAGGACGACGATAAGGTCTATAACTTGCCAGATTAATAAATCACAAGGTGTAATCATCTTTTGAATATGGTCTTATCATAAGGAACAAATGTGTGCCTTGTTTGATTTATAGGTTAAATGAGTGAAGAGCTGGTTGTCATGCTGTTTACAACTGTTCTAAGGACATTTCAAGTCGTAAAATTTACAACCAGCTATTTTATATTTACACCCATGGCATCGGTGACATTTTTTATCTATTGTCAAGAGAATGTCAAAAACAACCTATTTAAGCTTTTTAGCAAAACATTTACGAAACAAACATGATTAAACGAAACAGTAACAATAAAGGGAATTTTATAAAAGCTAATAGAAATATGGTTTTGTAAAAAAATAATAACAAAAACAGCAATTATTTAAATCAAATGCTTTGTTCTAATCGGGAAAATTCTTAACTTTTTAATTAAGATCTGCCTCTTGTTTAACAAACTGCAATAAAATGTAATTTGGGATTTTTAGGAGAATTAGGTTTCTTTTAAATAGTTTTTAGTGTCTGAATAAGAAACGATTACATTAAAATATTCTAACCATTGTTAAAATCAAGTCGTACAAGTTTGAAACTACATTAACGTGAGTATTGTATTACATTGGATCAACATCCTTTTTTATATTTGGGTGAATGATGATACCCACAGACGCTGGTCAATATGGTCAACCTTTCAATTGTTAGAAGGGAGTTTTGCTTTGGTGTTCGTGTCACAATCAAATAACATTTACAAAACTAAATATCTGAAGCCGTTTTAGATTTTAAAAAAAAAGCACATGACATCTCTATTTAAAGATTTTATTTAAAAAAAAAAAGGTTCTAACAAACAAAGCTACAAGGCTTCCATTGACATCAATGCACACAGAGCTGATGGGTATATAATGTGTGGTGACAATTCAAATCACAATCAGATATTAACCGTGGTCACAACACTTAAACCATTAGACATTTTCTAAAACTCTGGTTTTGAAATATGTTTTTAAGTGTCTGGTGTTGTGTGTCTAAGTGCAAAAGACAGCTTTAAGTCTCCGCTCCTGAGGAAAATGCAAGAAAAGCCACTAGACTGAAACTGCAATGGTAATTATTTTTTAAATGGCTGATAAACATGTTTAGGGTTCACAAAGGAAAAAAAACTGAAATCATGTCTTTGGGAACCAACAAACTTTAGTGCTTCTTTTCAGATACCCCTTACTGAGACCACACTAAAAAAATCTGTTAATTAAAAGTTTCCATATTTTATGACAAGTGTTTTCGGTTCATTTATGGTTGTGAATTACGTTATGGGACTTTGATCTCTGCTCTGTCAACTTTAGATGTTGAAAATTCAACTGTACAGTTTAACAAAGTGGCTTTTATTGACATTTTAGTAATTTGTATATGTAATATGTAAATAATATAATGTCTAATAAATAATATATAGAGAAATAAGTCTGTAAAATAACAGAAAGAGTACTGGCAGTTTATTAAAAGGTTTCTATACCGTAATATCCAACACCAACCCAAACAATACATCACTTTAAAATAATAAAACCTTCACTTTTTCAAACTTTTCAAGGTTTAAATTCGTTGGACGAAAGATCAAGGTCCCATAATGCAATTCAAAGGCATAAATAAACAGGGTAAAATATATAAAACACGAATCATAAAATACAGAAAACTGCTAATATACAGATCTTATTTACAGTGCACTCTGTTGTGCTCATTAATTCTCGTAATACAGCTAAAATTTACTCAAATAAAGCAAACACAAAAATGTTATATTCCACCTACCCACACACACAATTCCATAATATTCTATCATCATCATCATCATCATCTATATAACATCAATACAGAATGAATATTCAGACATTTGATAGCAAAATTAATACTATTTGGTTATGTATCTCCATCTGTGCAACAAACATTTAGAAAGGCCCTCTTTATTCAGAAAATTGGGTTGTTTGAATGATGGGGGGCTGTTGAGCCAAAAAAAGTTGAAAACAACTGATTTAAATCAATAAATAGCTGATATATAAATATTAGACATCTCAGTAAAGCTCTATACGTGAGTGAAACCTTTCTGCAGGAATCACATGTCAATTACATAATACATGGACCTTGTATTATAAGGGGTTGTAACTTAAATTGTAATCCCTGAAGTCCTTTTACTATCCTGTCCACACACACATTACAAAAACTCAGTTTGAATGTTTGTGTCCAGTCTTCACTATTTAAAATTTCTTTTAAAAGTTACATTATGGCTTATTTTCAGGCACAGAATCATCTTATTCCAGTCAGGCTGCTTTTCATATGGTTTCAGTGACTTTATAAGCATGATTGGACTGAGGCATTCACTTTTTAACACAATCAATACGGAGTAGTTTGATGTGGAGTTTTGGACCATAGCCTGGGATTCAACACATCACACACATAGGGGTCTGTTCTTCATACCTCACTTAAACAAACCAGCAGATCCTGGATCTTTTAACCGTGATAACTGATCTTTGGATAATTAGCTACCTCTAAGAAGTTTGTTAATCAGATAGTGATTGGTTGATGGCAAGACAGCAGGTTAATGAGATTTTCTGATTAAGATTAAATTATTTGACATAAAATTTGTAGTTAATTAAACAGTTTGTTAAATGATAAGCAACGGCTTTCCACATTTGATGTATAGGCCATTTGTACAGGCTTTACAATTTATTTAGTTATAGCATTAGAGTGGATTTTCTATGTGACAGTATTTAGGTTTCGTAATCCAGTGGCTTTTTTAATGAGTTTTCCGTCAAAAAAGCTCTTGCTTCTGCCCTGTATTTGCATGAAATTACATAATTCCTTCTCTAAACAATGAGTAAAATATAATTTAAAATAAAAATAATTCAAACAATCTCAGAAATTGTATTAAAGCTAGGCTGTACCTTTTAACGTTTTCATTTTTATCTAAAAGTCCATTGGTATATTAAAAGTATATATTAGCATACAAAGTGTTCATAATAATCACTAAAAAGTACAAAAATGTTCTCTTTGAAGGCCTGCAAATAGTTACTACACGCATCACTATTTGTGTACCTTTATTTGAAAAAGGGTTGATTACAAATCAGTTTTTAAAATATATGTATTTTTAAATTGTGATATCTAATTTTAAAACACATTTTACAATACTGTTATTTTTCCTTATTTAATAGAGTCCTCTTGTAAGAAAATATCAGCAGTTCGCAGAGGCTTTTAGTTCCACCTTTGCTTAAAAATACTCAATCTAATCTGTTTACTACTCCGTGTAGTTTTGTGCTTACAGACCTGTTGTTATGACAACAACCCCTGAATGAATTTTAAAGAACGAAACTATCCTGGATCATTTCAAATCATCGATAATCAAATCCAGCCAAATGAGTAATCCAGGTATGAAGAACAGACCCCCAGACAAAACAGATTATGATTCTAATACTTAGGGCTGGGCAGATTATTCGAAAAGTAATCGAAATCGTCCTTCAGAACCTATAATCGTTCTAATTTTTCCAGGTACATTTTTTCAGTTACTTTCCCTACTGTGTGTGGAGTCACGTGACCGTGCTCTGTTAAGACTGATTTATACTTCTGCATCAAACGCATGGGTATGGTCCGGCGGAGCCTTCGTGAGCTCATATATCTGCGCACCTCTCAAATTTATTTTTACATTTGCACTACATTAACAACGTTTGGAAGCTGCGCCAGAGATACCTTGAGACTGCATTTTTTCTATGATGAGGTTCAATAAATAATAATAGATAGTGTGTTTCCTTCAATTATTTTAAAATTAAGTAATGCACCCTCATTCAAAAATCTCTCACATGTAATATGTGAACATATTTACTGTACAAAACTTGTCAGTGAGCTACGAGACCAAAAAAAAAAATGAATCTAGTAATCATTCATTAATCGTAATCGAGGTAAAATGTTCAATTAATCGAGATTTTGATTTTACGCTAAATTGCCCAGCCCTACTAATACTGAAACAAACACAAAGACCAAGTATATCATAAATAGACTAATAGCATCAATCTTGGCTCTTTAGTTTCCCAACAGTGAGCTTATGTTTGGCACCACCTCTTATAAACTCAAATTTTTCTGTGAAGCACCAAGGCAGTTCTGTGACTCTCTGAAAGATTCAGGAAAAACAACATTTTTGTTTGTTTGAGAAGTAAAGTCACAGGACGAGTGCCGCAAGGAATTGGAAAGATAGTACATTATTTAAATGTTACTCATCCCAAATCTGTCAAATTTTTAAATCTTTTGGGCATAACCTGATTTTAAAAGGCTACTTTTTTACGTTTTGGCTATGGATCTAGAGATTCTTTAAAAACATTAAATATTCAAGTGTGACAACCACAAAATATTCACAAACATTACACACTAAACGAGTATAAAACATTATATAAGAATAACATTTTCAAACAGATTACAAAAATCCAGGTGAGCCACCTGTGATGTAAACGAAAGCAGATATACAGATGTACACCTGCTTATGAACCTGTTTTGCTGCTCAAGTATTTTTGTTCACATCGACACCTTTTGGATTTTACACTCATTTATGGGTAAATGTATAAATCATGCGTCTCTGATGACGTGCTAAGAAAATGATGCTGATTGTTATGTCTTAAAGGGACAGTACACCCAAAAATGGAAGTTCTGTCATCACTTACTCACCCTTCATTTATTCAAAACCTGTTCCACTTTTAAATACAAAAGAACAATATTGTGAAGAAAGCTGGAAACCCATAACCACTGACTTTCATTGTATTTGTTTTTCCTACCATGAAGGTCAATGGTTACAGGCTTTTAGCTTTCTTCAGAATATATTATTTTAGTGTTCAACAAAATACAGAGCTCAAAGATTTAGAACCACTTAAGGGTGAATAAAGTAAATGTTCATTTTTGAGTGCACTGTCCCTTTAAAGGGTTAATATATATCATAAATCTTGAGAACATTAAAGCTCATAATTGGTGGAATTTATTTATACCTATATTAGAATAATTTAGATGAGAAGACTTTCAGTGCAATGAAGAGACAGAAATCTCTCAGATTTCATTAAAATATCTTAAATTTGTTTGTTCCAAATATGAATATTTCTTTTGCGTTTGGAACAACATGAGGCTGATGTAAACGACAGTTTTCATTAAGAGGTAAACAAACTCCGTTAAGGCCAATTTACACTGCACTGACAGACAGACACCAACACAGACAATACCCCAAATTACACTGCATCACTTCTCAAACATTCCACAATCCAACAAGTGCCGACTAACACCTTCAAAAGCTACACATTCCTCTTTCCCACCAAAGCAGTTTAAGAGCCAGAGCCTAGTTTAAAGTTAGTTCTTTGTCTTTTTACATTCAAAACACCAGCTCTGAACCTGAAAATGGTTCAATAGCAGCACCAAAACATTGCTGAGCTAAAAGCAAGAACCATTTACATGAGGAACAGAAGCCTAAGTTACCCTGCCAGTGTTTACCAACCAGACAAACACAATATTTTGACCACCATTTTTGAAATAGCAGCTAAACAAGACGATAAATGATTAGTTATCACTTGTAATATTTGTACAACTTCCAGTAAGCTACACGAACACGCAGAATTCACCGTGTCTGGAAGCCATAAACATCAACTGCAACATAACGCTCGCCATTGTTGTTGATGGCATGTTTGCGTCTGGCTCTTCCTTTCTAGGATTTCTGGGAAAAATGAGATGTATTCATTGGTGTCAGACCTGGTTATCTAGCTCATTGAAAAGAAAACCTGTTTTTTGAAAGCACACCAGTGCCCTATTTTGTGCAGTTCCCCCGCAGCAGTTTGTATAGATGGAGATTATGAGTGATGCTAATGTGTTCATGTGTTCACGCAGAGCCATAATTTGACTTGGGGTTTCTGCAGGTTTCACAAAGTCAAATGTAAGATGATATGAATAAAAAATGTAAGACCATTATAAATGAAAGTTCAGACTTAAACAGGGCTAAACGCTAAAGATTTTTTCCCACAGCCCTATTGGTCTCGCAGAAAAGAGCTTTAATTGCCCCATCCAAGTTATTTCTTAGGCACATATTTTAAATAATGTGTCAAAACAGGCAAACCCTATTTGTATATATACTTTTTCTTTTTCAACAAAACGTTTCTTTAAAAAACTAAACAAAACATACCAGTAAATAGAGTTATAAATCGAGTCTTGTTGAAAGTTTTTTTGAGATGGATTGTTGGTGATTGGGTGTTGGGCCGGTTGGGTAGGTATACATAAACCTAGGAAAATTCAGCTCTGTTTAAAATTCTTAAAGACCTACAAGTAGGCATGGGACAATAAAGTTTTCTAGGTATACCGCGGTTTTGTAAAAGTCAAGGTTTTTAAAACCTTAAAAATTTTCTGCGATACCGTTCCTAAGGTATGTGTATGATTTTTTTATTTACGTTTTTTAAGGACAATAGTATTTTCAGCAGAAAAAATATCCAAAATGCTGCTTAAAATTATAAACAAATCTGTGTTTTTGAAACTATCGAAGACAGCAAAAGTCAATGTTTTATTTGAATTATTTAACCTGACATGTTTATGGTTCTGAAATATTATAAATGTTTCTCAAAATAAAATATTTTGTTTTCAAAAGGGGGGGAAAAGTTGTCGTTTTCTTACCTAGACACTTAAAAATAATATATTTTAGAGCAGTAATCACAATACCGTAAAACCGTAATATTTTTGTCCAAGGTTATCATACCTTCAGAATCTTATGGTAAATTTACCCCATGGAACTAACTTGAGTTCAACAATAGCACTAGCTCTGAACTAGCACTAAGTTTATGCTGGTGGAAAAAGGGATAACACTGCTCCATCAAACCCAAATTAGTGTGGTCGCCATTTGCTAAGTGAAGAGTGAGTTGGCCTGTAAAGGAATATTTCTAAAATTTTAAAACGTAACATGACCCATATTTTTTTGCAACTAACCAGTCATTAGAGACTCTTCCAGCAAAGCTACTCAAGTTTTGATGTAGGCCTTGTGTTACGCCTGTTGAAGTCGGTATGTAGAGGCCTTGCCTGGAGGATTTCTGCTGCGTCTCTTCATTCTGGATGCTGGTGCAGGGATGCGACTGCCTCCTTCCAGCCCTCGAGCCTTAGACTCAGAAATGACCATAGTTGTATTAGCTCCAGCTGTGTTTACTGACTTTCCTGAGAGCAAAATATGAGAAATGCAAACACAAAGCACTTGAGTACATTAATTGGTCAGGCACAAAGTAAACACTATTGAATTGTACAAGAACCTAAATAAATGTAATGTGTATTGGTAGGATGGGGCATTGTGGGATGATTTGGAGTCTATAAGAGGCTTTGTTGGGCAGAAGGGGCTTGTAGAGGACAGTGTGGGGTTGTAAAGGTCTCATTGAGGTTAAAGGAGCTGAATGATTACCTTGTGCATATGAGTGAGTGCTCTGCTGTATCGCTCTCCTCCGTGGGTTGTGTTTACAGCCTTCTGGTCCCATGAGGTGAGACTTCCAGCCCTGCATATACAACACATGCACTGTTATGCTGCTCTATGAGGAACATGTGTGTGAGAAAGAGTTTAACACTCACTTTAATGCTGTGGTCAGTCCCTTTCAAATACAGAGTTGTTTTTATGGTTCACTTCATACAAATGTTCTTATATTGTAAACATGCTATATGCATATTTGAAACGTGTTGGATAATATCTAGTGATTTCAGGCCGAATTAAATTCTTTGATCAAATAAGCACCGACAGCGTCTTACAGCTTTTTTCAAAATGCATGTAACTAAGAGCTTTTTAAAGTCAACAATGCATGTAATGTTCTGTGTATTCCCTGTATAAGTGCTCGTATTGTTAAGTACAATGGTTACATTTTGTTGTTGCTGTTAACTGAAAAGTACTAAATGAAAATTTTATTTAACATTATAATGAAAATATTGGATAAATATTACATGAATACAAATTTCAAAATGCTTTTATATACTAGAATAACATACAAAAACACACACATTATAGACAACATATATTACTTATATAATATATAAAATATAAAAGGTAAACAGAAATACAAAAAAATAAATAAAAATGCCACAGCACAAAAACAAGTATTAAAATTTATTGATAATATGTAATGATAATATGTAAATATTACTACAAAAAACGGGTCATAGTTCATTTGAATTATACAACTACTATTTTGTGACTTAAAATAAAATGTAAATGAAAAAAATGCAATACAGACATTGTTTTAAAAATATATATAAAATGATGTAGTATTTTTACTTTTATTTTTTTACATTTTCGTGACTGTTTCAATGCATTTGACC
>CAIGQQ010026963.1:2658161-2683891 GCA_903798035.1 Danio albolineatus
TACACACACAAAAAAAACACAACCATCATTAACTCTGAGTTTTCATTTCACCTTTATCATGCTATCTCCCTTTATCAAGACTTTTTCCCAGCAGTACAAAGACAAACTGATTAAATGAGTGCCCATTAGCCTAGCACATTATCCTATCATTTTTCAGATGTGTTGTTGAGATTATATTGCCGAATTTAAACAGCTAGACAAGACAAAACCCTTGACATTTGCAGAATGACTGAGTCACTGGAGATTCCACTGACTGGAAAAACTGCTAAGTTGAGAATCAACAAGGAAGACACGAGAGCATACTTGTCTAAATAGTTAACGGCAGATGATTGACTGGCTTTCACATCAGCAGGGACAGACTGGTTTACCTTCTTAACACCTGCTGAAACAAAGAAACATAATTATTTTGAATGTGTAGGCCATACATGTAATCAACACGTACTGGTGGTACTTTGGCAGTTTAAATTATATGGCATTAACTGTTCATCAGGTTCATTTAAAACTAAATATGCTGTCAGACATCGAAAGGAATTTTTTTTATCATTGTAATCTTTTAATTTGACAAAACCTGCCAACTGATACTTGAAGGTCAAAACAAAAGCCTGAAGAACAACATTTCTTGACAAGTGGCATGATATGATTTGCAACCTTTGCTGCAACTGAATAGTGATTTTCTATTTTTAATTTATCTTTACCAAATCAATTCACACAGACAGTTATATCATACACTTAATACGACACTCATACAACACCTGATTTGGTCGCCTTTTCTTTTTTTTTCTCAGGAACTTTGGTATTTTCCTTCCCTTTCTCCTAAAACACAGATTTAAATCATTTAGGAGTTCATTATTTGTTCATTTAATGATCAAAAGTGCTCTCTACAGTGATTTCAGTACTGCACAGCACATCCAATTCTCCACATTTATATATGAAAATGTCATTGTTTTAAGCATTAAGATTAGATTAGATTCAACTTTATTGTCATTACACATGTACAAGTACAAAGCAACAAAATACAGTTTAGGTTTAACCAGAAGTGCAATAGCAGCAAGTGCAGAATACAGGTATAAAATATAAGGTGCAGTTATAGAAAAACTATGGTGATATTTACAGATGGATGTACTATGAACATTATATACAGGTTGCCTTAGTTATGAGCCCAGATTTACAATAAATGATTAAACGTACAGGTTGATATTAAAAAATAAGTGCGTTATTTAGTAGGACTCTTAATAAAGAAGACCATTTAGATTTAGCCTTAAAAAATAATAAAAAAACCTGATTAATCTATTTTTAAGAAGCTTTTTTAAAACATCTTTTTAGCAAAGCATTTAATTTGTCATTACCTTCGTCATTTTTATGCTATTTGTAATCATTGGCTCATTTATTGTTTTATTGATTATTGTGTGACTTTTGGCTTGTTACTGACATTTTTTTGCAAGCTTGTAATTCTGGCTTGGGTTGCATTTTTTTATTTGTTGTTGTATATCTTGTAGCAATTTGAGTATAGGAAAGATGCATCATAAATAAAATGTATTATCATTATTTAGCTTACACTGATCTCCTTCAGCACCGCAAGCTGCTCCTGTAAGCTCCTGATTTCCTCTTTCTCTCTCTCACCGTCGTCTCGTTCTGCCCCCTTTTTTGACTTCTGAAATAAAAGTGAGACTCTTAAAATCGAAAACATTCTTTTTAGCCCACACATAAATATTTTAAGCATTTCAATTATGAAGCTCAAAGATAACGATGCTATCCAGACCAGTTTACCTGCGTGTTGATGGTTGTTCCATCCAACTTGGCAAGCGAGTCAAAAAGGTTCTTGTAGAGGACGTTTTTACGCGTGCTGGAGTCATCAGGAGGAAGATAATTCAGAACTGGTTTGCCATGAAGACGGTACACAGTCTGGATGACTCTCATGGAAAGTTCCCTCACTGAGGCAGAGCTGTGCGCCAATGCATCTGTCAGAAACTAACAACACACATCACACACAAATGACTTATTTAAAAAGCATTGGAAAATATAATATAAAAAAACTATTCATAACAAACGGCCATAACATTTGAGAGAAATAATACTTCTAATTACCAAGGATGCATTAAATTAATTCTAAATGACATGACTGACATTAATATATGCATATTCATTCATTCATTTTCTTGTCAGCTTAGTCCTTTTATTAATCTGGGGTCACCACAGCGGAATAAACCACCAACTTATCCAGCAGGTGTTTTACGCAGCAGATGCCCTTCCAGCTGCAACCCGTCACTGGGAAATAATATATGTATATATTCTCCCATTAATATAACATGTTAAAGGGATAATTGACTCAAAAATGAAACTTCTGTCATCATTTACCTACCCCTCCACTTGTTTCAAACCTGTTTGAGTTTCTTTCTTCAGTTAAACAAAAGCTCTTCTGAAGAATATTGGTAACCTGTAGCCTTTGACTTCATAGCTTTTAGTTTCCAACATTCTTCAAAAAATCTTTTGTGTCAAAGTCAAAGGGCTAGAAATATGAATAGGCAAATAGTTTTAAAATTGAGGTAACACTTTATTTCGATGGTCCATTTGAGTATTAGTAGACTGTCTACTTAATATCTGTTGATACTGTCATTCAACAGACATTTAACTGACTATAAGAAACTTTGCAAGTACATGTCAACTTACACTAACCCTACCCCTAACCCCAACGCTACCCCAACCTAACAGTCTACTTATAGTCTAGTGAGAATTAGTTGCAATGTAACTTAAATTCAACAAACGGACCATCAAAATAAAGTGTGATCGAATCATATGAAACTGAAAACTAGAAAATTCAGTTTGATCATCATAGGAATAAATTACATTGAAATAAAATGTCAAAACAATTGCATATGAATAGCATTTCATATTTAAAAAAATACTTTCTAAATTAATTACTTGTAATAAAAGTGCATAATACTTTTGTTTTTACAGTAATTTTGATAAAAATTTATCAGAAAAATAATGAGATTTTCTTTAGAAAAACAACAAACCATAAACATTTGAACATTAATGAATGAATCTACAATACCCTAAACATATATATTAAAAATAATAATATTTTTCTATATTTCTAATTAAAAACTATTATATTATTATTATATTATTATATTATATTATTATTATTATTATTATTATATTATTATATTATTATACTGTTAACTATTATATTTCTAATTTACAACATTTAAAACAAAGATGTATATAAGCTCTAGTCAGTATATTAAAAATATTTGTCTCTCACTTTCCTCTCTCCCCTTCCCCATACACAGATCCCATTCATGTGCCCCCAGGCTCTGGATCTTTCATTTTAATTACAGGAAACCCAATCGCCTCTCGCTGCGCCCTGAAGCCCATCTCATCTCCCGGGAAACCAGCATGCGAGAGGCATTTAGCAGCCATCTCTGCATGTAACCTACAGCAACCATTCAGTAGGAGTTCGCCAATGAAAATGCTCAAAATAAGAGACCCAATAAATATGAAGAATTAGAAGATGATTCAGTGACTGTTTACAAAAATAAAAAAGCTAAACGTTTTAAGGATGAATGAATGAAAGTGTTTAAAATAAATAAACAAAATCCACCTGTCGTTTATGTACTCTTGGAAACCTGTATGACTTGTATGTCTAGGAAAAATCAAGATGGCTTTTATATACATACAACAAAAGTATTATTTAATAATTAAAAACAAATTTTATATAAATATTTAAAAATGTATTTTAAGGTCAGTATTATCATGATTGGCTACAGAACAAATCATTATTGTCCAATTCTTCGCCAAATTAACCCAACTCGCCAAGTTAAACTGATTAACCTAGTTAAGCCTTTAAATGGCACTATATTTACTCTTGGAAACCTGTATGAATTTTCTAGAGAAAGTCCAAATGGCTTTTTATCTATACAACAAAAGCTTACAATGGCAAACATTTGTAAAGCTCTTAAAGTTATATTAAAAACAATCCATTTTTTAAGTATTTTCCATGTATTTCGAATCCCCAAAAAATAATAATTTTACATAAGGGTTAATAATTTTGCATTAAACTGTTAGGCTCGTAATTATTGTCATGCAATAGCCAAAAATAAATAAATTACCAATATTAAAATTCAAAAATATTATGTCTAAAAATAACAAATTAGACACCATAACCAAACATTTTAAACACTCCAGGTAAATTAAGGCACCTAATATTATAAATGTGCAGTTTTCACTTTACAATGTATTGAAGATTACATTTAAAAGTGTTTTTTTCTCATTTGACCATTATGTCAAAGGTAATTTCAATGTATAATAGGCAAGGGGGTATGTTTGTATAATTCAACACTAGTTTAAAATATTTTTAAATTACAAAGATTTTTCTATAGCTATTGAAAATATTTAAGTATGATCAATATATACACAACAAAACCATGTGGAGGAATATTTGATCTCAGGCCTTTAGAAGTGACCTAAATCTTCCAAGCTGACAAACAAAATAAGCAAGAGCTGTTGTTTTAATACAACAAAGTCCATCTGGATTACAGACTCAAAGCTCAGAGTGTTCATTGCGCATCCTTGTGAAATTTCACAGTCTCTTTAGCATTTGTGTCACTAGTTTGCATTGCAAACAGGCTTCATGCTTCACAGATGCTTAAAGAAAAATAAAACAAAAACAGAGATTCTGCAACTGAGAGGAAATAGAGAAGTATAACAACATCATAAGTGCTGGGACAGAGATATTAAGAATGACTTTCATTAACTGTGCCATGGATAAAAAGCTGGCTGTCAGAACAGTCTTGTGTCATTTCGGAGAAACTAATGGTAACAGACATTACGTAGAATTGACTGCACCCACTCCGTCATACAAAGGCCACTGTGTGTTAAGTCTAATGAAGCCCTAAAGGATCTTCATGATACCTCTGAGAATTAAATTAACCTTCAGGTCCCAAGAAGGTTAAATTGGTGATATTTTGGCCACAAAAAAACTATTTAAAATGTTTGAATGTGGTCTTCGAGGTTAAAGCACAATTTAGGTTTAAACCTTTTACAAACACTGAAAGGAATAGTACGCCCAAAACTGAAAATTCTGTCACCATTTACTCACCCATTACTTGTTCCAAACCCGTTTGAGTTTCTTTTTTTTCTGTTGAACACAAAAAGAGATATTTTAAAGAAAGATGGAAGCATGTAACCATTGCCTTCTATTGTATTTGTTTTTGCTATGGAAGTCAATAGTTACAGGTTTTCAGCTTTCTTCAAAATTTCTTATTTTGTGTCCAACGGACGAAAGAAACACATAAATGTTTGAAACCACTTGAGGGTGAGTAGATACTGAGAAAATGTTGGGTGAACTATCCCTTAAACACCACCTAATGGCAGTCAGGGCTTATGTGGTCTTTGACTACTTTGTGTCTCTTGTGGTGAACAAATCAAACCAGACATTTTCTGTAGCTTAAAAATGTTTTAGAAAAACTTCAAGTCCACATCATGACTAAACAGAAGGCCACTGAGCTGACACCCAGTGAGATCATCGCAGAAAAAGGGGAAGTTGGGCCAATACCCGCATGATGCTGTCAAGGGTGAAGCCAGAGTCTTTGGTGCCCAGCTGTTCTAGAAGCTTCTCAACCAGTTCCAGTCTGCTTAGTGCCAGTCTAGCGGGCACACTGCTCTGCATGGGTTTGACCAGCTCCACAGGAACCATCTGTAGCGCTCTCACCTCCTTAAACAAGGCCATTTCCTGCAAACAAATCCACAAGCTAGCATTAGACAAAGACAAAGAACATAATATGTTTTTAAAGCGATAGTTCAACCAAAAAAGAAAATCTATTTACTCATCCTCAAGTGATTCCAAACCTTTATGAGTTTCCATTTTCTGTCAAACACTAAATAAAATATTTAGACAAATGTTAGAAACCTGTAACCGCTGACTTCCACAGTGGAAAAACAAATAATAACATAAATTCAATGGTTACTGGTTTCCAACTTTTGTGTTCAGCAGAATAAAGAAACTCAAACAGGTTTGGAACAAGTGAATAAGTGAGTAAATCATAACAATTAAAATTTTTGGATGAACTATCCCGTTAAGCATTTGAAAAAAGCTCTAAAATATACTGCAATTAAAGCCATGCCTTACATTCATAGTATTAATTAAAATAATAATATTAATATATATATATATATATATATATATATATATATATATATTTATATATTTGCAACATCAGCAACTTATGGCTCTTATAACTTATATCTCATAAAAAGGTCAATACAGATAAGCACATACTAAATAATAATACCAACAACAACTCAACTTCATACACATCTGTAAAATATAATTAAAAAACACTTAAAATTTTACATTGAAAACATTTAATTGAAAATTTCACTTCGATATATGACAACAAAAATTGTTCCTAAAAACATCCAAAGTATTCTCAGTATAAAATTTAGTAGTGTTTAAAATTTTACATTATAAAAAAATGTTTTTACAAATTAGTCAACCTGGAGTTTAATCATGCCTGGTCTCAAAAATAACATTTGAAAAGTGTCTTTCATTTATACTTTGGTTGTTTTCTAGCGGTTCATTATTTATAAAGCCATCCCATTACTTGTATATGAACAAACTAATTATAAATTTCAGATCGGAGGAAGGAATTAAACATTGTTACTCTCATCTGCCAGTTCATTACCAGAAAGTCCCATAAGAGCTGGAATCTAGCAGAAAACAATGCTGAACTGTCATTTTCCTTCTTATCGTGATAATTTATGGGGTGGTCAGACTTAGAAGATTCAGGTGCTTGAATACAAGATTTGCAGTCTGCAACAATATTAAAAAGTAACATAACATTTAATATATAAGATTTCAATTAATATGTCCAGGCAGTTCTATTGCTGTGGGACATTGTATGTTTGTGTATAAATATTCTGGTTCATGCTGCTGGTTGTCCGAACATTATTAATGGGCTTCTCAGCTAAAAATAGCCACTGAATTACTGACCGCAAATAAGAAATGCTTACAAAATTAAGATAGATGAATCAGAAAGTGAATCATGATACATTTGTTCATATAGTAAAGGAAAATGGCTCATGCTATTATTAACTTGTCCATCTTGCCAACACCGGATGCAGAACAAAAATAGAACCATATACTGCAAAAATACTTCTTTGTAAAAATCTATCTTTGGTTCCAATATGAACAAACCCAACCGTCGGATTACATTTTACAATTGTTTTACATTTAACTGATTTCATGATAATTTTACATTTAACTGATTGACCTGAGTCCATTTTTTATTTAAATTTCAGTTTAAATACCTTTTCTACATTACTGCTAATTTCCATAAAGCTATATTATAATTGTTGTGTCAGACACACCTTTAAACTGTGCACATCACCTTAAAGGGACAGCTCATATCTGTGGACGCCCTTTTAAACCCACAACAAAGGCAATTTTCCAAGACAGCAATGGATAAATATGTATTGGCTGGGAAAGACGTAAAGGATAATGTGGTGTGGATGGGTTGGTAACATTTTAAGATCTTGGTTTTGACTTTAAATTGTTCACAGCAAGGTGTGGCCTTTGACAAGAAGTATGAGTCACAGACGTTTTTAACATGAGGGCAAAAGTACAATGATGTCGTTCCGCACAATGGTGACAGACAGACAACCTGTACCAACATCAGTCAATCAAAACGAATTAAATAAATCAGTGTCTGAAAGAGTTGTGGATCATTTCATAACCCAGCAAGGTTGCGAAAACATATTGTACCTGGTGTGGTTATAAAATAATGATTAAAAAAAATGTTTATAATATAAAAGGAAATAATTCTGTCCTCTTATGACAGAAATTTGTATAAAAATTAATATTCTTTTGTAATTTAGATAATTTTTAATTCATTTAAAATTAAAATGTACATTTTATTTACTCTCAATCAAATGGTTCCAAACATTTATGAGCTTCTCTTTTCTCTTGAACACAAAACAAGATATTTTGAAGAAAGCTGAAAACCTGTAACCATTGACGTCCATAGTAGGAAAAAAAATACTATGGAAGTCAATGGTTACAGGTATTCAGCTTTTCTTTTTGTTTAATAGAAGAAGCAAAAACCATAAAGAAAAAGGTGAGTAAATAACGATTTCCTTTTGGGTGAACTATTCCTTTCTATACGATATTTAACATTTTTATCTTATTAATAAATCAATTGCAGACGTTAATGAATAACCAGGAAGTAAAACACATTCAGCTTCCCAAGTAAGTACAACATCCTCATCCTTATCAAATAGAAACTGCTGATTCTTTGAAGATGAAGTTCTTTAGAACTGACAACCTGAACCTGCTTTCCATGCATTTATTACACTTGCAATATACAATGCAAAAAAACTGTACACAGTTGTTGTAACTCTGGTTATCACCGTTTCCTTTTATCTGTATACATGTAAATGACTAAACAATAATATGCTAATTTTATTCTAATTCTCAGTTATAGTGGAGCTATAGCAGGTTTTCAAGCATACGTGACCAAATGTGTAATCGGATATTATCGGATATCGGAAGACTAGAAATATACAGTAAAGCTACACAGAGGAAGAATGTAGTCCAAGTAAACACTGTTTGCGGCCCTACAGTCACATTAACTGCAAATCCAACATCGCAAACAGAGTATGATTTTAACTAAACAGCTTTACGCCATTTGTTAAATTATTTCTTTAGTCCATCAAAGACTTTTTTAGTCTTTCCATTCAAGAGACGGATGTACCAACGAATTAAAGGAACAATAGAATGAAGGAGATCACAAAGATAATAAACACAGATCTTCAAGAGTCATCAAAGCATACTTGTTATACCCCTTTAAGTAAATCCAGTTGAAAATAATGGCTCACTGAAATGAGGGAATCTCACAGCAGGGTTACATTAAAAGGTCATCATTCATGCATAAAGAAAACCACAAATACTGTACATTTGAAAGCTCCGGGCCATAATGCCTTCAAAAGAATTTCCTTCCAGTCAACTATGAAGATTCTTAGTCTGTCAAGTTGTCAATAAATGCCACATAGAGCTTTATCAGTCAAGTTGATGGAAGAGTTCCAATGGAAATTAACCTCTTCACACCCAATGACCTGGAAACATGTGAGAACTGCTTCGGTGCATATGTATTCAGGTAAAGCATTTCAGAATTGCTCACTAACCTGTATGAAGGTCATAGCCGGCGTTCTTAGTCTCGAAGTGGATTCTCCGGCTCTGGAGATCAGATTGTTCCAAGTCTGTTCCACGCAGTAACTGATTTCAGATTTGCCCAGCTGATGGTTGGGAATAAACTCACTCAGAATCGTTCGAAGCAGATTCAGAGATGCAAGAAACACCTGAAATCAAACACACACATACACAGCTGTTAAAATATATGCTAAAACTCACATGCAGGATTACTTTTCAATAGTCACATTTCATTTTAAGATTGAATTTATTAGCTTTCCTACTTGCCTACTTAACTTTTCCTTTTAACTGAGTGTAAGATTTTGGGATTGCATTTTCTTACTCTACCTACTTTGTCTCGTTTCTAGTCCAAATATTTTAAATCACAAACTATTTTCTAAACAAGCAAAATATATTGTCTAATTTTCAGAAACAATAAGTAAAAGGGATCTGCCAACTGGGTAAGCAAATAATATTTTAGCTTTAGATAAGATTAAAATAACTAATATTATTTAGCTTAAAAGACAAACTCCCTTGATTTTGACAATTTTTCAGAAAAAAGAATTGTTTTATAGTCTTGCTTGTTTTAGGACTAGAAACGAGACAAAAAAAAAAACAAAGCAAGAAACTTTTTGCAGTTTGAATGTCCAGTTAGATGTCTCAGAGCTCTAAACTAACAGGGTTATAAACTAACATCAGAATTCATTTAGAAAAGGACTCAATCCACATGTTTGTTTACATGAGTCTTCAGATGGCAGTGTTCACAAATTACCAAACGACTCTCAAACCGCGATTACACCAAACTTGGTATTAATGGGAACTTCGTGAGATTTTATGGCGCTATTAAACATGTCTTCATATCTTATCATATACTATCATACTCTTTTCATTTAATATCTTCTTTGTAGCCAATAAAAAGCACCATACCACCAAAGAGACTCTTGCATATAGACCATTTTGAGGGATGTAAACAAAAACAATGGTCCTAATGCATTTCCAATTCCTGGTTTACATTTTTAATTTCTATAGCTTCCAAGAATCCAGAGTCAGATATTGATAAATACCATTATGATAGCTGCTTTAACGTTAAGTTATGATTGAACTGCCTCCTGTTATAGTTATGAAATAGTTTGATGACAAGCAGGAAATGTTCATGGGCCAATGAAATCACCACATTGAAATGGTCTATATTGTACACAAACACTGATTTGAATTTTAGAACATCACTACCAATATTTCCTCCAAATTTCAGCTAAGGGGCATTTACAGACAGAATCGGTGTAGCCTTTCCAATAACACATGGTGCAGAGTAACGTCAACAGGTCAGCTAAAGCACACAGTTAAATGCTGTGCTGTATTGGTTTAACTAAATAACCGTGGAGAGAGGGTCACTGGAATGCGTCCAACGGCGGGCACATTGTTCACACTCTCAGTGCAAGCATTTAAAAGAGCTTAAGATGAAACTCTGAAAGGCCATGACTTTAACTGTGAGTGATTTATCAGAGGACTGACAGGAGAATTAAACACAGCTGTCACATTACAACCACAAACATGCAAGTGTCTTTAGAATGCCAGAGGTCTAGAGAACATTTCATTTCCATTCAAAAACCTATTTGTAAAACTGCCTAATATACTTTATTAAAAATGTATTTTACTCTTAACTTACATTTTATACTAAAATAACATAAGATGTATGTTGTTTTCTCCAAGCAGAGCTATTGTGAACAGTTAAAAAATGTGGATGGGTTTCACATTTTAATTTCGATTGCTCAACATAAAGAATATTTCACATATGTGACTGCATGGAGTTATGAAGACATAAACCTGTACATGACCCAAGTAAAAAAACAAAAAACATGAGAGGTGACATTTTTTAAACCTGTTTAAGAAATAGTTCACGCAAATATGAAAATGTTCTCACCCGTTTGCTCACCCTCAAGTTGTTCCAAACCTTTATAGCTTTTGCATGTTAAGAGAAGTAACTCAGGTTATGGCTGGGCGATTAACCAAAAAGTAATTGAAATCAATATTCAGAACCTATAATCAATAAAAAAAAAATCAAGGTCAATTTTTTCAATTACGTTCCCTACAGTGTGTGGGGAGTCAAGTGACCCCATTCCTTTAAAGCTGGTTGCACACCCCTAGCTATGGCTGAACCCTCGCCTTACTTTGCACTACATTGACGATGACTGGAAGCTGCGCCATAGATGCCTTAATGCCTTAAAGATGCCTTGATTTTGCATTACATTAAAATTTTTATTTACATTAAAATATTTACAGAAGATGCAAGAGATGCAGTGTTTAAAATATTATTTACAGGATATACAAGAGTTATTTTATTTAGAAGAGATGCTAGTTATTTATTTTAAGAGAAGTTATTTATTTTCACTCTTTTATAAGCAAGAAGTGACTGTTGATTTTATGCAATGTGTGTTTTAATTTCATTTTTTCAGCGCTGGTGTTTAATAAATAATCATAGATAGTATATAGGGTGTGCTTCCTTCAAGTAATTCATCCTTCATTCAAAAATCTCTCAGTTGTAATATGTGCGCATATTTAATGTACAAAACTTGTCAGTGAACTATGAGGGAAATATATATATATATAATCAATAAATTCATTATAATAATAAGCACAGTATAAGTTCATTAATCGTAATCAAGTTTAAAAGCTCAATTAATCAAGACCAAATTAACCAAATGGCCCAGCCCTAACTCAAGTTTGAAACAAGTTGAGAGTGAATAAATGATGGTGAAATATTTAGGTGAACTATCCCTTAAAAAATGCTAAATTAATTCATATTGTCATTTACTGATTCTGAGTGACAATTATAATTCAGGGTATGCTGTAATACCAGAAACGGCAAGACTGATAAATAAATAAATAAATAAATAAATAAATAAATAGATCAGACTGGTTTCAAATAAACAGATCAGACTGGTCCCTGTAATGTGAGTGCAGGTCAAATATATGCCTCTCAAAAAAGAAACTGAATGATATCCCATATTGAGCCTTAAAATCTATCCTTAACTGATAGTTGTCCAAGAAGTGAAGCATTTCTTCCACTTTATACCCACTAATACCAGAAAAATCGGTTTAATCGCACTTCCCCTCAAACCCGAAGCTGAGTTCACCCTTAGGAAAGATAAGCCAGTCTTTATACAGTATTTGTTGCTGTATCACTTCTACAGATAATCCACAATACTAGACAGAACACGACACCTGCTAAACAGTCACGACTATCAGTCATGCTGATGGTGCCGTTCTGTCTTTGGCCTGAAACTCAACTTAAAAAAAGGCAACATGAGAGAAATTAGAAAGACAGAGCAAGAGAAAGAAAGAGTAGGAGAGGCCAACAAACAAAAGGTAGTGGCGATAAAAATCAAAGAAAAAGACTAAAGCCTAAAATAAAGTGAGAGCTCTCGTACTGATGACACTTTATCTGTGAGGGCCTTCTTGCAGAGGAACACAGCTGCTCTTGTCATGCTTCGCAGTTCTCCTTTTGAGCCTCCAGACTGGACCTCCATCAGTTTCTTGGAGACTGCCAGCAAAGCATCCTCCCTGTAGGACCACGTCTTGGAATAGGCTCCTGCCACCTAAGAAAGGCAATAAGAGAGAGAGAAAAAAAGTGAGGATCCCAGAATAACAGAATCCCCCTAGCTGACCTTTTCACCTATGTCAGAGAGTTTGCGGAGTGCTGTGAGACTGTAAACAACCGCTATACATGGACATATCAGCTAGTTGTGAAATAGCATGAAAAGGAAGATGCAATAGATCTTTACTTCCCTGTGTGACATACCCAAGAGAAACAGATTCTCGAACACCAATGAAAAATTCGGGATATTGTTAATCATGAATTGATTGGATTTTAAGATTGCTGTCTTTTGCAAGTGACAGTTTGCTAGAAGAGAGAGCTTATTTTTCACCCCTTTTGTAACCATTGACTTCTGTAGTGTACGTTTTTCCTACTATGGATGTCAATGGGTATCGCTTTCCAACATTCTTTAAAAAACTTTCTTTTGTATTTGAACAAAACAGAAAAAACTAAAACTGGTTTGGAACAAGTCAAGGATGAGTAAATGTTCAGAATTGTTGGTTGAACTATCCTTTTAAGAATTACATCTTGAATTACTGGCAACTCTCCTTGTGCCAGTAAAGTAATCATCAGAGGAGAGTTCTCATTGAAAGAGGTGGTTTTAATAAGAAACACAAATTTATGTAAACATAAATGTTTATATTTTGTATTTACGTGCACAGAAAGAATGAATTTTAATAAATACTGCAAAGAACCATTTCTGTAGTGTTTAAGTAATAGTCATGCTCCTTAAAACGAACATTCTGCAATGAATAACCTAACTGATTTCAACTTTTGTCCGCTTGAGATTCAGATCAGCACAATAAGATCCGTTTTCTTAAATAATAATGGTAAAATCAATCAAACGGAAGATGTGAGCATTGTGTTTCTCACCAGACTCTCTCCGTAGATCTCAATGGGCAGACTGGCCTCTCTCTGAGCATTTTCTGTGAGCTCTTCTGGTTGTCCTGATGCCCTGGGGCTACGTGGAGAGGCTTTGTCAGCCAAAGGAGGTATCACATCAAGCTCACTGACTGACTGATCACTCAACCTGTTCCTGAGAGTCGGCAAAGGCCTCTCATCATAAGGAAGAGAATTAATCTGTGAAAACACACATGCACGCTCGTTAAGATTCATATATGCGAGGTCCAGACACTTTTAAAGAAAACATAGACATTTTAATCCTTTCTAGCTTTTGTAATTCACATGATTAATAAATACAACACAAATGATGTTAAGCAATTCCTAAAACGCAAGCATAATTTCTCATGCATATACACTGTCATTATAAACAGCAGAGAAATAATGCTTGACTGTCATATAAACCTCCTGAAAGGTGTCTTTTATGCTGGAGTGACAGACACACCTGCCATGCCATGATTGTCCAGCACGAACTGGGATCTCATCTTACGTGTTATTTCAAGGTTATTAACCAGAAAGGCATGCACGAAAACAAAAATGAAAGCTAAAGTGATCAAGGTGCACTAATAAATCCTTAAAGAAATAGTGCACACAAATAGGAAAATCCTGTCTCCATTTACTCACCTTTGATTTGTTCCAGACCAGTTTGAGCTTTATTCTATTTAATCACAAAGGGAAGATATTTTGAAGAATTTTAGAAAGCGCTAACCATTGACTTCTATTGTCAATGGTTACCAGTTTCCAACATTTTTCAAAATACAAATAAAAACTCAGTGGTGAGTAAGTGATGACAGAATATAATTTATTTGGTGAACTATCCCTTTAACAATTTGAACACAAATGTTCTTTATGGTTCGGAATGTCACATTTGATCAGTTTAATGAATCCTTGCAGAACAAAAAAGCAAGTCTTTAAATATTAATATCCTTTTGATTTGAGCAGTACGTATATGCAAGAGAGTCTTTCAATTCTGTTAAGATGTTTTTCTTCCCTTTAGACTTTATTAAATGGTGAAACAAAATTCTCATGCTAACGCAAATCCCTGACAAGCATGTTAAACCACACTTGAGCAAGTAATAAATCTACAAAGAGCCTTGTGTCTGTGAAGATACAGTTTGAATATTGCACTGGGGAAAAGTAGAGCTCCACACAAGGAAAGGAAGAGAGGTAGGTTTTCATTAATGCAAATAACTCTTTATGGGGTTTATGGCAGAAAGAACCCATAAAAGTAATATCTGTGGTGATATAAAAGAACCGGAGAAAAAACAAAACATGCACTGGATGACACTTTCATTTTCTGCTATGGCTGTTTGCTCAGCATACATTAAGACTTACATCAATCTTGGAGACGTGAGGAGGGGTGAGGGGGGTTGAAGTGATTGTATGTTTGGGACTAGTTATTTTTGACGTGTCCAGCTCATCTGTGTCCTTCACATGTCCTTGTCTCTTCTTTCTAGGTGCGTCCGGCAGATGAGGCACGTGTTTCTGTGTCCCCACACGTGGAGAGGGAAATCCAGAATCAGAGAGTCCAGACATTCTGTGTATCTGAATGAACATAAAAAAGTCACATTGCTGTGTCTTTAAAGAATGAAAATGTTAAGAACTGTTGATTTGTTGATGTGGAACACAGCTAGTCACACAAAAACAGAGCTCTCTATAATAACTGTCCACATCATTTATTGTCTGTTGTATAAACATCTCTCTAGCTTCAGATGATTAAGAAGCAAACGGCTGATCTCAGAACAACCTGCACAGTCATTATTCAGCAGGCAAACTGCTATATCAGAGTACTAATCTTACTGGAGCTGGGCCCTCACAACACAACAGCTGCATTATTCATGCTGAAAAATCTGATTAAAGAGAAAGTTCATGCAAACAGAAATGAATATTTACTAACTATTTGAACATTCTCATTTGGTAAGTTTTTATATAAACACACACACACACACACGCAGACATTTTGTTCATTTAATGAAACTGTAAAAACATTATTACAATATAACTGTTACAATATAATTACATTTAATAGTAACACTGAAATACTACTTCAACAATGCTTCGTATATTTATATATTTAAAAATATAAAGCTCAATTAACAGAAGTTATTACAGACTTCAGTGTCCATTGACCTTCAGAAATTACAGTAATAATCCAAATTTGTGCTCAGGAAACATTTCTTATTATTATTAATGTTGAAAACCAATATCATGCTTAATATTTTTGTAGAAATCTTTAAGATATTTTAGTAATGTTGTAAAACTGTAATCATTCTTACTACTAAATCTGTAATATTATGCATTTCAACAGGAATTTGCATATTTTGAGTTTTGCATGAGAATGAAAAAGTTGACCTAGTCTGTTTGTTTTCACACTATACTTAAAGCTGCTTTGTTTGAAGCTGTTCTTTATACATTTTTTCCATTATTGACAAAGGCCCTCCTAGCTCACAAAGCATCAATGGAATTTCACTACTGTTGCCACACTTTTAGTGTGTTTCTGTCACTTTGGTTCACCCATACTGAAATAAATGATTATTTGGATGGCTGAATTAATGGATGCATGTTTACCTGACTGATGTCCAGCAGATTGTGGATCTCCAGCTGATGGTAGACCGTGAGTCTGTAAGCATCCATTTGTTCCTTTTTCTGCTTGGCTGTGTCATAGTCCTCTCGTTCTATTGCACTGAGTTTCTCCACATCATACCGGCCCAGCCGTTCGCCCACCTACAAAGAAAAAGAGAAGAAATGACAAAAGGAGATTATCTGAGCTTTAAAGAAGACATTTGACTTGCCTTAAAATTACTGTCAGGCTGTATAAGACCTGCAGTTTTATTTAAATATCCCTCTTAACTCAACATATCCAGTGTACACATCCAAATAAAGATCTTTCAAACAAAACAAGGCTAATTTAATTACCTTTTGCAGGT
Source organism: Danio albolineatus (assembly GCA_903798035.1). Lineage (NCBI taxonomy): Eukaryota > Metazoa > Chordata > Actinopteri > Cypriniformes > Danionidae > Danio > Danio albolineatus. The sequence continues at coordinate 2,674,771 of CAIGQQ010026963.1, forward strand.
CGGCAATAGCTTGTTTGAGTTCTTTAGCCGAATCAAATCTTTCCTCTCGAACCATGATCTGTTTTTTCTGGTCTAGCAGGCGAATGATGTGGGCCACCTCAGGGTCCTGATACATGTCAAAGGCCAAGTCATCCAGCGGTGAGATGGATTCACATTTATAACTTGAGAGCCTGCAAGATAACAATAGTAAACACACAAGAAGGGTAGAGGGCACCATGCACATATCTGATATAAAGTTTTTTACCCTGTGTAAGTGCCATCCAACGAGGAACTGTACTGGCTGCTGTTTAGATATTGATCAATAAGCTGATCTCTGCTTAGCTGGAACAAACACAAGATCATTGATATTTAATTAAACAGATAAAGCAAATACACTAGTCCTCCAGACTAGTTTCTTTTTATATTTAGAAAGCATGACAACATTTCTTTTATTCAGCAAAGCTTCGTAAAATTTACCAAATGTAACAAAATGATATTATTATACACAAATTCTTACTAATAAATTATTTCTTTAATTCTGAAAAGAAAAATCTTTATGTAAAGCTATTTTAAAAAAGGCCTATGGCAATATCCTTTTTTTATGTACGATACATTCCAAAATGTATTATGATAAACAATTTTTAAATAATTTTAAGACCATTTTCTGCCACTCATTCTATAATGCCAGAATGACAATATAACAGCATCATAATTCAAGCACACTCTTTCAAAGAACACATAATATTTTAATTCTTAAGAATTTTACATTTACATACATTTACATTTAGTCATTAAGCAGAAGCTTTTGTCCAAGGCGACTTACAAATGAGGTATATGCATAGCTAGTGTTTTTCAGCCAATGATAAACTTCTGGTGAAAGCTTAATGTGACTAATTCAATTTCATAAGATTCCTTTTACAGCATCAATGTTGTTATGTAATTACAATACATTCAGTTGAATAGACTTCACTTAGTATTAGCATTTATCATTAGCATTTTTATGGGGTAAAATATTTAGGGTCATATGGGGTCATATTTTGAAGACATGGCGGGGGGAAAATTTTAATTACTGCAGTGCTTCTAGTCCGGTCCGAGACCCACTTTATATCGTATATCTATCAGGCAGTGAATATCACTGATTTTTAAAGAAATCAGACCTTAAATGTGGCAATTTTATAATGAAAAGACAGTTCAGCTCTGAGGCTGGCTGGTTGAAATTAAAAGTCTGTGTGCATATATCCCATTAAGGAGGCATTCAGCGATTATACAAAGTAACAGTTATACAAAGTAACTTGTTTGTGTGTTAAAGAATTTAGTGCGAGAGTAAGAGTGATTTTTTATTTTTAATAGAGAAAGACAGGCAGGAAGAGAGGAAGTATTTCTACAGGGGGTCTTGGTTTTATTAACCGGGGTTAAGGTGTTCCCGAAAGAGATGGGATTTTAGTTCTAGTTTGAAGGATACTAGTGAATCTGCAGTCTGTGTGGGTAATTTTAGCAATTTAATAATTATTGTTACATTAGGATCAGAATGTAAAAAAAAAAATCATAAACAAATAAACAACAATGATAAATGTTAACAAAAAAATGCAAGATAACAAGCACTAGAAAATTTTTACTTTAATAACAGTTTTTAAATAAATGCTATAACACTTGAGAGTAAATGCTGTAGTTTTGACACTGACACCTCCAATAGAGATGGCTGAAATGACTAAGGCTGCGCAATCAGCTATAGTGTTGCTATTGCACTGATTTTTATGCACAATTGATTTTTATGCGTCGACTTATGCATGGGCAATATATACTGCATCACCAAAAATTATTTTGGTCATGTCTGTGTTGTGTGATAAGTCGATATATTGATTACTGTGACAGGACTCGTTAAAAACGGTAAAAATATCAATTATCATTACATAAATAATAAACTAAATACAATGAAAGATCAAATGGTCATTTAAAAATTGCAATAACAGATCAGTTTTATATCATGAGAGACTTCTTAAAGCATTCAAGTACTCAAAAAGGCAAATTTTGACTAGAATACCCTAAATATGCATCACATCCTTTGAATCAAATGTCTTTTGGCCATTAATCTTTACCCAACAAACAAAGGTTAAATATCTTGATTTCTCCCTGTGAACCAAAACGTATTATCACCGGAGTCCTGGATAACACAAAGAGACTCCAAGCTGGACAGAGAGAGAGAGGGATTAGAGATTAACAATGCAGAGATTGTTAGTAAGGTGGGAGAGGACGAGAGAGAGAGGAAGTCATGGAGGATAAAAAAGGGGGGGAGACAAGGTGAACGTAAGAAGAGAAAGAGAGCATGAGAAAGAGAGAAGGGGGAGAGAGTGAACTGGAGGTGGGGGAAGGCTGATGCGGATATATTGATGAGTGATCTGATTTGAAGCTCTGCTGTGCTTATGGAGCTCAGACTCACATTACACACACATCCACATTCCACCACTGAGCACAAACCATTAGACCTGCTTAAGAGCAACAGCACAAGGACAAAAATGCTTGTCAGGTTCTACTGATGTACTAACTAAAAAGTGAGATATTTAAACCTCAAACCACAAAACTAATCTGATTCATAGCAAATAAATAAATAAACAGATTGACGATGCTCCATCTAGAGATTGGTATTTTGTAAGAAGGCATCTTAAATTTGTTTCCTGAAAAATGATTTGCATATAAGAATATTACTTTCAGCATGTTGAACTGAAATTGAAACCGGTAAAATGGCATGTAAAAATAATTAAATGAAAACATCACATCCTTTACCTGAGGTAATAAGTTATGTTTAGCATAAAACAAGTGTTTCTTTGAATATTAAGCTTATTTATACATTCAAAATAGTTAACACCATAAAGCATAATATAGTTTTTACATTTACTTCATACATTAGTAAACATTTACTTCATACTTTAGTAATCTTATATATATATTTTACTCTCTTTAAAAAAAAAATATATATATATATATATATATTTATTACAATTTGAAAAAAAATTAAAATGCATAGAGGACATTTCACACTGTTTTTAGAGAGTAATCGTTAATAAATAAATAAATAAATAAATAAATATTTAAAAATTTATTTTAACATTAAATTTAAACTACTTATTAAATGATACATGTGTTAAATTTGTTTGTGTCTGCAATGTGTAAAAATTGTCTAAAATTGACAAATACTCTGTTAAGCAAGACTTTGACAAATAATGACTGCTCTGAACTAAATCTGAGTGAATCCTGTTTGACAGTAAACCATCGCCACCTGGGGGATAAGATGAGAACATTTCCATAAACAAAGCTAATACTTACTGCTGTTCCACTGTCACTTCCATCTACAGGGTCACCCAAAATATTTAGAGCCACCAATGCAACCTACAATTCAGAAAAGAATGTGAGAAGACAACCTTACAACCACAATAAACAAAGGCATTCCTGTTGCCCACATTAATAAGTTTGTACCTGATTGTAGACATTGTATTGGTTAACATGGTTTCTGTGAAAGGTGAGCTTCAGGAAAGACCCGACAGCATCAACGTGAACTGACTTCAGCTCTCTGGCTCTAAACCCAGTCTTCTCATTGTCAGAGAGAGACACATACCTGGAAAAGGCAGCTCATTTAGTTCAGCAAGATGTCTTTATTAATGTGTTATTAAGTGTTGTATTAATTACACAAACTGTTGAGAGTGACCCCCATCCCCAAATTGTTTTATTTTTTTATTTTTTATTTAAAAAAAAAAAAGAGCAATGATGTTTAGATGTTTGCTCACCCCAGTCTGTGCAGACTGTGAGCCTGCTGGGGCGAGCTGGACTCAGGCAGTCTGTCTCCAACATGGAACTCCACCTTGGACGGGATGAAGTACTGATGGGCCAGGAGCTGGAGTTTCCTGATGCGGCATCTCTCAGCCAACTGCAGAACTATTTCCTGAGGGAATGGACAAAACCTACACATAATAGTTACAACATTAAAGTAAATACCCTTTTAAAACATTATAATTAATAAACAGATATTATTGCAATAATTATCAGCTCATTAAAAAGCCTTGATATTTTAGAAGGACTTAAAATAATCATTCCTAATTGTAAAAGCAAAAATTTAAAACATAAAATAGTGTTCCCAACATTTTTTCCAAGAGAATCCTATTTTACACTGAACATTTAACACACAAACATTGTTTGATAAACCGAAAAGAAACAAGAACAAGAATTACAAGGATTAAACTGACATTTTTGTCACTCACAAATTTTAGGGGAAAATGAAGACAGTAAAACAAGACAAAGGAAGTCTGTTCTATTATACACTAATACACTATACTACAATCACAAACTTGCCTTTGGGAAAATGCAACATGCAACAACACAACAGTCCATGAAATGTCTGTTTAACTTTTGTAATGTCTAAACAAAAACTGCAGAAAGTCTGAACAAAAATGTAAAAACTCTAAAGACATTTAACTTTCTTTAGAATACAGAAGAAAAAAATTATGACAAAATTAAATAAAATCATAACTATTTACTAAATGTTTTTCAAATTGCAGTAATCAAATGCATATTCAATAATAATGAACATGTGAATTGGTAAAACTACATGGATATAATGCTGTAATAACTATCAGGAAATTTTCTTCGTGATCCCTCATAAATCGGGATGGGATCACTCCCCTGGCTGGGTTGGGAATATAAAAATATATCCGAAGAAAATAAATATAAATTGTTTAACCTGGTGGATCTCCAGCCACTGATGGTGGGTGCGTGGACCATCAGCTTTTTGGCACTGTAGTTTCCTTCATGACCAGACCAGCTGATCACAGAGAAGCCTATCTTATGAGGCATCCCGTTCCTGAGCTCTGATGAGGATATAAACACAACATGATTTGGCAAAATAAAAATAATTTACTGGGGGTACATTCCTTTACATGAGAACAATAAGCCATTTTGATGCAATTATATATTAAATATTATTATTTTGGGGCTGAGATCAAGAATAATCTAAAAATAATTACTAACATCGAACTGTATATTAACCGAATACACCTATTTACGTAGCATTTGTACTTCATAAACATCCTCCATGAAGTTGCCACGTTAGTAACGTTATAGTAACTACCTGTTGTAACACTTATTTCAGTCTACACTTACATGTTGCATAGTATGCATTTGTATAGCTTTGCTGCATGTTAAAATAGACCTAATCGAATATGAGTGTTATGTAAAGAGTTTAGCGTTAGCGTGCAACCAAATCTGGCTAACCAAACACTGACATTGCGCTTACAACTCTTCCAAAACAGCATTAGGAATCTTCATCACAAACAAAACGTTAGCCAGATACAATTCGGAGCAATACATTTTTAGAAGAGTTTTAATAATTTCTATTAAGTACATGAAATTACAAAGTCATTTACCCAAATATCGCAGTTGTCCACATTCATCTCCATAACCACCGTTTGACAACTGAGGCGTGTGCGCATGCGCGGATTTTTCATTCTTGTCTGAATCCGGCGTTTTTGAATGAATCTTTAGGGTGAATGAATCGTTCTCGTTCAGTTTTCTACACAGCGCTTTTGTTTACCAAAGTTTACTCCGTTTGAAGAACGTGTATGCAGTGAAATGTTCTAATCGATATAAAATATAGTTTATTAGTTGTAATAATAATGATAATAATGTTCAAAAACTGAAATTTTGACATACAACGGAGCCCAATGTAAGAATCTTTTCGTGGTAAGTTAAGCGATTCCTTTGAAAAAGGAATCAAAAGATTCGAGTCACTTGGATGAATCAAAACTCCAGTTTGCGTCACGGAGTATGGATGGATGCTGGTACTTGTAGTTCTTCTAAAATAGGTATGTTATAAGTAAAGATATTACACTAATAATTGTACAGTGTAACTATAAAAACGCAATTTCTAAAAGAAAAACCTGCTTATTGAGTCAGTCAAAACGTAATTTGAAATGATGAACACAGTTATCTTATCGAGTTCTTCTTCCGGGTTGTATCCAGATTCCGGGTTACGTTGGACAGCATGGCCGAAGAAAATAGCTCGCAGAATGTTTGGCCAGAAATAGAAAAGGCAGAGAAGGAGAACCGGCGTGAGCTGGTGCTTCAGGGTTCCGCTGTTGACAAGAAGATCCAGAGCAGCGGCGGACTTCACGCGGGACTTTATTCCCTCTCGCTCCTGAACTACCTGGAGGTCAGTCAGTGTCCCAGCTTACATGAGATCCACGATAACATCAGGAACCTGTCTCACCTACAGAGTCTGATCCTCTGCAGGAACAAGCTCACTTCAGTGCCTAAAAGCATCGGCGACCTGAAGGCGGTCAGAGTGCTGGATTTGTCCGTGAATCAGCTGCAGGCTCTACCGGAGGAGATCTGTGCTCTGACCGAGCTCAACACACTAAACGTCAGCTGTAACAGCCTCACTGCTCTGCCGGACGGTCTCAGCAAGTGTGTGAAGCTCGCCAGCATCAATGTGTCCAAAAATGAGCTTTCACGGCTCCCAGAAGACCTGTGGTGCTCTGGCCTGGAGCTCCTCAGCAGCATCGTTGCATCAGAAAACGCGATCGAAGAGCTGAGCAGTGAGATTCAGAACCTGCCCTCACTGAAGGTGCGTGAACAAAATTACTACAATAATACTAGAATAATTCCTTGAATGTATGCTGTATTTGAATTTAACATGTAAGCGTAAATATAATCAGGTTAAGTGTATTATGCAATCAAATAAATAAATATTGTGTATTTTGTATTGAATTATTCTAATATGTTTATTAAAATGTTTGTTTGTTTATTATGAATGACATTTTATGATTGGTCTAAATCTTTTCAACTTATTAAATTTGATTGGTACAATGGCTTTAATTTTAATAAAGTATTTTTTAATTTTTATTACTTTGAATAATCAGTTGAATAATCATTTTTATGTAATTATTTGGCAAAATAAATCAGTAAAGTTGTTAGAAAGCAGGTTCACTGAAAGATTATATTAAAATTATATTCACATTATTTTTAAGAGAAGTAAATATAAAGAATGTATGTTGTTTATGTCCTTAAATATTGTTGATAGAAAATTCTGGGAAAAGGTTAGTATTTAGAAGTTAGACTTTATATAAATAATCTAAAAATTATTCTGTTCTTGAACATCAATCTATATTGTTTTTGATTGCTTTCCAGCACTCTCTCATACATCTCTCTCTCTCTCCAACCTCAGGTTTTGGATCTCTCCAACAACAAGCTCCAGGAGCTTCCATCAGAATTGGCCGACTGCCCCAAACTGAAAGAGACCAATTTCAAAGGCAACAAGCTGAAGGACAAAAGGCTTGAGAAGATGGTGAATGGCTGCCCGACCAAATCAGTGCTGGATTACCTCAGAGCAGGAGGGAGAGGAAAAGGGAAAGGCAAGCAGCAGGATGGAGAGGTGAGCGAGAAGGTTGACAGTGGTCGTAACGTCTCCAAAAAGAAAAGCGCTGCAAAGCAGAAAAGCAAAAAAGAGGAAGAGGAAGTGGATGAGCTCAATCAGATGGTTGTGAAAATTCTGCACATTTCAGAATCACCTACAGCAGTCACGGTGAAAGTTTCCGCAGCAGTCAAAGATGTCCGACCGTACATTGTATGCTGCATTGTGAAAGGCATGAGTCTCAGACAAGGAAATTCACTCAAGAGGTTTTTAGTTGCTCAGGTAAGAAAAAGTCTGTAGAAATATCTGTCTGTCTGTTTATTTAATATAATTAAAACGGAAGTAAAGCTAAAGATCTATAATTATTTCTGTATTGCCATTCTGTCTGCAGACCAAACTCCATGATGAGATTTGTGCCAAACGGACAACAGCTACCATTGCAACACATGACCTGGGCTTGCTAAAGTATCCCCTGCTGTATGATGCTAGGCCACCAGATACACTAAAGGTAGGAAATTTTTTTATATTTACTTGTATATATTACTTATTCACGTTTATAATAAATTCTTAATTCAACATAATTAAATATTCTCTGCCTTTTACAGTCTTTATTGTGCCGTTACACAAATCAATCAGAACATCTCCACTAGTTGCATAACAGTCAAACAGTGAGGGTGCAATGAAAGTTTAATAACCGTTGTCAATACAGTTTTTATCAATGGAGGGAATCTGGTTTCAAAGCCACCAGCTGACTGACACCGAGAACTCCCATAATCCTCAGTTTTTAATTATAAATGAACAGTCCTTTTCTCACTGTTGTTTCTTTTGTGTTGACAGTGAATTCGGCACCTCACTAAGAGGCCACATGCAGTAAGACAATAGGATGTGTTATATTGCTTCATTCTCATAATTGATAGCTTCATTTATTTGCCAGAGATAAAGAGAGTTGAGCAATAAGCTAAGATGCAATTAACAGTATTTTGTGTATTTGTCTATCGGCCATTTCACTGAATGGGTGCCACTTTTGTGTATAAATATGCATGAAAATTACATAAAGCACCTTTAATTATCAAGCTAACTGTCCTGCACATTAATCTAACAGAAAATACTGAGTTTATTATTCAAATTATTTTAAAAACTGTTTTATGCATGTCCACTATCTCAAATTCAATATTTTGAGATTAAACATGACATATAATTGAAATCATTTGGACAATTTTTTTTGTATACCTTGATATTCCATCTGAGATGTAAATCTATTTATTTCAATATAAATGTATAACATGGTAATATAAATGTTTTTGTTGTGTTCCCAGGTGAACACTTATTCCTGTTACCTAATCATTTTCCACTTTGTGAAAAACAAAGACTATTCTACAAGTCTCATTTATGCTAAATTTTGCAACATTTGGGACTTCTGGAAGCAATGAAAAAGCCAAAAGTTTGTGGTCTCATTATCTTTATCGTTATCATATTTGGTGGAATAGCCCATAAAGCACAGGAAAGTCACACTGTTGTAGAAGTAATTCATATAAAATTTACCGGGTGGAGATCTGGTGAATGTTCAAGAATGTCATGTTCAAGAAATCCATTTGAGATGATTTGAGCTTTGTGGCGTGATGTTATCCCAATGGAATGTAGCATCACAATTAGGGCTGTGCAATATGGACAAAATAATCATATTGATATATATATATATTTTATTTATTTATTAAATTTTTTTTTTTTTATCATTTTTTTTTTTAT
>CAIGQQ010026963.1:2684291-2697257 GCA_903798035.1 Danio albolineatus
ATATATATATATATATATTATAACGAATAAAATTCAATGGTGATTTTATTTACGATTTTGGCAACTTTTGTTTTTGCTTTTTCAAACAAGCTACATACACACATTCTAAATGTATTCAGTGCACAAGAAGTGCATAACAAAACATTTCACAATGAAATAACATGGTATTAAGTTTAATAAATAAAACTGTAGTAAAATTGTCTTTAAAACAGAAAACATAAAATAAATTAAGATTAACTAACATCAACTCTGGTTAAAAACATACTGTACACAGTAGTTCTAACTGCTGGATGAACAAAACTGTAATCATCTTAATAACAGACAACATGAACAAATAAAGATGAACTAACCTCAATTCCAGTCATAACAATAAATAAAAACTAACGTAAATCAAAACCACATAATTGGTTCTCCCAGTCAACTTCGTTGAGCGTGGAGTGAGCTCTGATTGGTTAACATCATTCTCCCACTCAGCTTAGCTGTAATTGCCCGGTGTGCTGCGTCAGCTCTGATTGGTTAACATATTAATATCATGTGCAAAATAAATTAATAGATAAAATTGCAGCCTTTGCGATTTAGAAATTGCATGTGCTCTAATCACGTTTTTTTTTTTTGTGATTAATTGCACAGCCCTAATCATAATATTCATCCACTGTTGTCAAAACCCCAACCTGATTACACCAAGTAGGACATGTTCCTGGATTAACATCTACAGTGCTCAGCATATACAAGTACACTCCTCACAAATCTATCTTTTAAGTCAATATTTTTAATAGGAAGCTATACAATATTATATTTGTGCTTGTACATTATATTAGTAAGTACTGAAGCCAAATCTGGAGCTTATCTAACAAATTAACTTACGATAACAGTCCATAAACTAGTACACCCAGATTTATATTTATAGTTATAGAAAAATATTAAATACAAATTTAAAAAAAGAGGAAAAATGAAGAAAAGCAAAACAAAATGGAAAATTTTGATGAAATTTTGTAGTTTGTAGCTTAAATTTAATTGAATCCCCTTTAATTTCTAAATATGTTTGGTGACTAAAATATTATTTTAATAAATATATCTGTTCAATAAATCTGTTTTGTTTAAATGCACCAAAATACATTTCCTATATTCAATGAGAAATGGATAAAAATATTCATTTTCAAAATGGGGTGTACTCAATTATGCCGAGCACTGTATGTTGATCCTGGAACAACATTCCAATCAGAATTGAAGGATACGTTTACAGTTTAAGTTAAGTTCAGGCTTACGGTTAGGTTTCTGCGCTTCTACATGATTGTTATGCAACTATTATTCCCCTCTTATTTTTGGAATAATTTACAGTTATGGTTAGGTTTAAAGGTAGGGATTACATTTTAGAATAAAAATGATGTTGCAGGATCAACACAGATGTTAATCCATCATACTTGACAAAATCATGATGTGTGTGGTCAAAAAGGGATGAACGTGATCAGTAACAGTACCCAGATACACTGTTGTATTTAAACAAAGCTAAGATGGTTCTAAAAAGGGACCTAAAGTATGTAAAGGAAACATCATTAGACCACCAACACCCTTAAAGGGATTAAGCATAGTCTTTTCCTGATGAACTCAAAAGAAAATATTTAGAAAAATGCTGCTAGCTGGCACTTAAAGTAATTTTTTTTCCTACTAAGGAAGTCGATGGGGTCCAGCAACCAGAATTCTTCAGAAAATCTTCTTTTGTGTTCAACAGAAGAAATTAATAAAGCTGTAAAACCACACAAGGCAAAAAAATTATTAGCTAATATCTACAGTATTCTCTATTACTTTAGCCATTAGTACAAGTCAGGATGGATCCACACCTTTGTTTTTATGCCAAATTCTGACCCAACCATCTGAATTCTACAGCAGAAATTAAAATTTGTCAGACAGTCAACATTTTACAAACTTCTGTTGTCCAAATTTTGTGAGGCTGTCAGAATAGTAGACTCAATTTCCTGTTTTTAGCTAAAAAGAGGTTGCACCTGGTGTGGTTTTTGTCTGTTGTGGCGCATCTACTTCTCTAAAACTCTAACCGTTCAGAGATTTGACTTTTAAATAAAAAAAAAAATCAAGCCTTTACAGCAAGTCTCAAAATTTGCAGCTTATGGAAATGAGCTTTAGACATACTCTATCTTTCATTTGTCACGTTTATGTTTCCTTAAAGTTAATTGTATTACATACTGTGTAGGTGGCAGTATGATTAAAAATATATATAATATACATTTAATGTTCATACACTCATAATGTTTGTTTTAAAGAAAAATTATAATGTAGTCATGCTTAACTTGTGTTTTGTTTCGGAAAAAATTGTAGATCATTCCTCTGGGCCGTAAGGAGGTGAAGGCAGTTGATCTTCTGAGGCAACTTCAACAGGAAGCACATGAACAGAGAAAACAGAAAAAACGACAAAACGTTTCAGGACTCCATAAGTAAGAGAACACAAAACAAAACAACAAATTAATAACACATATTAATCACTAGAGGGCACAATTTGTCAAATGAATGCTAAAGATTTTGTTCAAAAGTTAATTTAAAATGATTCCAACTGCTTTCCTATGACATCATGATCTCTACTCGTCTTGTTTACCATCTAAACACTTTCTTAGTGATCCGAGAAATAACTCCTGTTGTTGTGGGTAATTGGTGTAATTTCATCCATGTAATTGCACTGGCTGTACAGAACACTAAGTGCAAAAACCGAGCTCATTATTCAGCGTAATTTATTATTCAGCGTTTTAATGGCCGTATTCCGAAACTTTAATGCTCCATCTCAGATACCTTCAGCTGCTTGATGGGAAAGATCTCTACCCTTGCTTGGTTGACGCAGAGGATCATGTGGTCTCATTCCCACCAATCACTAACAGCGACAGGACAAAGGTAATTATGCAAATCAAATAAAGTATGGAGAGGTTTCATTTCTGGTCTAGATGGTTGATAGGATAATCAAATGATACATTACATTAATTTTTAAATTTTCTGATGTCATTTATACCTTTATGTCAATGCAAATGTGTGTGTACATTAATTGGAAAACCGTTTTCTAATAAGTATTACTGTAAGACAGAGCTTTTTTGTCTTTACAGATAAAGAAGACCACAAAAGAGCTGTTTTTAGAAGTGACCAGCTCCACCAGTCTGCAGATCTGTAAAGATGTCATGGACGCGTTGATAATAGTAAGCTTGTTGTGTTTTTTTATACTTTATTACATCTTTTATTGGCGCCACGGTAGCGTAGTGAGTAGCACGTTCGCCTCACAGCAAGAAGGTCGCTGGTTCGATCCCCGGCTGGGCCAGTTGGCATTTCTGTGTGGAGTTTGCATGTTCTCCCCGTGGTTGCGTGGGTTTCCTCCGGGTGCTCCGGTTTCCCCCACAGTCCAAAGATATGCGGTACAGGTGAATTGGGTAGGCTAAATTGTCCATAGTGTGTGTGTGTGAATGAGAATGTGTGGATATGTTTCCCAGGGATGGGTTGTGGCTGGAAGGGCATCCGCTGCGTAAAACAAAAATGCTGGATAAGTTGGCGGTTCATTCCGCTGTGGCGACCCCGGATTAATAAAGGGACTAAGCCGAAAAGAAAATGAATGAATGAACATCTTTTATTATGTTTATATTAATATATTATATTCAGGGTTTCTGCGGGGTCTTAAAAAGTATTAAAATGTCTTAAATGTCAAAATCCAAAATTTAGGCCTTAAAAAGTCTTACATTTACTGAAATATTATGTTGTAGGTTTAAACAGGTCTTACTTTTCCTTTGTTCATGTATTGCTACCCAATCTGGCCAAAACCCATATAATCACCAGCAATCCATCCCAATAAATTTTATTTAAAAAGGTCATTTTTAACTCTATTTATCATAATGGTTTAATAATTTTCCTCACAATAACATTTGTTTTAAAAGTTCTCCATGTATTTACTGCTGAGGACGCCGACCTGGACAGATTGTTGTGCATAGATTTAGTTTATTACAGTTTTTGAAACATTTGTTCATTTTTTTATTTTAACAAAACTTTATATTGGGAAAAAAAGTGTATGGATACAAGTAGAGCTTGCTGGTTTTTACACAATATTTAAATTATTTTGCTAAGAAATATTTTTAGAATGAATGTATCATTAAATGTATTAAATTATAACTTTTTTTTTTTTTTTTTTGATGGGGCAAATAAAAAGCTTGTGCCATTTGAAAAATTCCTTAGGCTTTAGCCCTTTATGAGCCTAAAATTTCATTCATACTGGTCTTAAATTTAACTCTGTGAAACCTGCAAAAACCCTATTCAGTTATTTTTTTAATTATTATTATTTAATGTTTAATGAGGGCACTGATTTGAGTCACAGCTTGCCCGGCCTTTGAACTCTGATACCCTTGTGGAAGAAATGAGCTCATCTTTCTGCAAAGACACACACAGACACGGTGTACAGTGTCTCGGAAGCATTGCACCATCACATTATACAAGCACTCTGCAAAAGCCCTGACTACTGCTGATGTTTATAGTCAAGTTTTGTCTTTGGTTCTAATTGTATAACGTTTTTTCTCTTTTTGCTGACTTGATGGAAAACCATTAAATGTGACATGGAAGATAAAACCCAGGATTTGGTTTAGATTTCAGATTAAAGAATTCCTCCATGATGCAAATGACCTGTCCCACTTTCGCACATTCTTCTTTTACGAGAGCTCAGATAACTCCTGAATATTTTACTGTAAGATGACATAAGACACTCTGTATAATCAGTGTCATTAAATCGGTTATCAAAGCAGGCTCATTGAATTCACTTGACTTTCATTAGCAATTATGCCATTAATAGTACCAAGAGAATCTGCTCTGCTGTTTTGCATTTCACTGTAAATGTTTTCTTATAGAGCAGATTTCCACTTTGCATTAAAGGGATAGTTCACCCAATTCTGAAAATTCTGTCATCATTCACTCGCTCTCCACTTGTTGAGTTGATTTCTGCTGAACACAAAAGAAGATATTTTGAAGAATGTAAAAATAAAATCGGAATTACTTTTCTATTTTAGGGAATTTAATTATAGTTACTTATTATGTGCTGTCTTAAATACTGTAAATAAATGAACCAGTTCTGTTTAAGTCAATTCATATGAATAAAGCATCTGATATGAACTGAAATGAATTGAATTACATTGAAATTGTTTATATATATATATATATATATATATATATATAATTTTATTTTGTATACTAAGCTGATTTTCAAATAAAGGTGATTATATTTGTCAGACAATTTAGCATGCTTAAGATGCAATAAATTGAATGAGAACATTTTAATTTTGATATATACTATTTTTTTTTAATCAAATTGAATATATATATTTGAAATATAATATATATATAAAACGGAGGTCCAGTTTGACTCATAATTAAAACAGCTATATTGATATTGCTTATACATTGAGATTTATTTTTTTTAAACATTATTTAATCAATTAAATTACTTGTGTAGTATTCTTTCCTACTATGGTTTAAAACTGTTGGCGAGTGAGTAAATGAGTACATTTTTATTTCATTTATATAATCATATAATGCTTTAAATATATAAATCTCAATGTATAAGCGATATAAATTAAGCCGTTTTAATTACAAGTCAAACTGGACCTCTGTTTTATATATCTTAAATATATATTCAAAATGAAAATGTTGTTATACAATTCATTGTGTCTGAACATGCAGCATTAATCAACTGAGCATTAATGTACCTTTCCCGATAATTTAGCATGCTTAAGTTGTGACTAGGACAAGACAGAATCTGCAGACATTTTTGCTATTTCTGCTGAGTATTTTGTTAAAAATCTGCAGATTTATGTGGAATGATTTTGGGAGTATCAAAAATAAATCCTTAACATATGAAATAAAAAGTAATACCTTTTAACCTTTATTTAATGTTTACAATGCGAATCCGATTAGATGCACTTTTTGTAAACAAAGCAAGTCTCTCATATAAAATCTACTAAAAGACAGGAAATAGTACTTTATAAACTGTATTGTAAATAAATCATATGAATATTTTCATATTAGTCAATATTGTTACTGAAATTAATTTAAAAACTGAATAAATATACATTTACCCATATTTACCCCAGTAAATAAACAGAATCAATGAGGGGCTAAAAATCTGTGGAATTCTGCATGCACAGATTCCGTGTGGGCCTAGTTATGACTTTCTTCTGCTTGAATGCATTTAAAAAGCCACAAAAGGCAGCCTGCTCTACGTGTACTAGCAGGCTATGAAAGTTTAAACTGGAAAACAGCCTCCTTGTTAGCAATCCAGTATTCATGAATTACCACTGACAGTTTTTTGTCGCTGTTTCAGAAAATGGCAGAGCTTAATAAACTAAGCTTGGACTCAAAGGAGGTGGTGGGCTCAGATGAAGAGACGACTGCTGTTTCGGATCATCCCCCGGAGGAACCGGCCTCCTCTGAGCTGACCGTACTACAAGTAAAGGTTGTGGATGTGGATGGGAACCTTAAAGTGGTCTACCCTTCAAAAACTGACCTGATGTCCTGTCCCAGCAATCTGTCCATCATCCGATAACAAACCTTAACTGCTAATCTATGTAATGTGTTGAATGCACTTTCCACATGTCTCTCATCCAATTAAAATGGATATTAAAACATTCATTTAAATATTGTATGAAGGCTCTGATCTACACTCCCTAAAGTATTTTTGGTGGAAGAAAAGTGAAAAAACTAACTGCTTTGATTAATATTTTCACAATGTCATTTTATTTTATTAATTTACGCTTTATTTTTATTATTATTTTACACTATTTTCTTGTACTTTAAAGTGGAAACTGGTGTGGATTACAGGCACCGTTACATTTTTTACAGGTAATATATGCATTGTTCATGACAAAAAAACAACCAGCTTTTGTTTATGAATCACTGATTTATGCTTAAATTATAATTTAACAATTACTTATATTGTCCATTATTTATACTTCTAATATTATTGAATTATAATTAGTTACTTTGTCCATGTCACTGAAATAAATTAAACATTTTTTCATAGACTTCCTTTGTTTTACTGAGCTTTCTAATTGGGTGAGCTTATAGCGCAAATCATGCTATATTAACTGTATATATATATATATATGTAAGGTATCTGACTGTTAATTGCCGAGAATGTCTGATTTCTCTGTATTCAAAACATCTGCAGGGGTAAAAGATAAAGGTTTTTAGTCACTAAAACAATAGTGTAATACAATACACTTCAATTAGTTTATCTCCATTACAATGTTTAATTTAAATTAATTTGACTTGTATGATCATACAAGTAATCTTACTGTTTTACCTACTCAAACGTCATTTGGTTTATACCCAAAAATCTTGTCAAGTGATTTTTAGAACAAGAATTGATTTATATATCAGTGCAGACCAAAAAGTATAAATTAATTTGTAATTTTAAACCTTTATACATTACTACTATCATAGAATTTGACCTTGTGGTCAGCAGTACGTTTTAATCATTTAAAATAATACACTTCGGCATGATCAATTAATATATTTTATATTATTACATATTATTAAAATAATATATATTTATATATATTACATATTATTTTATATTATACATTACATATTATACATATAATTTTATATTATACATTATTATTAATATATTACATATTTTTGTGGGTCAGAATATAAATTTCTGTTACACTTAATAGAAAAGAAACATAATTTCACACATATTTTGACCGTTTTATTTTCACAAGCGTGACCACAAACCATAAACCTTATACAGCACATGAATAGATAAGCTTTCTGTTGATGTATGGTTTGTAATGATGTGACAATATCTGGCTAAGATACAACTATTTAAAATCTCTGGGAAACATCCATGCATTCTCATTTACACACATACACTACGGACAATTACGCTTACCCAATTCACCTGTACTGCATGTCTTTGGACTTGTGGGGGAAACCGGAGCAAACCCACGCCAACACGGGGAGAACATGCAAACTCCACACAGAAACGGCAACTGACCCAGCCGTGGCTCGAACCAGCGACCGTCTTGCTGTGAGGTGACAGCACTACCTACTGCGCCACCGCATCGCGGTTTTTATTAATAAAAAAATTATTTTTGTTATGTTTATGGAAGGAAATGTATCAAATGTTTTTATAGAACATCATATATACTTAATTTTCTAATGATTTCTGACATTGTATTTTTGGCTATTTCCACAAATAAACCCGTGCAACATCCACAGTCACAAATATTATTAAAAACATCAAAGCAGACACTTTACTAGTGTTTAATATATTTTCTACATATATAAAATCTTGTTTAAGGTAATCTGATGCAAACTATCAGACTATCAATATTAGAAGTTATTAGTCTCATAATTCAGAGTCTACCACTGTTGCTATTTTCAAAATGCACATTCACCAATAATTGAATGAACTCTTAGGATTAGATTTGATCCAGTGTTTGTTTGTGCCTGTGGAGCACATGAATGCTCCGGGTTTGGTTACAGATCAGATGTCTGGTAGACTCAGGAAATGTAAAGAGGAGGAGAGAACGTCTGTAAGAGATAGAAGCAGGACTCTGTCTCTCAGGACAGTCCATCATGCCACATCACACAGACAGCAGACTCTTTTACTAAAAATATATATATTATTCAAAAATGACCCAGAAGAATGTCATTTGGGACCGCAGGATGAGATGGAGAAGCGGATCTACCAAAACTTCCTACAGCATCCCAGAAAACTTTAATAGGCTTGAAACACTGAAGACGTCCAACTCATCGATTTGTTTGGAGTTGTTTGGAATGAATGGATCCTACAGTCCATCAACAGAGAAACCGCTGAGCAATGGGAACAACCAAAACCTCAATCCTCAGAAGATTTTAATGTCGAAGGGAAACGATGGCAGGGCTTTGGCCAAGAGTAACTCGCTTCCTCCAATTTACAGTCCTAGATTATCCACCTCAACGTCTAGTGCAAAAACCTGCACGCCAAGCCGTGGAGTTGGATGTCAGGAGAAGAAAGCCAATATCTTGTCCACCAGCGTTAGGATGGACAAGGCATTGTTCAACAGACAAAAGCAAGGACGTCAGCGGACAGCAACCGCCCAGAGGATCTGTAATGGACTGGCTGTCTGTAATGACACGGTGCAGATTCAACACCAAAACCTGAGACAGGACAGTGTGAAGATTTATGATCCATTAGCAGGATCTCTGGGTTTAGAGTCTAGTAACGTCTGTGCCAATGATAGGAATGAACTAAAGGACTCGGTGAGTGTTTCTAAGGGCAGATCAGAGCCGTCGCTGTCTGATTCGGCTATTGAATTGGAAAACGATAAAGAAATGATGGACATTGTGGAGGACGAGTATTATACTAACCAAAGGATCACGGCGTGGATTGTGAAAGTAAACGCAAGCTTGTTTTCACCATCAACGGATGAGATTGTTGAGGAAATGCTAGAAGAGCAGGATGTAGATACTATTAAAATAATCTATGACCAGGACTGATGTAAGATTTAACTATAATTATTAGTGTAAAATGATGTTCATGTCATTATCATCAGTTAGTTAAGTTAGGTGTCATTTCTGCTCTCAAAATTTCTTAGTATAGTGTTCAAAATTTGCAGACATTTCTGCTTGTATGCCTTATATTTACTGAGGCAACTTGATCAATAAATGCATTAATATTGCAAACCTATTGTAATATGGTAAATCCTATAACATTTTAAAATGTTTTTTTTATATATATAATAGAATTAATTTATCCTTGCAGTGGCAAAGCTGAGCTTTCCGCAGAAATCTTTAAGTTTCACTTAATTGTTTAGAAATTTACATGTTGAAAACAGTCACTTAATATTTCTTAATTGCTGAAACTTTGATTCACATGGATTCTTGGAATAATAAAGAGCTAAAGTCTTCTGTTTTACACAAAACAAGATAATATGAAAAATGCTGGTTGGTGACACTCATCAACTTCCACAATAGGAAAGAAATGCTATCTGCAATCTTCTGTGGGAGCTTTTGGAGAATGTTTCTTGAAAGACTATTTTTATTTTATTTTAATTCATTTATTTTTTGTTAATTTTCCCCTTACACAAGACTTGAATTACTAGCCGATGGACAATTGTATAAGAGATGGCTATATTATTGTATATGATGACATGAGACACCTATATCACTGTTCTGTGACTGTAAATCTTTAAATAAACTTTTTCAAATAAAAAATAATAATTAAAAAAAAGGAAAGAAAGAAATGCTGTCAGTGGGTGCCAGCTATCAGCATTTTTTTATATCTTCAACTCAAATAGTTTATTTACAAGTGAAGGTTGAGTAAATGATAGCAAAATTGTCGTTTTTGGAGGACCTTTAAGTTCACAGTAAAAAATGCTGGGTTCCACTCAATTCCTTCATGTTGTCCCAACACAAATCAATTAAGTTAACTTAATGGTTTTAACAAATGTAAGTGGATTGAATGTAACACAATTAAGTTTCCCCCTAAAAACTTAAGAATTGTGTTGTTTAAACTTATTTTACATACATAGCTTGAACAAGCAGCAAAATGTTTGAGCGTTAAAAAAAGCAGCATTTATTTAAAAGAGAAATGCTTTTTAACCCTAAAAATATGTTTCTCCTACTTTTGATCAATTAGTAATTCATCCATGCAAAATAAAATTACTTGATTTCATAGAAAAGCTTCACTGTTAGCTCAGATTTCATGTCCAATTATATAGTTTAAATGCAAAGTAATTAAATTATTTAAAATTTGGTTCATTACTATAACATTTTCAGTGAATTCTACTTTTTGTAGACATAGTTTATTGTATGAATAACTTTAAGTTCAATAGACTAATTTTAAAAGTTTTTTTTAACTTTTTAACACCCCCTGCCCCCAACCTGCTGTTTAAGTCAGGCAACGCCATTTTCTCGTGGCTGCAGATGTGGGTGAATTCAGACTTCTGATGAGTAGTTAGACAGCAAACTTTTATCAAAAACGTACACATTTTCAGCTGTGGATTGTTATTGTTTTTTTTCCTTAGCTGATTGTCTGCGATCATAGAGCATACTTTAAACAGTCCATGCTATTTTAGGCTTTTAATACAGTTTTGCCACTGATTAAGGATACACACCGTCCTGTTAAACACATTCTAGATTGGTCACAAACAGTATGCTGGTTCCAGTGGAGCAGACAAATTAAGAGCATTCTATTAAATTAAGTCCATTCAACGTATAATACATATTAAAAAATCTCTTACCTTTTATGTAGAGCTCACTCAAGTTTAAGTATACATTACTTACATTTTTTAGGGCAACCAGTTTCCTCTTATTTTTTAAGTAAACTCAACTTATCCAAGTGTACTGACCCCAAACAATTAAATGGTAATGTAAATTACTGTTGATTTTCATTATATGAACGCTGCAAAAGTATTGTTAAAGCATTAACTAAAATTTCACTGTAAAGAGTTTTATTTTGTTACTTTATTGCTATAACAGAAAACATTCATTCATTCATTTTCTTTTCAGCTTAGTCCCTTTTTATTAATCCGAAGTCGCCACAGCGGAATGAACCACCAACTTATCCAGCATTTGTTTCACGCAGCAGATGCCCTTCCAGCTGCAACCCATCTCTGGGAAACATCCATACACACTCATACACTATGGACAATTTAGCTTACCCAATTCACCTATAACACATGTCTTTGGACTTGTGGGGGAAACCGGAGCACCCGGAGGAAACCCACGCAATAACAGAAAACAATATAGACTAATTTGATTGCTAATACACTTTTGCGTATGAGATTCTCTTTCAAAATTTGAAACATTTATTAAAGAAATAGCACCCAAAAATGACAATTCTCTCATCATTTTCTCACCCTTGACTTATTCCAAACCAATTTCAGTTTTGAACACAAAAGAAGATATTTGGAAACTGTTAACCATTGACATCCACAGAGGAAAAACAAATACTGTGGAAGTCAATGGTTAATAGTTTCCAACATTCTTCAAAATATCGTCTTTTGTGCACTGAACAAAAAAACTGAAACTGGTTTGAAACAACTGGTTTGAAGTCAAGGTTGAGTAAATGATGACAGAGCATTTATTTTGGGTCTTAACAATTTTTTTATATTAATAATTTACATTTACATAAAAAAAAATTGTATTTTTTTAAAGTTAAAAAAGGTACTTCGTGTTGCAGTGGAGCACATTTAAACAAAATAAAAGTAAAATATTAGTATACTATAATACAAGTCAAATAATTTTTGCAAACAACAACCAGTTTTCTTTCCAATATCCCATTCATTCTGAGTACAGAGTGTCCTTATCCACACTGGTGAACGTAGAATCCTGTAATGTATCCAGCAATGTAAATGACAACCATCACTGTCAAAGATGCTGCTGTTTTGAACATGATGACCAGCCGTCCAGTGAACACTCTGTTGTAGATTCTGTATGGGGGACAGATGTGATTGACGCGTTATGTTGACCCCAATCACAACTTGAGTAATGTAACTGTTTATTTTTTAGTCATCTTGAATTTAGATCCATATAGAGGAGACTCTCACCCAAGCAGTCTGGAGCGTGATTGTGGTTCTTGCAAGGTAATGTTATCTTCACTCCAGCGGTTATATTGAACACTGGCCCCATTGGACTCCATTTCCAGCTCTCTGCTGCAAAAGAACTACAAAGAAAACGCACACAAAAGAGGAGCTGTTGGCAATCTAATACAGCAATAACAATTCCTGCTATAGTCTTAAGGAGTATTTTAAGGGCTTTATTAACAGACAGTCATTTATTTCTGGTGGTGAGTTGGCTGTGTTGTAGAAAAGTGAATCATTCAAAGAGTTAATGAATAAAACAAAGCAGTTAATATCAGTGACTGAAGTCCATTTTACGTGGAGTAACAGGTATATGTAGCTGTCGTACACTGTAAAAAGTAAAGGTGCTTCAAATACCCTGTTGAGTACT
>CAIGQQ010026963.1:2697657-2716207 GCA_903798035.1 Danio albolineatus
AGGAACCCCAAAAGGTGCCTCCAGGAACCTTTAATTTTTACAGTGTAGTTTGTGTTCATAATTCACGTTACTATCATTATATTTGACAGTTTCTGCTGCTTTATAGACCATTTTGTGAGATGTAAACAAAAACAATGGTCCCAACGTATTTCCTGTTTTACATTTTTTATTTCTACCTTCTGAGAATCCTGAATGTGCCAAAAATTGATCATTAATGTTATGATAGCTGTTTTAACATTATGATTGAATTGCCTCTTGTTACAGTAATGAAATAGTTTGATAACAAGCAGGAAATGTTCATGGGCCAATGACATGACCACATTGAAATGCTCTATACAGTTCAGTCACCAAATCCACGTCAGACCTTCAGAATAAAACTGAAAAAGCTAAAGCTTCAATGCTAAGTCTGCTTCAGAAGCTGAATATGAATTCAAACTTAATACCTTTTAAGCTCGAGCTCAAAAGGGAGCTAGTTTGTAGCTATCATAAAGCTGCTTTTAGCTACTTTTCCAGCCAGCATAAAGGTTTTACTTAGGTTTCTCTAAAATTTCTTTAAAAAAAAACTGCATTTGTGTAGTTCTTACTGAGACAAATGACTTTTTGGATTGATTGTCTGTTATGATACGATTTCCTGGCTTAATCTGGTAATTGGTGAGTGTATTAAAGCATAATCTGGATACTCACAGTCACAGGTTGTCAGGACATCAGCTTCACAGTCAGTCAGATCCTTAGACTTTGACTTTGCTTATGTGTGTCATTCTTTAAAAGCGGAGGGTCCGTGAGATCATTAAGCTAAACCTTTGCTCACTGCCAGACATAAATTAAATCCCTGAATGACATCCTGCAGATGAGGGGGGACTCCAGTTAACTCCTGGTCCTGGACTGTTGTTGAGAGCCACTTATAGAAGGACAGTTTAGTTTAAGGTTTGCTGATGTTTCAATACTTTAAACCAAATTGGCTTTTTTAATCTATAAATTTTCTGCATTTTACATGAAACATTGCTAAGAATACAACTAGTTTGCTAGTTTTTTCTTTTGTACTGCAACCAACCCCTACTGCAAGTGAATTTATACTGATAGTTTACAACTTGTAGCACAGTTTAATTTTATGAACGTACTGCATACTATGTTTTTATTAAATGAAGTTGACACAAAGATAATTCATTTGTACATATTAGAACTTTACGTATACTAATGTCTTTTTTATTTAGGTATTAATTTTACACATAAAATATACCAATTTACTACCAATTAAGTCTACTACTCTCCGAAAAGATACACTATGCAATCAGTACTATTGATGCAAAAAAGCTGAGCCTAATAAAAAAGTCTTGCTCCTCACAGAAGACAAAAGCGACTTTGTTTTCATTTTTCAAAAAGCTAAAGAAAGCATTATCAAATTCAGATACTTATTTTTTTTTCCAGAAAAATTCTAATTGAAATTATCGAAGCAATAATTTTAAATGCTCCAATATAGGCCCAGGTGGTTGTGTGCATGTTTTGCACTGGTCTGTAAGTTTTTGATGTTTCTCTATATGGGAAAAAATTATATTAAATAAGTGTGATGAGTGTAATGTTCCTGAAAATGTAGAGCACAGCACAGAATTATGAAGTGTAACAAATATAAAACAGAAAGGAGAATCTTGACAAATAAAGTATTGTAAATAGATTTAATGGAAAAATGATTGGAAATATTTTATTTTTTCGGTGTAATCATCATAGGTAATCATATATTGTACATGCTCTTAATATTGCCTATCCTTGTACCGTAGGTGGCGGTATGCACCTCAACAATTTGGTTGCGATCCGTCATTAAATCCAGAGAGCGAGTGAGAGTTGTGTTCCTCCATTTCGGTAGGTGGAGGAAGGAGTTAACAGATAGCTCTTGTTTTCAACTAGAGAATACAGAAGAATATTGTAAACGTCTTACAAAGATTACACATTTATGGGACATTAGATTGTTTTATTTCATATAGGTTTGTATGCTGTTTATTTGCGGATTACAGACATTTTTCCAACGAGTCTATTACAATAATAAATTTCCGAAAGGCGTTTTATACTCATTGAATACAACACGCTTTCCAGACGAATGCTGGCGCAAACATGCACTTTAGCTGATGTTTTCAATGCGAGGTTGTTGCACTTAATTTGGGGTATTTCAGTATGGCAACTCTGACGAGGCAAGACCTTAATTTTGGTCAAGGTAAATTGCATGTTTGTTTGTTTTTTTTTATTATGTGAAACAACGCTTTTCTGAGTAGTCTGCTTGCACTTTACCATTTGCAGTTGTTGCAGACATCCTCTGTGAGTTTTTGGAAGTGGCCATTCACCTCATTCTGTACGTCAGAGACATTTATCCATCTGGGATCTTTCAGAAAAGACAGAAATACAATGTACCTGTGCAGGTAATCTTTCTAACTTTGACATACTATTCAGGATTATTGATGCATACATTTTTTCCCCTTAGACAAATAACCATGATTTTACTACAAATAAAACGAACAAAAGTTAGTTCTAGGCATGGGACGATAACCGTTTTCAAGGTATATCGTGGTATGGAAAGTCAAGGTTTTCATACCGGCAAAATTTTATGCTATACCGTTCCTAAGGTATGTGCAAGATTTTTTTATTTACATTTTTTTTTTTTTTTTTGTAGGTGTAAATCGTAAAGAAATCTGTGTTTTTAAAACAAATGAAGACAGCAGAAGTCAATGATTCACTTGAACTATTTAGCCTGGTATGTTTACTGCCCCAAAATATTCTCAAAATAAAATATATTGTGTTCAAAGGGGAAAGAGGTTTTGTTTTTTTAGCCAGACATTTAAAAAGAATATATTTTAGAGCAGTAATTACAATACCGTGAAACCGTGATATTTTTATCCAAGGCTATCATACCGTCAGAATCGTATACCGGCCCATGCCTAGTTAGTTCAATCATGGTTTTGCTTCACTAACCACAGTTTAACAATTTTCTGTTTTAAAACCTTGGTGAAGGGTTATGTTTTCTGGGAAAAAAGGGGAAACTGACCCCCAAAAATGTTGAGCTCAAAGATAGTGTCGAATTGAAGTAATGATTTGAGCTCTATTTCTACAGATGTCATGCCATCCTCAGTTAAATCAGTACATTCAAGACACACTCCACTGTGTCAAGCCACTGATAGAGAAGGTGAGGTTTTTATTTTATCTTTGTCTGCACGTAAGGAAAACTTAATAAACAATATAATTTAGATATTGTTTTCCAATAATACTTTGCAGAATGAGGCTGAGAAGGTTGTAGTGGTGATCATGAATAAAGAGCACCATCCAGTGGAGAGGTTTGTGTTTGAGATCTCACAGCCTCCTCTGCTGGCCATCAGGTGAGTGACAGTGGATTCAGAGATTTTATCTTGTATCCTCCTCATGTGTGGGTGTTGTGTTTTGCCGTGTCAGCTCAGAGACTCTGCTGTCTCATGTGGAGCAGCTGCTGAGAGCGATGATCCTGAAGATCAGTGTGTGTGATGCTGTTCTGGACAGCAATCCTCCAGGTAGGAATTCAGCCTTGATGATGGTGATAACGACCACATGTTTATTGCATACATTTGAATAGTTTTGCATTTTAAATGGTCTTTGCAGGGTGCACATTCACAGTGCTGGTTCACACTAGGGAAGCTGCCACAAGAAATATGGAGAAAGTCCAGGTCATCAAGGTGTGGTAAAACATTTGTATGTTTTTAAGCTCTTTAATTTTCTTTCTTTCTCTCATGTCTTTCATTCTTTCTTTGATATCTAAGTGAGCCTTCTGGAGAGCCTAAAAACACTTTGTCAAAAAGATACTATATAAAAGTCTTCTGTGTTTTTTCTTCCTGCATCTATTGCTGCTTAATGTACACAGACTACAAAGTCTAAAATTTCATTTCTTATATTGAAGTTTCATCTTTCACCTCGAAAGACTAGTTCAACAAATTTATTTGTAATTTCTCACCCTTATCTCATTCCTAACTTGTTTGAAATACTTTCTTCTATAAAACATTTAAAGGAAATGTCGCCAGTGTATTGAAAAGTGTTTAGTTATTATTGTTTTTCTGCTGAATAAGTAAATGCATATAGATTTGAAACAACAAAAGGGTAAACAATCCCTTTAAAATGATAAACTCTGCACACATTCTTGTCATTTGTTTAATTTGTGTACATTTTACAGGATTTTCCATGGATTGTAGCAGATGAGCAGGAAGTTCACATGGAGGAAGCAAAACTCATTCCTCTAAAAACAATGACTTCAGATATTCTTAAGGTAAGAAAACTACAGAGAATCAAATTTCAGTGTTAGCATAAAATGATCATTCTCAAATCACACTTGAGAACTTAATCAGGTATGACATACTTATATGTGCTGTTAAAGTTCGTATCTTTTTTAATGATGTTTATCACTTAGACCACCACAGCCACAAAGGTTTGAAACATTATTAAAATCTACTTTTTTTCTTTGTCTGTGAACAGATGCAACTCTATGTGGAAGAAAAAACACAGAAGACATGATGTTGTGTTTGTGAGTCAAATGTCAGCCTGTGCAAAGGCGTAAACAGGAAACAGGAACTATCTGGTTTTGTTTTTACAGCAGACATGTTGCGTATTTTGTATGGTAGGATAAACGTTTATTTTTACATTGTGTGCTTCATTTGTTTCATTTTTAGCAGTTTCTGCTTTGGATCTGTCATGGTGTTGATAATGCTGTTTTACTTTTAAATACAGCTTTGTGATCTGTCACTTACTCTGCTGAACTGTCATGTCTCCAGATACTTGTCTGCAAAGTATTTACAAATGTGGTGGGTGTATTTATTTCATATTTCATTTTATAATGTTATGTAATGTAATAATTTTAAATATACTGTGCAAAAGTCTTGGGTCATTAATATTTTCAACAAAAGATTGGATGATCAGATCTCTGGCTCTGGTCAGACCCCTTGTGCAGACAATAATCTTGCTGTATAATTACAATTAATGATAAAAATAATGTTTGGAAATGTAAATTGCTACAGAACAATATAGAAATAACTAACTTTAAACCCTTTTTGGTGAAAATACTGGTGGCCTAAGACATTTGCACAGTACTGTATATAAATAAATATTAATGTTGTGATCTATCATTTATCTACAGTATTGAAGGATCCCTTGGGATAATACAGAGTGTTAAGTTTTGGCTATGATTTATTAAATTTAAAGGACACTATCTATGTAATCAAACATGAAGTGAAATCATTTTAGCGGTTAATTTTAATTATTTTGCTAGAAGATTTGTTTGTCTTGGGGCCAGGGTATGTGTAGATATATGCATAAAAATGACCTCTAAATATGTTTTTTAATTATTAAGCAAACTAAATTTTGTGTGCTAAAACTAGAAATGTATGCGTACTGCAAAATAATCTAATTGTACATATTTAATAAATGTTTTCAAATAATACTACATTTTAATATTTTGTATCTGGAGTCAGAGGCAGGTGCAATCTATTTACTGGCACTGATTCACATGAAGTCTTCATAAGTTTTATATTTAAAATCTTAAGTCCCATGAATTCATTGTGGAAGAAATGTTGGATTGGAGACAGTATGTATGAATAATGGGTGTTACACAAGAGTTGATATGTCTCATGGACGTAAATCTGTTTTAAATATTACCCTTGTGACAGGAGAATTAGCTTGGGAATGTGAGTGGAAAATATATAATAACTGTACCTTGGGAAGTCACTATCTAATATAGTGTAAAATTGGGGTGGACATCATCAATACTTTGGTAGAAAGAATTCTAAGATGGAAATTTAATAAAACTAACCGGGAACTTTTAAGAAATGTGTGTCATGATAAAATGTGGGAAATAATACATGACAATGATAGCATAGAAGGGTTAAATGAGAAAATAAGTGCAGTATTCATAAATTCAGCAGGGGAAGTTATTGGGAAAAAGAAAAATGTAGACAATGAAAAAGCAGTTCCGTGGTGGAATAAAGAATGTAGTAATGCAGTTAGGGAGAGAAATAAAGCAATGAAGAAAGCCAGGAAATCTGTACTGTTTAATGATTTTATTATAAGAAAGCTCAGGCAGTAGTTAGGGGAGTAATTAGAAAAGCAAAAAGACTTTACTGGAGAGAATACTGTAATAGAATAGGGGAAGAAATTGAAATTAATGAAGTTTTGATATGATCAGAAGGATGGGATGAATTCAGAAAAATAATAACACTCCAGTTTTAGTTAGTAATGGAAAAATAGCTGTTATAATGATAAAGCAGAAATGTTGGTGGAATCATTTGCAAAAGTTCATAGTAATGAAATAATTTCAGAACATATGAGAAAAAACAGGGAACAGAAAATTAGGGAAAAATCTCATATATATGAAAAGAAGAATACATTAGGAAGTGTGTTAGACTCAGAATTCACGTTATATTAATTAAAAAGAATTATCTCGGGTTAAACGTACCTCTCCAGGAAAAGTTGACATATGTTATGAGATGATTCATTTTGAGTCTGTTTAACAAAATTTGGCTGAAAGGAAGTTTGCCAGCAGATTGGAATGGGGTTGTTGTGCCAAATGGGCACACCTGGAAAAGATCATTCTCAGCCAACTAGTTACAGACCTATTGCACTGACATCAAATTTATGCCAATATATGGAATGGGTAGATTGGTTTTTGTGATTGAAAGTACAAATATTTTTCCAGCATGTCAAAGTGGATTCAGAAAAGGGAGAAACACAATGGACTCAATCTTGTGTTTCGAAATTAAAATTCAAAAGGTTCAAATTGGCAAAGAGGTACTTGTGGGAGTGTTTTTTGATGCGGAAAAAACCTATGATATGTTGTGAAAAGAAGGTCTTCTTTTGAAATTGGAAAACATGGGAATAGATGGGAGAATGGACAATTGGATTCTGAGTTTTCTATTTAGCAGAACGATTCAAGTAAGAGTAGGTACTGCATTCTCTAAGATTCCTCCAATTGACAATGGTACAGCCCAGGGAAGTGTGAGTAGATCAGTTCTCTTAAATTTAATGATAAATGTCATCTTTCAAAATGTCCAATCAGGAAAAGAAAGATCATTGTATGCTGATTACGGAGCGCTATTGAAAAGAGGACAAAATGTTACGTTTGTAGAAAATAAAAT
This sequence comes from Danio albolineatus, assembly GCA_903798035.1. Classification (NCBI taxonomy): domain Eukaryota; kingdom Metazoa; phylum Chordata; class Actinopteri; order Cypriniformes; family Danionidae; genus Danio; species Danio albolineatus. Next base: position 2,704,785 of record CAIGQQ010026963.1, read on the forward strand.
ACAAATAGCAGTGAATGAAGGACTAATGGGGTTTTCGGTTTTCTGTGGCAAAAACGCAAGTAATATGCCTCTTAAAAAAGAAAAGCAATATTAAATATCAAAATGTATGGAACTTGGCTGGAATAAGTAAATGTAATCAGATTTTTAGGTTTATGGATGGATTCTAAATGAACATTTAAAATTCATATTAAGAAATTAATTAATAAATGTAAAAAAGGAATAAATGTTTTAACGTGTTTGGCTGGAGTTTAGCAATAAAAAGAGTTTATGATGCTGTGATAAGGTCAAACATTGATTAAGGGTTTATGGTTTATAGGTCTACTAATAGAACATTACTTAAAAAGAGAGGTCATACAAAATCAAGCTCTGAGAATTTGCTGTGGTGCATTTAGACCTTCTTCAGTGGCATCATTACAAGTTGAAATGGGAGAGATGCCATTAGAACACCAAAGGTCACAGCTGAGGATAAGATATTGGATTGGAATAAAAGGACATCTGGAAAACCATCCAGTAAGACATCTTTTAAATGATTGCTTGAAATATGAATACAAAGAAGTGGCTAGTTTTGGTTGGGTAATATAGAAGGAGATAAACAGTTTGGATTGAAAAGATCTGGAAGTTGCTCCTGTTGTTATACCAACAATTTCCCCGTGGTTGTTCACTATGCCATTAGTTGATCTACAAATTCATTAAAGACTTCAAAACATGGAGATAATTATTCCAACTAATTTAATAGTACAAGAATATATGCGACGAGTATTATTCTGTTTTACAGACTTTTACAGATGGGTCTAAGGAGCCAAAGTTTGGAAGAACTGCTGCTGCTATATTCCACAATTTAACATACAAATTGCAAAGAGATTATCAGATCACGTGTCAGTGTTTACATCAGATTTATTTGCTATTATTATAGCGTTACAATAAATTGAAGAAGTTCAACCAGGACAAGCAGTAATTTGCACGGACTCAATGGCTGCACTTAATAGCTTTCAAAGTGCCAAATCTGAAGCTCGACAAGACTTACTATTTAAAATTATACAAAGTTTATACAGAATTAGGCAGTTAAGAATAATGGTTTCATTTCTCTGGGTGGAGATGGGAATGTGGAAGCTGATTTGCTTGCTAAAAAAAGCTTTAAATCATTAGCAAATAGAAATTAAATTAGCTTTAAGAAAAACTGAATTTAAAAGAATGATAGCAGTTGAGATATATAAGAAGTGGCAACAGGTGTGGAGCAATGAAACTAAAGGAAGACATCTATACAGATTCAGGAATATGTTGGAAACGAGGAAAAGGTACGGAAATAGGAAGAAAGATGTCATCATTACAAGATTAAGGATTGGTCATTATATCATTAAATTACAGCTTGTAAAAAAATAGGAAAAGCATGAATCAGGGAAGTGTGGTAATTGTGGAGACTTGGAAACAGTGAAGCATATCATTTTAAAATGTCCTGCTTATGAAAGAGAGAAGTTTCAGTTAATCCAAAAATTAGGGCAGCTGGAAGTTGAGAAATTGCTTGGAAATATGCTTAGGCAATCAAGAATTCAGAAAATGTTATTACAATATTTGTGAAACATAGGAATAATGGATAGAATGTAGTTTTTTTGTTTGGTGGTTTAAGCTAGCATGTTTTCTTTCTCAAATATGCACAATCCAGACTCCAGATCAATAGGTGGCGGTAGTGCACCTATTCGTTGGTTTGCCAAACCGGTCCGCCACAAAACACTAGAAGAAGAATTTGAAATTTCTACCGCGGAAAACAAATCACATCTGTGTAAGTTTCTACATTAAGTTATATTTAATTTAATTAGAGTAACGTTTGTATAAATGACTGGAATTAAACGTACTTTGTCTCATTGCTTAGGGTTAAATGAATCAAATGCTCTGTTGAAATTGAAAATCTTATCCTGTCTGATCTAAACCGCTTAACCGCATTCCGTGTATTTGATTTGTAGTTTTTGTTTAGCGAGTAGTAGCGACAAACACACAATTTACAGATCCCTAAGAGCAAAATGATCACATCAAAACACTGTGCCCCTTCTAACCACCCGCCCACACTGCACCTGACTGTATACTGTATATGTAGATTAGAACATTATTGTGTAGATTTAAGTTGTTTAAATATTATACCTTTATCATTTATAAATTCTTTGATTTGTACTTAAAATATTTCTATATGTCTGTCTGTCCAGGGTTTTTCCGGGCTCAAAAAATGTGGTGAGGGTGTCTTGATGTAAATTGTAAAAAATAAATAAAATAAATACCTTTACCGTTTATAAATTATTTGATTTGTACTTAAAATATTTCTATTTTACTTTCTGTCTGTCCAGGGTTTTTCCTGGCTTAAAAAAAAGTGGTGGGGGTATCTCGATTTAAATTGTTAAAAAAATTATACCTATTTTGCTTATAAATTATTTGATTTGTAATTAAATTCTTTCAATCTGTCTGTCTGTCTATCTATCTTTATTAGAGATTTAATTATATATTTTTATATTTTGACCCAGATGTCCATGTGAAAGTGAAAGGATTTTTCAAAAAAGTTAGGCCTACATTTAGATGCATGCAGAGAATGCTGAAGAGCTCAGCTGAACTTCTTATTGCAACATTTCAGAACTTTGTAAGGAGTTGCTGTTTAGCGCATGGACTAGTCAAACCTCCTCAATGTCATAAGTTCACCAGCGAGCGTATCAACAAGCACAGAAGTGGGCATGTTTATTAACGCCATGACTACATTTTTCTCTCTTTCCCCCCGCTTTTTATTGACAATGCTTGAACAAAAACAGAAAGGCAATAATACTTTTAAAATTACACAAAAGACTGTTATAACCAATTTACATTCACAAAATTTACGTGCACATTAACAATAATAAGCTTACTTGTTCGTCTTTGGATAGCTGTTAAGTAGTTATTTAAATGGTTTGTGTTTCTATTCCAAAAGCCATTTGACGTTTCTTTTTCAGGTATGTAAACGGGAAAGAAGATAAGAAAATGATGTCCACTTGACCAGTGATATTATGTACACATACTATACTTTCATTCATCTATCAACAGTACTACCTCTCCTTTTCACCATAAACCTAGAGTTTAGTAAGGCAAGATGTAATAATGCAGAATATGAAATTAATGGAGAGTGTTGCCCAATGTGTGATCCAGGTAAGCCAAAAAGAAAATGAATGAATGATATTTGAAAAGGCAGAATCTGAAATAAACTGATTTGTAACATTTCACAATGTTTAAAATGTAAATTGAATCTTAAATAAACCAATTTCTGGAATCTTGAAATTGTTAAAAAATATTTTGCAGTATTTTTTTGCATCAAATAATTGCAGTCTTTGCAAAAATAAAACATTTTGAAATATGCTAAAGATTTTGAATAGGTAATGTGTATTTTTGCTCTTTTCTTACAACGTTGTGACTTATTTTATTATTTCGGTTATATATTTCAAACTGTAATTTTTTTATTGGCAAACTGTTTTAATGGCAAGGAATTTCTTCCACCATTTAAAACTCCCATCTATATAACATTTACAAGATATAAGAATGACAAAAGATAAGAAATGCACAAAAAATGCATACATACAGCATATGTAATTACACTGATACATGTACAACTTGTCGCACAGAACATAAGTAATAAATGTTTTGGAAATTATTTGTATAGGAAAGCGAGTTATAAGCCACTGTGATAAGGACACAAGCACAACATGTTATTCATGCCCTGTGATGACCTACACCAGTGTTCCCAATGGATTCACTGAATGTCTGCCATGCTCCGTCTGTGATCGCAGTGAGTGAAAATTAGTTTTTCCCCTCTTTTAGTAAGTCATAGTGCTTCCATGTCAGCCTCTGCTTTTTATATTGTTACTGTTTTGTTTATTTATTTATTTATTTTTAACTTACAGTTGATTCATCTGTTTTCTTTCTTGTCAAAGATAACGGGCTGAGAGAAAAGCAGGCCTGCACATTAAAATCGGATACAGTGTGTGGACCTCTGACAGATTATTACTGTATAGACCAGCCCATCAACTGTAAAAAGGCCATAAAACATTCAACCTGCTCACCTGGACAATACATCAACCAAACCGGTCAGTCTGTTAACTGAAAACTGAAAACCTGTAACTTCATTGACTTGTAAAGTAGAAAAAAAAAAACTATTGAAGTGAATGGTTACAGGTTTTTAGCATTTTACAAATATCATCTTTTGTGTTCAACAGGTGCAAAAATCCTATAAATGTTTGAAACAAACTTAAGCTTTTTTTATTTGCAAAACTAATGATCATGGTTTGACAGCATAACTATCAAGCTAATTTAAATTAATTGTCACAGTTTGTTTGTTATTCCACGGGTTTAAGATTTTGACATATTGCATCCATTGTATTTATACAGTAGTGTACAGAAATATTTTACTCTACCAAAGGTATATTCTTTCATTGATAGAAACTGCTAGGATGATAAAAACAGATTAAGCACAATTTTGCGTGGTGCAGGTGAAATAGGAGAAAAAGTTTGGCCTAATCCTATTTTATACCCCTACACCTTTATCTTGGCCTTTGAAACAGAGTGAAGGGGTAGGGATCAAAATATTGAGTCACCACTACTACACTACTACATGTCATAATATCACTAGCTCATCTTTCATACAGGATGCTCTGCGGTAATCTTTACAGATGCAATCACGGTAACATTTAACAGATTACTCATCCCCAAATTTTTTTCTGCTATATTTGGACTGTAGAAAACAATTTCATATTCAGTTTGAGAATAAGCCTGCTTATTTTTTTAAGGGCATCCCCGTTTCATGCAAAACACATGATTAATAGAGATGAGAAACAAGAAATGCTTCTGCTCATACAGTATGTGCTCAAGAAGTGCTCATATCCTATAATCACAATAAAACAACATTAATGTTTTACTAGACGAGCTGTACATCTGCCAGTTCATTCATTTTTCCTTGGCTTAGTCCCACAGCGGAATGAACCACCAACTACTCTGGCACATGTTTTATGCAGCAAATGCTCTTCCAGCCACACCCCAGTACTGGGATAAATCTGACAATATTCGATTATATTCTGTTAATCGCATTTCAGAACTGAACTATTAACACTATTTTGTAGAATTATTTTTTCTTTTTTTGTCTTTGAAGACCATGACCGTAAAACATGAACACAATTATGAATGTTTGAATGTCAGCGTTACCTGGCACTTCCCTTTTTCCCCTACACCTACAACCAAAAGAGAATCGGGACAACCCCTCCCTTTCACATGAACATGCTAGCTGGAGGTAGAAGGGCTTATGGTATTGGGATTGGGCCTATTTATGGGTGTCTTCTTTGGTAACACATTAGCTGAACTCTCCAGGGTTATGTTAATTTACAATTGAATTAATATGTCGAATGTATAACACCACACAGACCTTGCTGCAAATTTAAATTCAGTTATTAAAGAATAAAACCCTTTATGATTCCTACAGTGATGTAAAATGTGTATTTTACAAATGGGTGGTGGCATATTTTAAGTTTTGATATTATTGGGCTAGTTTGGGCTATTTTGACTGGTCATTGTGCTAGTTTTGTTGTGAAAACCTTGTCTTCTGAAAACAACACTGTCATAAGTTTTTATCTCAGATCCCAATGACATACAATGTTTGTTACTAACATCAAAAGAAACATGACAAAGTACTGAATTGTGTCATTGTGTAAATCATTGTGTCTGTCATCTTACTCAAAAAAGTGATCAAGTTATTGCTATTTAGGAAGTTAAATGATTTTGTTCCTTTGAAAGTAAAATGTCAGCCAGAATTGTGTTAAGTATCACACCATTTAAGTAAATACATGCAACCAATTGTTTAATTAGTTGTTAATTTTATTTTCTTGTGTTTCTGCAGGAACAGAATCTAGTGATACAGTATGTTATAACTGTCCTGTTGGATCACATTCTAATGGCACATTCTGCAAATTGCATACAGAGTAATTATCTACTTTTATGTAATTGGTTTTTAAACATGTTCTAGCATTGGAGTAGATAGTTGCTTTATTGACACAAATTCAACTCAATTATATATCATCTTTCTCCAACAGCTGTGAATCTCTTGGCAAAACAACCATCAAGACAGGAACAGAGACGTCTGATGCTGAATGCAGCAGTGGAACATCTTATCTACACATTGTGGTTCCATCTGTGTGTGTTGGCGTGTTGCTGCTTATTGCTATAGGTATATTTTTGATTGTAAAGAAAAAGAAATATCTAGCAGTTCCACAGAGGGAAGTTGCTCATCCCAGTTAGTTTCCCATACTGTTCATTCTAATCAGGGCTGGATTAACCATTGGGCCTTATAGGCACGGGTACCCTGTTCGCACTTGGGGCCCCAACGAGGGGTGAAAAAAAAGACTATTTTGGAGTGTCTATTTAGGCTAAGTGCAAATCGTCTTTGTCAGTCACATGCGTTGGACGTCACCCAATGTGCCATTTTTGAGGTATCGCTTCCAGAGACAACTTGAGATAGACACAACGCAAGAGAGATACATGCCATAAAAAGTTCAAGCTGGAGAAGTACAAGAAAATCGAGAGTATGCGGTACTGCAACACAGGGCTGTGCGATAATACGATATTTGATCGTGGACGATTAAAATTACTCTACGATCCCCTTTTTCAGAAAAATCGTTGTATCGCCATACAGTATATATTGCAGTGCTTCCACGACATTCATTCTTCCATGACGGGGGGCCACACCTAAATTCATCCCGCCACGGCTATTACTGCTTCTCATTCAAAACATTCAGTCGTCTGTCGTTGTTTTTTTTTAAATAGCGGGTTACAATGGCACTGAAACGTATTAAAAAGTAAGTGAATTATAACAGCGAGAACTTATCTGTAATCGCCGTGCGTCCTTTGTTTAACCCTTTGAGGTTACATGTTGACTGCAGACTGACAGAGCTGCGCAATGTGCAAGGCCAGCATACAGGCGCAGCTTTCAGTTATGATGAACAGTTTCCTTAAATATGCTTTATAAATAAAGGTCTGTGGTTCTGCATACAATGACTTTCTCTTGCTTGAGTTTATAGCCACTTCACTTTACTTCAGGACACATTAATGCCGCTCTGTAGGTCTATTGGAGACATTCGTAAATAGTCCTAGCAAATCTAATACATGTTGTAGACATACGCGTTACATAAACGCACTAAATCACACTTCAGTAGCGTTTATTAGAGGGCGCGCAAGAAGTGTGCACGAACACAGAGACGATCGGCGCGCAAGCAAAGAGACCCGCTTGCTCTATATGAGGCGTTTGCAGACTTGCGATCTCACCCCGTAATACTGCGCTCACGACATTTGTCACTGAAATAAAGTCATAAGTTATTGGTAGATCTGTGTACAATGGGGCTATTTAATTAGTTTGTCAAGGGGTCCAGTTCATAAAGAGCATCGCAAATGAGCGGCCAGAGATGACTTGCAATATGTAAGTGATGACACAACAGCAATACAAGAGCTCATATGCTGTTTTTTGTTCCTTAAGATACCCACGTTGGCTTTTTCTCCATTAAAATGTTAATAGGCTATGTTGTATTTTGAAACTACATAACATCACTGCATTGTACAATGTGGCTTTTTTTAATAAACACATTCAAATGTTGTATTTCAAAGCACAACAAAATCAGTGCATTGCTCAAGAAGGCTTCTACAAACACATTTATATGTTGTTTTGAACTGCATAACAATTAGGGATGCAGCGATTTAAAGATTTTGGTTGTATAATTATATAGTCTGTAGAATAATCATGGTTTCATGGTCATGATCATTATTCATTCATTCATTCATTTTCTTTTCGGCTTAGTCCCTTTATTAATCCGGGGTCGCCACAGCGGAATGAACCGCCAACTTATCCAGCATTTGTTTTACGCAGCGGATGCCCTTCCAGCCACAACCCATCTCTGTGAAACACATCCATACATTCTCATTCACACACATACACTATGGACAATTTAGCTTACCCAATTCACCTGTACCGCATGTCTTTGGACTGTGGGGGAAACCGGAGCACCCGGAGGAAACCCACGCAACCACGGGGAGAACATGCAAACTCCACACAGAAATGCCAACTGGCCCAGCCGGGGATCGAACCAGCGACCTTCTTGCTGTGAGGCGAACGTGCTACTCACTATGCCACCGTGGCGCCCGTCATGATCATTATGCATTTATTAAATTCAAAACTACTAGTTTTATTAACTTTGTAAAAAAAAAAAAAGTCATTTGCATTTTTGAAGGTGTTGCTGAGGATCAATGCATATTTGATTTGAACTAAGATTCGTTAGATTTGTTAAATGTTTATTTTGATGATAGTGTAATTGTAATGCAAGTCTTGTTGAGTGTTCTTTCTTTGCAGAATAGCACTTGCATTAAATCTTCACTTGATTAAAATATTCTTAAACATACATGGTAAGAGTATATTTTTATATTGGGACATTAGTTTGGTTGTATTGTACCTTTGTAATTTGCAAAATAGTCTTTAAAAATCAACTTAAAAAAGAATCGGGATAAAAATTGTGAATCTGGATTTCCCCAGAAAAAAATCGTGGTATGATATTTTTTCCATATCGCCCACCCCTACTGCAACAAACTAAACAAAGATGCCAGGAATCGTCATTTTGATAAACTCTTACATTCAGTGTAAGACATATTTCATGATTGTGGCTGCCCTTTGGCATTTATGAACAAGAAAGAGAATTTCTGACGGGTGCTTCTTTCTTTATTTTGCTCAAGACGAGAGCCATTAAACTTTCATTGTGTAGCACTGTGAAACTACACAAAGAAATAACAAATCAATAAATACAACTTGTATACAGAAAAAGATGACAAATAAAGATACAATGTACAGAGACATGTATGAAAACTAAACGATGAAGTATATGAAGAATAAAAAGGCAGAGCTCATGATCAACATATACATACAAACGAACTCATATGGCTTAAATAATCAACTTCACATACCTTGCTCAGCTTTATCAAAGGGTTCTAGGATTTAAATTGAGCAGGATTAAGCCTCCTTTCTTCATTAATCACTCCTCATCTTCATGAACTGCACAGAAACAGGTATCCTCTTCGCTCTGCTAGTCTGACTAACCTATTTGTTACCCAGACTACGGAAAACATGTAACATGCTCTGAACAAATTTAGAGTGGTAAAATCATTTTGTGGTCATTTACACTGATGATAATAATAATGACATGTCATATTGTCAGGATACGAAATGTCATACTGTCAGGAAACGTTTCCATGTGCCCTAAGATTTTTCAAAATATTTTTTTACAGAACAGCTCCCTAAAGCTCCCTTTTACAGAACAAACCATAAAGAAAAAGCTCTAGTCATGCAAGAACCAAATAAAATAGAGGAATACTTCATAAATATTGCAGAAAAAACATTCAAACTAAAAAACAGGTCTCCTATTTATACAAAAGATTAGTAACTAATACTGTACAAAATACAGATCACGTTAAAGGAAAATGGGAGCTAGAACTACACAACATAATTGAGGATGAGGTCTGGATTGAGTTATGTGAAGGATGTCATAAAGGAATTAATAGTCAATTATGGAAAGAAATTGATTGGAAAGTAAAAATGAGATACTTTAATACTACTTTTGTAATTTCTACATATATAAAGGGACCATCTGTTGCTTTGTGTTGGAGAAAATGTGGTAAAATTGGAGATCATACCCAGATTTTTTGGGACTGTCCTAAGATTAAAGAATTTTGTAAAAATGTTAAAAAAGAAATTGATAAGATATTAGATATAGAAATACCCCTTGATCCAGTTATGTGTTTATTGTGAGCACTGCCCAAAGAAATGTTTAATGATAAAACAAGATTTGTCCTTATAGGATATTATTACTGGTTGCAAAAAAAAAATGATAACAGTACATTGGATGGAAGAAGGTTCTCCAAAGGTGGCTCAGTGGATTCAGAGACTAAAACAGGTCTATATAATGGAAAAAATGACTGCATGTCTACAAAAGAAGACTGATATTTTTCTGAAGAGGTGGAAAAGTATTACAACATAATTAGATATGTGTATTTAGAGGTTACTTAACCTATCACCACTGTAATTTGAGGTAACTACAATGTAACTTGATGCATAAATGTATGCCCTGAAAAGTAATTATGATGGCAGTATCCTTTTTTTAATTAATTAATTAATTTATTATTATTTTTCATTATGATTTCATTTTTTATTTTTTTTAATGTATTTCACTATATGTAAGGGATTGCATTGTTGGGGAAGGGGCTGTTCTGTAAAAAAGTATTTTGAAAAATCTTAGTTTAAATCTTACTTAAAATAAAAAGTTTCAAAAAATAATATGTTGTCGTATACACGGTTAATTTGAGATCTGGGATCTTGAGCCAGTGCATAGTTTTAGATGCGAGAATATATATATCTATTTTTTTTAAATGTCAATTGTTTTGTTGAATAAAAAGTGTATGTATACAGCAGTATTTTGCTTGTTTTGACACATTATTTAAAATTTTTGGCAAGAAAAAAAATTAGTTTGGTGTGGCCAGAGAAAAAAATTGGTAAATCCTTAGTGTGTTAAGCACTGAAAAGTCCTGTGAAAGAAAACTAATTGCAATGCGACACTTTTTTATGAAAGCACAACCCATTTTTTCATGCTCATCGAGTAAGCTCACGCAAAAAAAAAAGTTAAATGAACAAGGAGGCAAGTGGAAAAAACACAAAATCTAAATGAAGTAATTTTAGCATGCCAAATCAAATTTATGCATACAAAATATATTTTCCAAACAACAAAATTGTGGCTAGTAAAAATGGCGAGTGGCTACGGTGGAAAACTACATGTGTCTGTTATACGAATTGTTATAATATAGCGTTGCAGCTTTCTTACATCCCATATACTGTATGAGCTGTTTTCCCAGAGCTACTGGCAACCCTGCTTACTTGCACGTGAACATGAAAGCAAAAGTGTATTTGGAAGTAAGGTGGGGAAAATGTCCGCAGTCGTTTTGAGAATGAAAAATAAGTGAAATCAAACTACATCAGCTGGTAAGTAGTTTTTTTCTTCATTTGTACGAGTCAGTCAAATGAGATCTGCCGTTTTAAATGTAAAGCCAAAGTACACGGGTTGGTCCCCTGTCGAAATAAAGCTAAACAAAACAAAAAAAACGTAAACATTTTTCCACTATAAACGCCCTTAAAACATTACCAACCATCGAATTTTAACCATTAAATCCCGAGCATTTTTGTTGTTTATAGTGTTTTGGTACGGAGACCCGGAAGGGACGTGGTGGTGGGAAAAAAATTGGGTGGGAGAAAAAAAAATAATGAGTGGGAGAAAAAAAATGGGTGGGAGGAAAATATATATTTTTAAGTTTTGCGTTCCCTCGCAAAGATGTTTTGCGTTCCCTCGCAAAGT
>CAIGQQ010026963.1:2716217-2744165 GCA_903798035.1 Danio albolineatus
ACTTTGCGAGGGAACGCAAAACATCTTTGCGAGGGAACGCAAAACTTAAAAATACATATTTTCCTTCCACCCATTTTTTTTTCTCCCACTCATTATTTTTTTTCTCCCACCCAATTTTTTTCCCACCACCACGTCCCTTCCGGGTCTCCGTAATGATCACTACAGAATAATCATTACATTATCTCTTGTCATCGTTACATGAAATTTAACGATGGTTTTTATTCTTTTCAGCATGATTGTATAGACAATCAACAAATAGGCTGTCTAGAGCAAACTTCTTTGTATTAATTTCTATATCCATATAAAGTTCAATGTACAAGTTTTTTTTAATGCAAAATGTTGCATATTTAATTTACGACTGATCAGCCAGGGGTTCTGTCATTTTATAATTATTAAAAATGTTTTTTTTTTCAAATTTATTCCTGCAATAATGTCTTAATAATTGATTAAATAAATGTGAATTTTAAAGACTGTAGACATGTACCAATCTCTCGATATTTAGAGAAAAGTTATATTTATGCTACAGAATTTCCTATTAAACTTACCAAAGTATACTTATCTCCTAAGGTTGAAGAATCATCCAGTAAACATGTTATGCGATTAACTGATCCGCTTTCTTCTCTTTCTGCTTTCCACAGGATGTATATTTCTGTAAGAATTTGTAGAAATGTACAAGATTTAAGTCTTGGAGAATCTTGAGCTACCAGTCGCATTCTCTGAATGCTGTCTGCTATTATGCAAACATCACACCACTCAACCAACATGACAGCATGTGAGACTTAAGGAAGCTGTCGATATCAAGCAACAAATATTTCCTCTTTGTGCATTACCAAACAGGCTGGTACTGAGACCATGGACAAATTATGGTTTACTACTCTTTTTGTTTCTCTTAACTTTGAACTTTGTTTTTGTCGATGTGCTCATTCAGAATATGAGGTAGAAGAGCGATGCTGCCCCATGTGTGCTGCTGGTAAGACTATACAAATGGTTAAAGCATTATACAGTTGATATCAGAATTATTAGCCCCCCTTTGATTTTTTTTCTTTTTTAAATATTTTACAAATTATGTTTAACAGAGGAAGGAAATATTCACAGTATGTCTGATAATATTTTTTTCTTCTGGAGAAAGTCTCATTTGTTTTATTTCAGTTAGAATAAAAGCAGTTTAAAATTTTTTAAGCACCATTATAAGGTCAAAATTATTAGCCCCTTTGAGCTATATTTTGTTTTCAACAGTCCACAGAACAAACAATTGTTATACAATAACTTGCCTAATTACCCTAACCTTCCTAGTTAATCTAATTAACCTAGTGAAGCCTTTAAATGTCACTTTAAGCTGTATAGAAGAGTCTTGAAAAATATCTAGTAAAACATTATTTACTGTCATCATAACAAAGATAAAATAAATCAGTTATTAGAAATGAATTATTAAAACTATTATGTTTATAAATGTGTTGAAAAAAATCTGCTCTCAGTTAAACAGAAATTGGAAAAAAAAAATAAACAGGGGCTAATAACTCAGGGGGGCTAATAATTCTGACTTCAACTGTATATATTTAATCAATGACATATCATTTTAGACACTTTTTGCTTTCTAATATCTTGTTTAAATGTATTATTTCAGTAAAAGTATTCTTTTGTTTTGCGATACAATTTTGTTTGGATAAAATCAACAACTTTAAATTATAAAAGCTCATTAAAGTCAAACAAAAAATGTATGTGGTCATATTCAGGAACCCATGTCCTCTGGCACTGCACACAGGACACAATCACAACTTGTGTTCCGTGTCTTGAATCGACATTTATTTCTGAACTCAATGGACTCATGAAGTGCTTTCCTTGTACTATATGTGACGCAAGTAAGTTGTTTCCATCTATATCTGTTTATCTAATTAAATAATCTAATAAAAATGTGGGTGAAAATTTGATTTGTGGTAAATGATCATATGATAAATGATAAATAGAACATAGTTACTCTTGTGAAACCCTGAAACTTAATACAACTGCAAAATTATCTATTTGAATGCATGGTGGTTTCTGCTAATATATTTCCATCAGGCCGAGGTTTAAGAATGAATAAAGCCTGCAGTCAGTCATCGGATACTGTTTGTGAGCCACTGGAGAGATTTTACTGCATTGTCAAGAAGAAAAGCAGCTGTACTTCTGCTCTGCGACACTCTAAATGTAAACCTGGACAATATATCAAACAAGCAGGTAAATGCTAACAAATTATAAAGACAGAACAATAAGTACTGTTTACTGTTATCTGTTGTTGCAATAAAAGAAAGATACTTGACAAGACAACTGTTAGTGTTACTATCCTCCATTTGTTGACTATGTGCAGGCACCAGCTCCACAGATACTGTGTGTGCAGACTGTACAGGAGACACATATTCAAATGGATCTTTCTCATCCTGTTTGCCACACACAAAGTAAGTCTTGTGCTTTTTCAGTTTGGTGGTGGTCATACTTTTACAACAAGTTTTTGATTCACAGATGTGAGGCCCTGCGACTTTCTGAAAATAATCCAGGCACACATTCATCTGACACTGAATGCGGAAGACCGTATATTTCTTCAACAATCATCGCTTCAAGTGTTGTAGTTCCTTTAATAATAATCACATTTCTCAGTGTTTCCTTAATTGCATGTTTTTGCAAGAGGAAACAAAAAAGATCTGGTAAGTCTTAGTCACTAAAAAAATTATATAGTGTAATGTCATATGCCAGCCATGTATATTGATTTTCTTCCTAACAAGCTTTTATCAACAATTTAGTTAGCGGGCTGTATGCATAGCAAATGTTTTTCAGCCATCTATAAACTTCTGATGAATAGTTAATGTGACTATTTTGAATTTCATATGGTTCCTTTAACAACATCAGTAATGTAATTTAATTAAAGTATAATCAGTTATATAGGCTTAAGTATTGATTTAGTTGTTCAAGCATAAAATGAGATATAAATACTGTGGTAAAATAAATTCCCATGTTGCAGAGTTTAGTTATGTGACAACTTTTTGTTCACATTATTAATTTTTGTACAAGCTGAAAAGTATTTTTTTAATTATTATTATTATTGTGCTTTCAGTAGTTGGTGGTAAAATAAAGTCCTAAAAATCTGGAAATGACTGCAGTAAATGATACATTCAGAGCTGGCCTGACACCATCTGACAAGAAGTTGTCTAAACTCACTGCAATGGTTGAAACAAAACCCTTGAAACATCACCTGTAAAGCAGCAAGTGAATTTGTCATTACTGTGTATGCTGTAGAACTTCATTATGTAAAAACTGAGATTTAGCAATGCTGTTTAACATATGCAGAACTTATTTGTGTGAAAGAAAGTAATATGTAGCAACAATACTGTACATGCACAACTAAAGAAAGATCACTTTCTGTACAGCCCCTATTTACAAGAACAAATGAAATCATGTTTAATAAAATGTTCATGCATTATTGGGTTTTAGCTTGTAGTTCATTGTTTTGCCTTCTGTTTCCTTTGTCCAATATTAGTATAGGAGTATTTGTGGTGGCTGTCATAGCTTTAATTATTATACAGAGAAATAATAACCTTTATAATGTAGCAAGTCACATTACTCCTCACCAAGAACTGGATCTGTTCACTTAAACATTTTCTTAATACAGAGTAAAAAGACATAGAAATAAAAATATGGGAATAAACAACAATGTATCACAAAATCCTTTGCATGATAATTACTTAGATTTAATATTTTCTCATCTGAACACTATTTGTAGCTCAATAATAGAGCATATCACTAGCAGCAATGACATCACTGAGTCTGATTCTATCAAAACAAGAACTGACAGGTGTCTGTGTGATAGGATGGGTGCAGTGACGGACAGTTTCACTCAACTATCAGCAGGTGGCACCCGGCTATATAAACTCATCAAGACAAGAACTGACAGATGGCTGCATTCAATGCAATAAACTGTAAGGGTAAAAGCATGCTAAATGCACAAAACCAGCTGTTCACTCAGTTTGCCCAAAGTTTTATAAAATAAACTTCTTTATTTGCAAGGTAAAATATATTTTATGTATAAAACGCTGCTAAATGAAATACTTCTCTGCAGTCATAATTTGCATGTGCATAGAATATATGGTCTTTTGAAAGTGTACTGTTTAAAACAGCTTCCTCGCCTACTAAATGGATAATAAATTAAGCTACATTCTAAAATGAGCATTAAATCAGTTTATTTAATGCATTTTTTTCTACAAGTTTGCTTTTTTTTAAGTCTGCCACGTGACGGTACTTTCCTCAGATGAAAGCGCTGGAAACAATCTAGTTACAAAAAAATAGAATCGAAAGGTTTTATTTTAACGACATCTCATTGACTTATGTGACCAGGTATTTAAAGGTAGCGTCCCGTATCATAAGAATAATTAAACAATACACGCTATATTAATTCGCTATTAAAATGAATGGTAATAGTCATATGACGCTGTAAAACAAAGCAGCGAAACCGAAAGAACCTGTTCATATAACGTTGAGGCGATCACAATATGTTGATGTGAGAAATGAAGCGACTCTACTGGGTAAGTCGTTTTAGTGTTGTATTGTGTTGCTAAGAAAAACATGCACCTTGTTGCGTCTAATGTGTAAAGCTTCACAAATACAAGGCTGTGCTCCTTCTGTAGATTGGACAAACATCGAACTTAGTTCTTGTGTTACTGCCGTCTGCTGGTTTTGCTTCTGTTTGAATCTATGCGATTGAGATGTGTTGTTTTTTGTTATTCTTTATATTAATCAATAAAAAGTGGGAAAGTTAAGTTACATTTTAGCTCCCCCAGTTATAAAATGTTTTAGCTCCGCCATAAAAAGTTTACATCGAATTGGCTAGCTGCTAAATGAATTGATGTTAATGTATTTAATGTTTTTAATGTTTCAGAGACCATATGGACATGTTTTTGATGAAAAAAAAATAAAACTCAGACAAAAAGATTTACAATAAGCTAAACCCTTTTCTGTTTTGTTTTTACAGAGAATGCATTGTTAAGAAGCTTATGTAAAAACAAAACTTCTGTCTTGAAGAATGTGGAACTACCTGTCAGTTTTCTACAATACTCCTTTCTTTTGGTATATTTCCACACATCAGATCATGAAAAATCATCATGTGAAGCATCCGAAGGTTCTGCTGAAATGTTTCTTGCAGAAATGGTTCTTCATTGCTGAAATTAACTCAACATAGTGACATCTGACTTTGACCATGTTCACTTTTAACATTTTTATTCTTATTTCAATTATTGTTCCTCTGAACTATGATCTGTGTTCTTGTCAATGTGCTCGTGCTGAATATGAAATAGACAACCAGTGCTGCCCCATGTGTGCGCCAGGTAGGACTGCAAATAGTAGCATATTCTTGATTTTTTATTTATTTTTATTTAAATTTTTTGCCTTTAGATGTATTCTTTATCACAGTGATTCTTAAACTTTATTTAGCAGAAGGTCCCTTTGTGTAAGGCTAATCATTTTGGGGCCCCCCAAATCCCCCAAAAAATTAAATAAGGCAAAAAAAAAATCTTCAAATTAACAACTTAACTTAAAACATTTTAAATTGTACTAATTATGCTCTGGTCTGCTCTCATTGTATTCCATAAAGCCATAGCTTGTATATGAGTCATCATGTTCATGCAGTATTTTTCATGCTATTTTTTTATTTTCTGTACCTTCTCAGTTGAGAGTCTACATCTATCTAAAAATGTATACATTTTAAAGTCTTTTGTCATTCATCAGCCTGTTCATGGCTAACAGTTAACCTTCTGTGAACAATAGAGGATGGTTTCAGTGTGTTGAACTTAAAATATATTCCTATTTTTTGAGTATATGATAGTTTACATGAGGGAGTTTAGAGGCTAAGTGGGCCACATTTAAACCACATAAAATGCAAAGGGCCACAAGTTATTTGCATAACAAAACTTTATTTAGGATAATTTTATCAGTTTTGTTTACTTTAAAATGCTTTTTATTACCAACTTGTTCGATTTTTAAAACAACAAGAACAATCTTAAAAACTTTCTAAAATGTGAGTAAAAAAATTGGATTAACACCTTGAAAAAATGCATTATTAAACTCTGAGCAGATATGCTGAGCACCATTAAATATAGGCCACTATTACATTTTCATAATTAAAAACTCATTAGACCTATAGGCTTGTTCAAAATTGTATGTCTTAGTGCATAAAGCCGTGCAGTGCAGCAGTTCTCTTCTGGTATGCAAAAGTATCAACTGCATTAAAATTACACAAACAGAAAGCTTAATATCTGCAATACTTTTGAGTGCAAATTATAATAGAAAAAGGCATTACTCTTCAGCATGACATGGGCTACAAAATTAACCCTGATGGCTCTGCTGATTAAACCTGTTCTAGAATGTTTTTGCAGCCCCTTAGCGCTATCTGGTGGCTGCCCCACATTATATATTTGAATACGTTATACATTAAAAAAAATAATAATATATATTTTTTAATACACTCTTAACAAATAAAGCTGCTAGAAAGAACTAAAAAGTGGTTTTCACAGATGAAAACATGTTAGTGAAATCTGTTTTTTATGGTTTAGTATAATTGTGTTATTCTGCCATTAAACATTTCAAATAGCTTATTAAAATGATGTGAAATTATAAAGGGCTTTCTTGTACTGCCTATTCAGGAAACTGCGTTTATTGGCACTGCACAGACGACACCAGTACAACTTGTGTTCCATGTCCTGAGTTAACTTTTACAGATGAACCTAATGGATTGAAGGAATGCTTTCCCTGCACTCTATGTGATTCAAGTGAGTGTTTCTCCTTTGTATTTGCTCATCTGAAAATTGATGGTGAAAAATATCTGCAAGTGACTGAAAAGGAACCATCGATATTAAGACTTGTATGATTTAAAACATTATTCAGTCTTTTATTGAGAGAAAACCCCCAAAAATTACAATATATTAAACATCCACGTTCATTTTAACTATGTGGCAATTATGTGTACGAAACGTTAAACGTTTCACTCAGTGAGCTACTAGCGCTATGTTGCTATTTTTATGGCACAGCTCAGAAAATAAAATACTAATGCAATATAACGTTGTTCGGCTTCATTAGTAGTTTTCAGTCAAACAGCATTATGGGTACTACTGATTTTGTTTTCCCTATACGGAGTCTAAACAACCCCAAATCTGAGTGAAGCGTGTACTGAGAAACAGCAGATACAAGAAATGACACAGATTGTAATCCTGCTGATGCTTGTCAATGTCTGTCTGTGTTGTATCATCAGCTGTTACTGGAAAACACTGTAGACTGACTGAAGTGAAATTAATGAATCATCAGGTGCCTTTGTTAATATGATAACCTTGTTCTTTAGTGAATGATGTCTTGACAAGCCACAGCATATTTATATCCTGCCAGAATAGCATTTCTTGATTTTAATCAATATCCTCAATTGAGTCCATATTGTGAAATATCTATGGCATTTGCTTTAAAGTGTATGTATATGTCCATCATCACCTATAATCTCTTTCAGAGGCTGTGGTCTACTAAAAAGGCATCAGGGCTAAAGTGGAAGGAACAATAAAGTTTTTTTCTTCCACTGGCATCTTCCCTTTCTTTTCTCCTCTTTTTATTGTCATGAAAGCAATGGAGTTTTACATCATCTTGTTGCCCTTTAACTAAGAATATATAATGAAAAGCCACACAAAGTAGCATGATATTAGAATTTCATTTTCTGCATTTTGTTTTGCCAAAATTAGCAAGAAGGAAGGCCAGCAGTGCCCCATGTAAAACCACATAACATTACACATTATGCACTTAAAATAATGGCAGCCCCGTCATCCTAAATATGTATTGGTAGATTTTTAAAAATATTTAAAATCATTAAGGGGTTTTCTACATATTTCAGTAACAGACATCAGTTAAGTTTCCATCGTCTCAATACCCAGTGATCCTTTTACGATCTGAAGTGTAGCAAGTTTGTTGGATGTTCAAGGGAATCTGTCCCTGAAAATAATATAATATACATGCAAGTAATTGCAGAATGATCTTTTAAAAGACAACTCAGTGCATTATGGATTCCACTGACTTTAATCATTTTGTTCCTAGACCGAGGTTTAAGAGTGATTACAGCCTGCAGTCGGTCATCAGACACTCTTTGTGGGCCACTGGAGAGATTTTACTGCATTGACAAGAGGAAAAGCAGCTGTACCTCAGCTCTGCGACACTCTGAATGTAGACCTGGACAATATATCAAACAAGCAGGTAAATGACAATAAATAAACAATATCAACAGTGCTTAAAGCAGTGTAGAAGGATATCAGTACTGCGGTAGTGGCATTAAGTAGTAAACAGGGATCCTATAGACCTTTTAAATATTTTGATCCATTTGTTGACTGTGTGCAGGCACCAGCTCCACAGATACTGTATGTGCAGACTGCACAGGAGACACATATTCAAACGGATCTTTCTCATACTGTTTACCACACACAAAGTGAGAGCTCACTTTTATTTTTTGCATATGTCATACGTTTTCCCACCAATTTGATCTAGGGTATTATTTACAGATGTGAGGACACGGGACTTACTGAAACAAACCCAGGAACACATTCATCTGACACTCAATGTGGAAATCCCTCTGCTTCTCTACCAGTCATTATTTGTAGTGTTGTACCTATTGTTATATTAATCTGTATAATATTGGGTTGGGGATTTTGGAAGAAGAAACGACACAAAACAACAGGTTAGTTTCTTAAACATTAGCTCTATAGTTGTTGTTTTTTTCTTTGACAGCCCTAAATACACTTACAGCGATCTGAAAAAGTGTTTGCCCCTTAGTGATTACTTTTTTTTTTTTGCATGTTTGTCACTTTAATGTTTCAGATCATCAAACAAATTTAAATATTAGTCAGGATTAACACATCATGCAGTTTTTTAAATGAAAACAAAAATGGGAAAATGGGAAAACAAAACACAAATGTACATTGCCCCGTGTGAAATAGTGTTTGACCCCTAAACCTAACCGGTTCGGCCTTACCTAATGGCAACAACTGCAATAGCAATTTCGATAACTTGCAATGAATCTGTTATAGCGCTGTAGAGGAGTTTTGGCCCACACATCTTTCAGAATTCAGCAACATTGGAGAGTTTCTAAGCATGAACTGCCTTTTTAATGGCATGCCACAGCATCTCAGCATCAGACACTTTTTCAGAACGCTGCAAATTAACACAATAACTGGAACACTTTTGGCAATCATTCATATACGCTCATCAAGTCTACATTTGTTTGATAATAAATACAATAGAACAATAATATTGTACTTTTAAAGAGCTCATTTTTGTGGCAGCATGTCATTTTTTTCTTGTGAAAGCAAAGCTGATTTTTTATTGCATTACACATTGCATTACACATGAAACTTCAGAAAGCAGTATGCTTATGTGCAGATCATAAAAGTCTCTCTTTCCTACTGTGGCTCTTATTAGGGGTCACAGCTGTGGAATGATCAGCTCTAGCATGCCCAGTGATAGGACTGTGACACTCTCTCACCTACTGTCATTTTACTGTATCTGGTTTTCCCAAAATGCAGTTCTTTAAACTGGGGGGAAAACCAGATTAAAGGACACAGAAAGACTTCCTGGTTACACCAAACATTTATTATAATCAGTGTTTGCTTTTTGTGTGTAGAAACCACACCATACATAATTTTGTGGAAGTAAAATAGAGAAAAAACACACACATGCAAATCAAAGATGTATTACACTTGTAGGGATAATTTACAGTTTTATCCCATTCTTTGGGTTGAAACTGTAAATTATCCCAACAAGTGTAATACATCTTTGATTTGCATGTGTTTTTTTCTATTTTACTTACCTCAAACTTATGTATGGTGTGGTTTCTGTCAGAGCCGGAGTCAGAGATTGAAATAAAGTTTACTGAAGATAGTTTGCAGTTTAATCAGCAGAAGCCAGCTTCAACACTCGCAATGAGTTCCTATAGGCCACTCTGCTTACATTCACAAATCAACATCAATTATACTCTCACATAACGTCATTAACTGTGTCACATAGGTTAAAACCTCATTGGTTAAAACACAGACTGGGAAAATTTCCACTTGGGTGTGTGCGTACAATTCTGAACAATATCTTAAGCATATAAAGGTCAGGTATCCACTAGGCTGTTTAGAGCTGACTGCAGACCTGTGAAACGGATCCACAATTAAAATAAAACACACACACTTGAAGTACAATCTGTTTCTTAACCAAGACTGAGTGTACTCTTTATCAAAACTGGTTAAAAACCGGTATAATCTACATTCAGGCGGTTATATCCTTACTACACAAAGTCTATCTTGAATGAAAAGTAGAATCACTTTAAAAGAATTGACCGTAAAAATAGCAAAATCACTTTAGAAATTTTAGATAGTATTAACTCATAGAAATAACAATAGAAACAGTTGTTACCAGTCTTCAGCCCTTCAGTTCCACTCGAGGTCTCAATAATCATCTTTAATAAAATTAATGAGAAACAGGATGATGAGACGAGGATAAACGTTGATCCTTGCTGAGACGGATTGAAAGGTAGAAATCCGAATAACTTCACACTGAAATGACGGTAAATTTTTTACATTAGACATTAATATATTCTTACAAAATATTAATTTTTTAAATACTTTAATTCATTTAAAAACCTGAAAAACAATCAAACACTGTTTTTGTACAAAAATATTGACTAGCAAAAATGTATTTAAAAATGATCGTAATAAGAATGATTAATATTCCAGCACCAATAATAGAACAATTTCTCAAGAATCACGCAACACTGAAAACCCAAATACAGCTTGTCCTTCACAAGACAAAAATAATATGTAAATAAACTTTTAAAAAGTTATTGTTTTATTGTGTTTTCTATATGCATTTGTGAGCATGAGTTTTTTTTTTTAATAATTACAAAATGTTATTAACTATTCCAACTTTCTGACCTTTAGTGTATATTGTTATTACATTACTAATACTTTTTTTCTTCTCAAGATCATGCAGGAATAGAGGTACAGACATTTGTTTTTAGTAAAAGATGTAATACATTTCATTTACCATGGTTTAAATAACAACGTGTATATTTGTTTTGTTCAAAGGTAACTCCCATGAATCCAACTTAAAAGGACTGTTTAAAGGGTAAGAAAAAAAAATAATATATGAACTTATTAGTTTTTCAGTTATATATATATATATATATCACAAACTTAATAACAGTATTAGTTTTAATCATGTGGCATATATTTTACCATGTTGTTCTCCTGCTTTAATAGTGCAATGCAGAAGATTGCTCATGCTTGTTTAAGCTGTAAAGTAATGTCTTCCTTTCCTTTTATATTATTTGTATTCAGTTGATAATGGAAGTAACTCTGACCTTCTGACTGGTGCCTAAATAAAAAGTTTCGAGCAACCCAGCTCAGAGAATGCAAGAACTCCTAAACCCTGAGTGCTGGGAAACACACACCCACTCATACACTATATACGGCCAAGTTAGCTAATGTAATTCACCTATAATGGATGACTTCGGACTGTGGGGGAAACCGGAGTACACTGAGAAAACCCAGGCAAACAAGGGGAGAATATGTGAACTATACACAGAAAAGCCTCCTGGTCTAGCCAGTACTCAAACCAGGGAGCTTCTTGCTGTGAGGCGTCTGTGTTAACCAATGAGCCACCATGTCGCTACGTTCCACATTCTCTGAAGAATCTTAAATTTTCAACATTATTTTCATGTTATAAATTTTATGGTTCTAATATGAACTAATCTCAGTTATTTATAAAGTATAAAGCTGAAGGATCTCTTATAATACTACATACAGTACTGCAAAGTAATACTGCATGTATAGGTATAATTTTATACGAAACAATTTTTAACATAAGCACTTTTTTTACTTTAGGATATCTAAATATTTTTATACTAACTTCTTGAATGTATCCAATATACTGAAGAAATGACATGCAAGCTACGAAAATGACTTTACAAATGATTTCAGAAATTAATTTACAGTGCTTTTGTTAACTTCTGTAATAGAGTCAGTGTTCTACATCAGTTTACTCTGATTGTATTTGCAACTAGAGTTTTCTGTATTTGCTCAATAAAAGCATGTTCTTGTTTGGCATTCGGAATTTGTATAAACTGAAACTGCTCATTGTAGGTCTAGTTTTAAAGACAGATGCAAGTGGAAAACCTTAGATGTCACAGTGTGATATTTCATAATAGAATATACTATGATACTGTATGTTTCTTTGAGAGATAAAATACAACAAATTAATATTTGCATATTTTGTATTTCGTTGTTGATTTTGTAAGAATAGGTCTCTTCATTATATTTACACCAGCATCAATTAACTTTTTTCCGCATGTTTGAACAGGTTTGGTAGGGACTTTCCAACAAAATGGAATTGAAAGTATCTGTGAAGGGAGCTTTTAGAAATGTCTTCCTTATGAACTTGAACTCATTAATCTGCAGCCATTGAGTTATAAAAGACATGCTCAGTTTTCAGTTTCTTTTGACTTGACCTGTTGTAGTTTGTTAGTGTATTTGTCTGCAGTTTTTGAACTTTGTGGCACAGAGGACCCACTTTGCTAAACTTAAGCTACAGATGGGTGTTGCTAAAAAAATAGAGGAAGATAAAAGAAAGAAGTCACACACTGATAGCCCCACCCTAACGGCATTCCGTCTAACCAGAAGAGTAGAAAAGTTGTTTTGAGGGTGAGGGAAGGTTATGGTGTTTGATAAAAGATTCTTAAGTCAAACCATTTTTTACAAAATAATACACAGTGCACAGATACAAAAACAGTACATCTGAAATCCATTCCGACTTGAAGTATTATATAAACTATAGATCATAAAACTCTTGATTATTTTTTACGAAGCATTTATTTACAAATCCCTAGATTGTTTTGCACCCCATATATTTATTTTTAATCATATTTTTTCACATTATCATCTATTAAGTATTGTCATCAACAGTATGAAGTATTTATTTAGTATCCATCCAGTAAAGAGACATGTGTATGTGTGTCTGTACATGTGTGTATTGCTTACTGTCTACAGAATATATGTATATGATAGCTTCAGAGATGTGTACAAACATAAATCACCTTTAAAGGTATTGGCATTTACAGTATAAATAACAACTCCGTGATCATTTCATAAAAAAACGACATTCAAAATAAAAGAAGCATGTCATTGTTAGCTTTTAACTTGTGACTACTCAACATTAGACCATTGTCTAAACATGTCATCCATGCTGACCCAAAAGAAAATCATTCAGCTTACACCACAAAAACTACAAAACACTGACTCCACACACACCAGACCATAATTTATTTCAAATAATCCCTTCTTCCTAACACTAACACAATGCAATACAATAAAACGAATAATACAAATATAAATAATTATTCTATAAACATACTGTTGAATAGAGTAACACACTGCATAAACAAATAAAAAGTTATTATTTGACATTGTCGATTTGAGAGTAAAACCGTTAAGTAAATAAATAAATACTAGGAAAAAGCAATGCCGTAATAAAAGTGTATCTAACTGTCCATTGATTCATGGGTTACATTTGGTTGTGTATATTAGCATTAGTAAGCTGAATTTTTGGTTCCTAAAGCGTGTTCATGCAGGAAACTTATCTTCTTTTTGTATCTTTTATTGGTTAAGCAAAACTCTGATTAGACTCTCAAGACTCTGATTAATAGATACAAAATTAAAATAATAACAATGGGTTTCTATGTATCCTGTGCAAAGACTCCATTGTATATTTGTATTATATGTTTATTATTATTATTATTTGTTACTCAGTTTCAAGTTTATCACATGCCTCATTCATTTCTGTTGCCTCAGCACTCAGCTTGTCAGTCTGGAGCTCTCATTCAACATCTCATTTCAAATAAGTGCTTTCTTATTGTTTTATAAGGGATTTAATGATCATAGGCACTGTTTGTGACTACGACCAGAAGGCAGTTGTGCAATGCCAAATATATGTTGTTATAAGATGGAAAGAGCAGCAGTTGAATATACTAACACTGCTGTTAAAAATAATACAGCTACACATTTTTTAAACAGAATTGCAATTAGATCATATATTTTGGTTGTAACATATTTTACTTGCATTTTCAAATGGATAATGGCTATACTGCCCTAACACACACAAGGCATGGTTTGTTTCTGTTTAGCTCAGTAATTTCATTTGTATGTTAATGTGGTTACCTATGATTTGTGGCACGCAATGCTTCAAATTGAAACCCTATATGGGTATGAATTAATAAACTGAGCAGTATGAATTGCTGTTATACAAAATGTTTGGGATTTATTCAAATGTCTTTTCTCATGGGCATTATACCACCAAACTAATTTGTCACCAAAATACAGTAAGATTGGTTCATGTCTTCAAATAAATCTCAACAACTGAACATTGTGTTCTCGGGCGTGAGCATGGAACAAAATGCAGAAGGATATGAGTTCAATGTCCTCAGAGGACAATAATTCAGTTTGTGCCGTTATTTTTCTTCCCATTCCTTGAACTTATTGCTCTTTATAAGCCTCTCGAGAAAAGCAATGCAGGATCCACTCAAGCATTTTGTGAAGGCAAGTTATAAATGTTAAGCAGCTGTTTGCTTATCCTTTAGAGGCCATTTTACTTCCAAAATCAGATGGTTACAAGATGAACATTATTCAAATATCAGTTTTTTTTTACAGTACATCTTTCCTAATTTTCTCTCTCTATTTTATCTCTACAGTCTGAAACCCAGTTAAAATCTTTGTGAAAACAGTAATTTTATTGATTATATTATGTATTGTTGCCATTGTATTGTTGCATGTGTTGTTATGTATTGTTGCATTATGTATTGTTGCATATTATGTATATGTGCCAGTGCCCATGCTCAATATGATATAAAAGTATGAAAGTACGATGTTGCCCTGTGTGCACCTGGTATGTTGATGTATGATGATGTTTTTTTTTTTTTTTTTTTTTTTTTTTTCAGATTTTAAGAATTAGGATGCAAAAAACTGTACATGTTTATCAGATTTTTGAGCCACTGGAGGGATCCGTGTATGGACAAAAAAAATGGCAGCTGCAGCTGTTTTTGTCAAATATTAAATATTAATCACTCTGAGGAAAATTGTTGCTAATATAACAAATTAGGGTTATTCAGCTAATAATTAACAATTATAATTAATAATAATAAGAACCATTTTTGGTGCTAAACAGAAGATTTTACAAAAGTTTTCAAATAGAATCCTGCTTTGAGGATTAAAAAAAATCTTTTTATCTATGATGCCTGTGTGTCCATTGTGAGGGACATCAGGGATAAATACATTTATTTGTAAAACATTTCACAGTTAATCCATGCGTATTACAGAACAATATAATGTTATTTATAATAGGATTTACATCAAAATAGATTTTATAATATGACAATGAATAAACCGTAGTTTGGGAAAGTTTTGGACCGTCACATGCACGTTCTAATGATGTAAGGAAAAAAAGGTCCTGTTTTCGCTGTGGCTCAGAGACGCACTTAGCTAATGCTGCAAACTGTCCTGCTGCAGCTGCAACATGCAGAAAGTGCAAAAAGCCTGGACATTATGTTAAAGTGTGCCGATCCATTCAGACAAATACACAAGAGGTTTAAGAAATTGAATTACCAGAAGTTACAGTCCTGTACACGGAAATGTCAGATCATTCACCAAGCCTCACAGCACTTATGCATGCCATTTCAGTCATGTGCCACTGTCACAGCCTACAGCTAAGCTTGTCACTTACTCAAAGGTCATATTCCAGTAATTGGGTGTTTTTCGTGAATGTTTCGTTACAAGAACACACAGTTTTGGCTATCGTTTACATTGTGGAAAAAGGCACACCACTGATGGATAGGGACCTCATGTCTGCACTGCATGTGAGGATCGAGAATAATCAAGCACTGCCTTTTAATGCCATTCCTGACATTACACCTCCAGTGCCAGTGTTTCAGTGCACTGTTGTGGATTTAATGGATTTTGGATGTGCTAGGAATTCTGTACATCGCGTAAAGCTGGATGAAACAGTCACGCATGCGTTACAAGCTTCATCGGTTGCCACTCTCTGTGCGCAGTGCTGTATCAGAGGATTTAAATCGCTTACAAGCAGCTGGGGTGATTGAATGTATTGATGCTTCTGCATGGGTCTCACCAATCATTGTTACACAGACAATGTCAGGAAAAATCAAGATGTGTGTGGATCTAAGAGGACCAAACAAAGCAGCAATTGTTGACTTATTTCCTTTGCCACATATGGAGGATTTGCTCACTGCTTTAAGGGTTCTAATATTTTTACTATTAACTTGACTAATGCTTACTAAGTACCACTGCATGAGGAGAGTCGCGATCTCACTGCCTTTTTTTCTCATGATGGACTGTATACATTTTGCAGCATTCCCTGTGGATTGGCATCAGCGTCTGCAGCATTCCAAAAAATAATGACAAACATTCTGGCTGGCTTATCAGAGGTCGATTGTTATCTTGATGACATATTATACACCGACGGGACATGCCTTCTCATGAAAAACACTGCAAGCAGTCCTACAATGCCTAGAACGTGCTATGCGGAAGTAAAGTAAAGAGCCTGACCAGTGTTCATGCATAGAGTCCATTCAGCCACACCTTTCCGATGCTGGCTATGCAATGTTCTCGTTAAGTCTATATAACATAATGCAATATAAACAATTAACAGAAATAGTCTAAATAAATTAAAATGAACTTTAAATCTTTAAATAACTTTACTTTAAATAAAATTAACTTAAAATTAAATTAATTAAGAAATTAACTCGTTAACTCGTCGTGTCGTTCATCGCAAAGAAAATTACACAATAGTAGGATGAAATGCCAGCACACCTGTTTTCATAAGCTGTATTATAAGTTGTATTATACAGTTTCTTGAAATTAATGTTTTCATAAGTGAAGGCTGGATCCAAGATGGCGCTCTAGCAACAAATAAATCGATGTCCTCTGTAAACTCAAACAGTAAGCTGCTAGTAGTGTAATTTAGATTTTGTATATACTCTGTGCTAAGAGAGAATATTATGTAAATACTTACTGCATTATTTTGTGTCAGTGACAAGATGGGTAAATCGAAGAAAAGAAAGAACAACAGGACTGTATCTCTGGGGAAAGCTAATTCTCCTAATGTTAGCAGTAACATGAGTGAAACGCTGGAAGCTTCTTGTAGTTTCGAAGGGGAAAAACTACACTTTGACGAATTTATAGCATGTGAGGAAGAATTTCCAGATACTCCATGCAAATAACCTGCTACAAAACAATGGAAAACTGAAAGATCGGATGTTGCCATTCTCTCCCAACTCAGAGCTCTTTCTCAGTTAATAAACAATCGGTCTGATGCGTTAGAAAATGTCACATCACAATTCTATTACACGAGCAATTACCTCCATGAAGGAGGTAATTGATGAAAATACAAAACTAATTACAAGTGTGAAAGAAGCTGTCATATTTGTAAGTGCTGAGGTTAACCATCTGAAAAACAAGTACTAAGTGATGGAATCCACACTGAGTATAGGGGAAACATGCATTGGACATGACTGAAGGCTGTCACAGTTAGAAAGTTACTCGTGACGGTGGAATTTAAGGCTCCACGACATTCCACAACACGAAAAATTAAAGAGAGGGTGTTCGTGAAAGGGCATTTCTTGTCAGAGGATAAGGACAGACTTTCCATTGCAATTGACACTGTACCCCGGTTAGCTCGCAAGCAACCACACAAGAACAGAGGAATCATTGCACAATTTGTTTCCTGTTTCTATCGCAGTGCTGTTTGCCGTGCAGCAAAGGACTCTGCTTTTTTGCATGAAATGTTTCATTGATTAACCATAAAGAAGTAAAAGAATTTATAATTTGCAAGTACTGAAAAAATGCAAATGAAGAAAACATTTTTGGAAGGAACTGGGACTTAGCAAAATATGAAATCAAAAAGTTTTTAAGATCGTTTAGCAGTAAATTAGCAAAAAAAAAGAAGAAGAAATATTGTAATATGTAAAATTACAGATTTTTTTATTTTTTATTTTTTTAACTGTTTTGTCTGATAGTGAAAAGGTTGAATTAACCCATTATCAAAATTAATTAGATGAATTTTATCAGAAAAAAAAGCAGAGGGAGCATTCATTAGATCATGGAAAAGATGGTTGAAATACGGTGAGCAAATTTCTTCTTATATTTTTTAGATCGGAAAATTAATTGATAAGCTTATAATTGATCAGTCGCTATGTGAAGACCAGAAGACTATTGCTAATTTTTTGCCAAGTTTTATAGTGCCTTGTACACCTCAAAATGCTTGACTTTTTTGAGTCATTATCTTGCGTGAAAATTTTGAGAATGCTGATCAGGCATCCTGTGAGGCTCCGATTACATTAACAGAAGTTGAAGAAGCAATTAAATCATTA
This sequence comes from Danio albolineatus, assembly GCA_903798035.1. Lineage (NCBI taxonomy): Eukaryota > Metazoa > Chordata > Actinopteri > Cypriniformes > Danionidae > Danio > Danio albolineatus. Next base: position 2,734,678 of record CAIGQQ010026963.1, read on the forward strand.
AAACTAAATAAATCTCCTGGCACTGATGGTTTCATTTCAGAATTTTACTATATGTTTAGTAAAAATATTGCTCCGTTCTTGTTAAGTGTTTGTAAGGAAACTACAGATAACTTTCTCCCACCTAATTTATGTCAAGGTTTGATTACTTTAATCCCCAAACCAAATAAAAATCTAAACTTATTAGATAATTGATGTCCAATAACTTTGTTAAACAATGACTATAATATAATTGCTGTGATCTTAGCTAAAAGATTAAAAACAATTCTGCCTTCTATTATTGATGAAACTCAATCAGGCTTTATGCAAAATAGACATATATCTAATAACATAAGATTAATTTTAGATATCCTAGACCATTGGTGTCCAAACTCTGTCCTGGAGGGCCCGTGTCCAGGAGAGTTTAGTTCCAACCCTAATCATACACACCTGAACCAGCCAATCAAGCTCTTTCTAGATATACTAGAACAGAGGTGTCCAAACTCGGTCCTAGAGGGGACGGTGTCCTGCAGAGTTTGGCTTCAACTTGCTTCAACACACCTGCCAGGAAGTTTCTAGTATATCAAGTAAGAGCTTGATTAGCTGCTTCAGGTGTGTTTGATTAGGGTTGGAGCTAAAGTCTTCAGGACACTGGCCCTCCATGACAGAGTTCGGACACCCCTTTACTTGAAACTTCCTGGCAGGAGTCTTGAAGCAAGTTGGAGATAAACTCTCCAGGACACCGGGCCTCCAGGACCGAGTTTAGACACCTCTGTCCTAGACTATTCTGATTGTCAGGTCCTGTCATGCGTATCTGTTTATTTTTATAATGTGACTCTCACCATGTGTTATTTTGTTCCAGTTCCCGCCATTTGTTAATGTTCATCACCTTCACCTGTGTTCATCCCTTGTGTGTAATTATTGTTATAATTCCCTGTGTATGTATACCCCTTAGTTTCATTCAGTCTTCATCTGGTATTCTCGTTTGTGCTTTGATGTCACCCCTTCCACCTACTCTTGATGTCATTCTAGGCGAGTGTTTGTAAATAAATCTGCGTGTTTTGATAAACCCCTCTGATTCTTTGCCTTCCATGAGTCAAGGCGTTACATAATACCAGACCCAAAAGGAAAAGTTTGAAGATGGTCCTCAAGGCAATCTCGCTGCCTACGTGGAGTGGACACTGGCAAGAAACACATCATTGTTCGTCGCCTGTGTGGAGGAAGAACTCATCAGTGCCACTCCTGACCCAGTGACCAGCCCAACAACCATCTGCAAGGACCGTATGCCAGAGCCTGCTGCAGACGGAGAGCCACCTGCGGTATGTGAGCCATCGCCATCGAGAGCGACAGAGCGGATCACCACTGAGCAGGAGAAGCTCAACCGACCGTCTGACCAGGTGTTTGAGCCGGCGACCACACTGAATGAGGTAATTCCTGGTGGACATAGTGGGACATAGAGCGAGAGTCCCACCCACTGACCCACAGCAGAGGGTGAGCTGTCTCTGGACCCTGAAGGGCTGCTCATCGACTTCTGGAGCGAAGTCAAGCCCCTCCCTCTGTTCCCAGACAGCCTTCCTGTCCCGTTGATCCCCGAGGACGAGAGCTCCAGAGTCATTAGCAGCACAACACCCAACCCACCCTCTTAACCTCCGCTAATACCATCAACCACAACCATCCTGCCTTCTCCAGTGCTGCTACAGTCAGCCAGTCCCCCAGCTCACCCTCCAGGTGAGGTCTCCCTGAGGTCCTGCCTGCCTGTTTCAGTGACCAGAGGCTGTCGCCCGACGTCATCTCCTCTGCCCACTGAGCTACGGACTCCGCCTCAGCCCTCCAACCTAACGGCTCCACGTTGGCTCACTCCTCCCTCATCTCCTCCATGGACCGTCATCCCACCAGCTCCACCAGGGTCCCTCGTCCCCACCCTTGGTCAGTCGTCACCCTGCCTCCAACTCTGGCTCCTCCTGCTGCGTCTTGTCCCTTCATCCTGCCATCCCCTTTGAGCTCCTTTCCTCCAGCTACACCTCGGTCCTCTGTCACTCTGGCTCTGCTGCAGGCTTCCAGACCTGTGTTGTCGCTACGATCGGTTTAGCTGTCCGCTCCACCTATAGGCCCTCCTTGACCTCGACATCACCCTCACCCTGGCTGTGTCCTGGGTCCTCCACCTCCTTCCCTGGCTCCTCCCTCCTATGACTGCTGTCTTGCCACACCCTTCAATTCATCTCTGGGTTCCTCCCTCACAGACTCTCCCCTGACCACCTCTCACCCTTCATTTTCTTTAACCACAAGGACGAGCCATTGGGGGGGGGTACTGTCCTTTTTTTTTTTTTGCACTAAAGCCTTTGACACTTTAGAACGTGTTTTTTCAAGCTCTTAAAGAAATTGGGTTTGGTGTTACTTTCTGTAAAATGATTAATGCAAGGATGCCCTTATTTGTTTTTAATTGCAGTGCCGTTTCTTAATTTACATGTTAAAATAAGTAATCTGAAAGGAATTACTATTGGAAAAACAGATTTTATTATAAGTCAACTAGCAGATGACACAACATTGTTTTTAAAAGATTCATCTCAAGTGGCGGCTGCTTTAAATAGTCAACATTTTCCAATGCATCTGGTTTCAATCTTAATTTAAATAAATGTGAATTACTACCCATTAAAAAATGTTGTTGCTCTTCAATTTGTGGAATAGCTTTTAACTCAGTATCTTATTGGCATAAATAAAACTAACAGTAAAAACAGATGTGGTGGTAACTTTAATCCAATCATTGCAAAAACTAAAAGAAAACTGAATAGTTGGCTTCAAAGAGATCTGTCTATTAAAGGAAGAATTTTGCTCACCAATTTGCTCAATCTCTGTACGTAGATAAGCCTACATGTAAACTAATTGACAAAATTTTAACAGACTTTGTCTGGAAAAATAAATGCCACTATATGAAAAAGTCTTATAATAAATTCTTATAATATAAAAGGAGGTCTTAATTGTATTGATTTCTGCTCTTCAAATTATACTTTCAAAATGAATTGGCTAAACCAATATCTAAAAAAAGAAAGATTAAATTTGGAATATTTTTCCGAAACAGCTATTTTTAGCAATTACATTTTTATTGATGTGTAACTTTTCCAAAATTCCTGTCAAATTTTCATCAACAAGTACTTTTGGCCTGGGCTTCAATTTATAATCACATTTTTAGTCCTCACACAGTTTTTATTTGGAATAACCAGAATATTTTATAAAAAAAATATATGTGTATTTTTCAGTCAGTGATTTAATAATGGTTTGCTTTTAGTTAGTCAACAACTATTTAACAACAGAGTTTTTTTCTATTAAATTACTTTGAATTTATCTCAGAATATAAAATACCAATAAGTACAAAAGATTTCACCATTGTTATGGGAGCTACAACATCAGGAATTACTATGCTCTTTAAAAATAGCATTCATTCCCCCCCCTAAAAAAGATTACTTTTCTGATCCGAAAGAGACATTTATAGGTAAAATTTGTTTTTCCTTCTTTTAATTGAAAAGGTTGTTGCAGTCTCCTCTGTAATCTCTTACTGGAGTAATATATTTAGAGATTTGAAATAGGAAAAAATATGGTCTTTGCAACAAAAATATAAAAAAAAACAAGGTGAAAGAAGTTTCTTTTAAATTAATCAACAAATTCTATCCTATTAAATATTTTTTGAAAATGTTTCATTCTAATATTGATGTAAAATGTTCATTTTATCAGTTTCATACAGAAACTGTTTTTAATTATTTTGGGATTGTAGTTATGCTATACAATTTTGGTAACATATTGGTTCATTTATTAATTCTAATAAATAACAAGATTTTCTGTTACTTTTAAAGAAATTATTTTTGGTTATTATGCTTTTAAAAGAAATGCTTGTTTTTTTATTTTTTATAAAATGAATTTATTTTCTTTGTAAATTCCATAAACATAAATGCAAATTTACTAACACCAAACCATTGCAATAACTTAATCATTATTTAAATTTAATTTCATTATCTGAAAATAAGAAAGCAAACAGAACTACTTAATTTTGTAATGACTTTATACTGTAATTGAATTTTAAACGCCTTACCCTCAAGTTTATTTCAAGTTCTTTAATAATTTATTATTTTCTTTCTCTCTCTTGTATCTTTTTCATTGACAATGTAATTCATATTCAAGAAATATTGATACAAACAACTGTTTTTTGTAATAAAAAAAATAAGCTGTTAGAAACTGCACACATGGTGAAAAATGTGTGGGAAAAACCAAAAGAAATTTACATATACCAAATGTGAAGGCTTTTAAATAAAATGGAGAGTGCAGAGAAAAAATAAAAATGAAGAACATTTAATGGAACCGCATGGCTGCTCTGGTGTTGTCTTATACTTCATTGCTCATGTTATGTGTTTTACATTTTAAAGTTGATTTATGAAGCTGATTTTTAGAAAGTCAGACTGAACATACACATCAATCATTGTTTGGTGTGTGTGGTTTTTTGTTTTGTTTTGTTTTTTGCAAGTTTCATGTACTTTCACTTTCACAGTTAACAGATCAAGTCTGTGTCAAAGTGAGAAATGGTTAAAGAGTTGAAGCATAATTAAAGTGAAATAGATAAAACTTATACAAATCTGACAGATTAGAAATTCATGACCAATTTGAATATATTATTAACAAAGGAATACTTTGTATCTGCTGTGAAAAGTTTTTTTTTGGTACTTTTATTTTCACTTTGAGTCACATGATTTACACATACTGAGTACAAAGGACAGGGTTCAGACCAGAATTCTTATGAAGTTCTTGAGAGAAATTCAAGTTTACGATAGGATATAAAATAAATAAATTATTCATTTTGATAAAAGAAGGTAAAGAGAAGAGAGTTAAATATAACTAAGTATAAGTAGTAGAAGCAATAGAAGTAAGAGTATTGTGGTGGTTATTATTATTATTAGAACATAGGGGTGAGGGGTGTGTTTGTAAGTATACATGAGTGTGTATGAGAAAGGGTGGGAAGGAGGGAAGTGGGGGAAAAATGATTAGTCTGTAAACCAAACCTCTGGTCCACACTCCGGAGCTGAAGATGGCGGTAATGCACCAAAAAGCTGGATGCCAACCGTCGTAAAATTATAAGAAGAAGAAGAAGATTTTTGCCTCATTTCTCCTATAAGGGGCGTCTGCAGACTTGGATCCAGGCAGTTTTACAGCCTAGGCAGCTTTACGACTCAGACAGTTTTATGCCCCTGTTGTTCCTGATGCGTCCAGTAGGGGGATGAAATGTAGTACATGGCTAAATAATAGCTATGAAGTCAACTCTTACTGATTAATAAATGTCATATTCATTAATATACTTAAAAAATGTTTTAGTTGAATATCAAAGCTAAGTTAATGTATCAGAAAGTGAGTTTAAATATAAAAACAATTGGTACACTCACTATACCATTTCAGATATACAAAAGCCCAATTGCAAATTACTTTAGACTCATTTAATTAGAAAAAATAAACACACATAGTTGAATAGTGTAACGATTAACTGTAGCCTAGTTATAAGTTTTCATATAGAGATGTGCTTTTTGTTGTATTGATTATATATAAAGATTCATTCTGAAAATAACTAAATTATAACAGAAAAAAAAAAACGCTTTGACAAAGACAGACAAACAATTTGGTCCTTTCTGAAGTTCCAAGGACCATTTAGCCACACCTGATAAACAAAAACCCAGACAACATTTGATTTTTTTTTTACATTTATTTATTGCACCAATACCACTAGAGATTGCCAGTCTTCTTAAAATGATGCTGAATCCTTGCTTCAAATTCTTCACACTCACTGAAAATAAATAAAGTTAATACTCTGCAAAAAAAAAAAAAAGTTTTTAAATTGTTTTTGTGTTCTTCTTATTCCATATATCTAATACAAACATTGTTCATGCTAATATATAAAAATATATAGACCAATTATAATTGTGTGTTTCTCTATGTTTTTTATGATAGTTTGAGTAAAATAAAAAATCAAATAAAAAAGTCATTTAGAAATGGATTGCATTATTAAATATTAAATTAAATTGAATGCAATGCTAGGCGCCACGGTGGCGCGTGAGTAGCACGTTCGCCTCACAGCAAGAAGGTCGCTGGTTCGATCCCCGGTTGGGCCAGGTCCCGGTTGGGCCAGTTGGCATTTCTGTGTGGAGTTTGCATGTTCTCCCCGTGGTTGCGTGGGTTTCCTCCGGGTGCTCCGGTTTCCCCCACAGTCCAAAGACATGCGGTACAGGTGAATTGGGTAAGCTAAATTGTCCATAGCATATGTGTGTAAATGAGAATGTATGGATGTGTTTCCCAGAGATGGGTTGTGGCTGGAAGGGCATCCGCTGCGTAAAACAAATGCCGGATAAGTTGGCGGTTCATTCCGCTGTGGCGACCCCGGATTAATAAAGGGACTAAGCCGAAAAGAAAATTAATGAATGAATGAATGCAATGCTATTTTAATTCAAATTCAAAATAAAAATTCAAATCTTTTAAGATTTGTTTAGATTTATTTCAATTTAAAGTTAATAGTTAGACATGGCTGACATCCCAGACCACTCTGGTGTATTGTATATAATCGGTGAGAAATTATATATTTTTAAATAAATCATTAAATATATAATAATCACTGCATTGCTGAGAATAGTAACAATTTTCAAATGCCAGTACAACGTATTTGTACTTTGTATATAACATGACCTGACAATACTGATTATGCTGTTTTTAGAAATACGAACACATAAATCAAATTTGTATTTAACATTAAATTTATACTGCAATAAATAAATATATAATTCATGAATTATTTAGAAATTGTTACAATCATGGGTGACTGCCCTTGAAAAGTGAAGTTGAAGATGAGTTTCCAGTTTACTTTTCTTTGAGGGTTTATCAGTTTGTGAGGGCTGTATAAGTTTGTAATGCAGAATGGACAGCAGTAGAGGAAACAGCACGTTGCATTTGTTGACTGCTGTTAATCTCCGATCGTTGCATTTTGATGGATTTTCTAAAACAAGAAAATGAATTATATGAAAGGAGAAAAGGAAGATGGGTGTTTACAGCTTCTATAAGTTCAAGAGAGAGATTTACATATCCTTAAGTAGACCAAAAGCTAAAAACAAATAAAGAAACACACACAAACACACACGCACTTTTATGAAGAGCAAGTTAAAGAGAACACCGTAATGATAGAGTATAACTGCTCAATTACTTTACCTTTTCTATAATTTGTTTTCTATTGTAATTAAAACTAAATAAATAAAATGTAATTAGATCTTAGATAGTTACATACATTCTAATGTTGTTGCAAAATGCATTTTAATTATTTAAAAATATTAAATTATTAAAAATAAAGATTAGAACAAGTTACAAAAATATCTTACCAGGAAGATGCAGGCTAAAGACAGACAAAGAAAGTACAAGAAAATTTGCCTACATAAGAAAGTTTATACGTGTTTGCTGGGATACAGTAGTTAGCTAGAATTGAGCCAAACTAACAACTGTTGTTTTATCTCTGCATGTGAATTGTATTGACACACATTCATATCAACCTTAATCTAATTAAAAATGTTTGTTTCACGCTTGCTAAACAATAATTTTAACGAGTATTTAACATACCTGTGTCGCGTTTGGTGTGATGATAAAGTTATGGAGGGTCATAATAACACTGTGCTGCCTCCCTCTACTGGACGTATCAGGAACAACAGGGGCGTAAAACTGGCCAGGCTGTAAAACTGCCTGGGCTGTAGATCTGCCTTGATCCAAGGCTGCAGTCTCCCCCTCCTCCTCAAACTACATCCTAGAGTGCAAAAGCAACGCCTGTTCTTCCTTTATATCAGTTTTATCACCAACGTGCGCTTGATAAGTTTTGTTCTGAATCAGATCGTAAGGTAACAACCACGTCTGCTCCACACAGACAGTGCCACGTTAAATATTCCCAGACTGTTTCGAAATCGCAAGTAGCCGCCTACTCCGCCTGACTATTATGTTTTTCTGAACCGCGGCTGATTTTCTTTCGTTTCTAATCGGAGATCCGAGCTCCGCCATGGGAGTTATTCAACATGGAAACACAGCAGCAGATTTGAGGAATCTAGAATTTCACGTTGTTTATGACCTTCAAACGAGGAGACATTTTCTGTGTCTGTAAATGTGAGTCGTGACTGCATATGACTACTCAAATTTCAATAAGACGCAGCTGTTTTAGCATTAGCCTAGTGTAACCAATAGCTTAGCGTATAGCCTTTGTAGTGTATGGACAGCGAAATGTCCTATCATGTCTTAGTACGTAGCAACACTGTTTCAGAGGGACAAACTATATAATATTTTAATATGTATAGGTCGGTTGTAATCGTTAGGCTTTAACGGTTTTGTTTTGTTGTTTAGATTACTTCAAACAATTAGTCTGTTTTTTGTTTTTTAAAGAATTTTTTATTAAGTTTTACATTAAATTTTAACTCAAAGGTAATATCATATTTCAGTTCTTATGTGAGTGCCTAACGTTGCCCCAGACGGTCCTATGTCCTTAAATTAATGTTATGAGGTTATTCTTTTACCTTACGAATGCATTTTCCCAACCTTTGGTGGAGACTGGGATAGGTTGTAAAACGCGTTTTGTAACACTTTTAACGTCTACAATCAGGGACTATACAAATCAGATGATTCTCACAAATGCTCACAGTCCTCATTGCCCTACTAAAAAAAAAAAAAACAGCTTAAACCAGCCTACGCTGGCCTAAGTCGCCCAAGCTGGTTTTAGCTGGTTTCCCAGGCTGGTCATGGCTGGTTTTAGAGGGGTTTTGGCCACTTTTTAGCTGGTCAAGTTGGTCTTGGCTGGTTTTAGTTGGTCAAACTATTCTTAGCTGGTAGTGGTTTTGGCCACTTTTTAGCTGGTCAGGTTGGTCTTAGCTGGATTTAGCTGGCCGAGCTGGTTTTAGCTGGTCAAGCTGGTCTTAGCTAAATTTGGCTGGTCAAGCTGGTTTTAGAGGGGTTTTGGCCACTTTTTAGCTAGTCTTAGTTGGTCAGGTTGGTCTTATCTGGTTTCAGCTGGTCTTAGCTGGTCTGGCTGGTTTTAGAGGGGTTTTGGCCACTTTTTAACTGGTCTTGGTTGGTCAGGTTGGTCTTCGCTTGTCAGGCTGGCTGGTCTTAGCTGGTCAGGTTGACTGGTATTAACTGGTTTTAGCTGGTTAGGCAATTAATTGATCACATAGCTTCTGCCCCAATTTTCTTTTCAGTGGGTGAAAAACATGTAAATACATCTTCATGACCACAAGCAACCATTCAAACAATTTTTTTTATTTGATCTCACAGCCTAAAGTATTTTTAAAAATACTGCAATAATTAACATGCTATTAACAATTTCAATGTGAAAAAAATTCCTATTACACATTTTAATTTTTCTCATCTTTTTTTAATGATATTTTTTGGGATATATAATACCCCACCTGGTTTTCCCTCTTTTCTCTCTCTCTCTCTCTCTCTCTCTCTCTCTCTCTCTCTCTCTCTCT
>CAIGQQ010026963.1:2744175-2764118 GCA_903798035.1 Danio albolineatus
TCTCTCTCTCTCTCTCTCTCTCTCTCTCTCTCTCTCTCTCTCTCTCTTTTCAGGTTCCTTTTGTTTCAAAACAAGCATAATTTTGACCTTTAGAAACCTTAAAATGGTTTCTAAAAAATTAAAAACTGCTTTTATTCTAACCGAAATAAAACAAATAAGACTTTTCCAGAAGAAAAAACATTATCAGACATACTGTGAAAATTTCCTTGCTCTGTTAAACATCATTTAGGAAATATATATATATAAAAAATAATAATCAAAGGAGGGCTAATAATTTATTAGTTAGGCAATGTTGTGGTCACACCAGTCAAACCTTTATCAAAATGTTGTCACAACTGGACTCGATGTGGTTGTTTTAAATGTGTATAAAACAAGAAGAAAAAAAGGAAAATAAATAACTTATGCTGTTTGGGGTCAAACTGACCACATTAAAAAATGAATGAGAAAAGTAATAATAATAATCATAATAATCATAATCATAATTAAGATTAATTTGTACAAAATAATTTATAAACCTATTATATATCTGGAAAGTTTTACATTTTCTACAAAGGCCTGGGTCTAGAGCACAAATAAAAATTGGAAACAAAAACTTTTTGAATATTACATTTTTCTAAATATTTTCTTTTGCAAGTCACACAACAGGAGTAAATAATTATAAATCCTCCTTTAAGAAATAAGTAATGAGTTTAGATTGCGGCATGAACACTAAATTCAACTAAAAGCAAACTCTGAGAATGTGTGAAAATCAGTTAAACATACGAAAAAAGATGCAGTAACCTATACCTGTGTTGCTATTCAGTAACGCAGATCGACTGTTATGCTGTTAACACAACTGTGATGTCCAGTCGTTGTCTTGAAGTTCCAATGTCCCTTGGAGTTTGGCTCAGGGACGTGCAGAGACCTTATAAGGGGCAGGGGCTCAAGTGGAAAAAAGGGCACTTTTTGTTAAATAATAATAATTGTACTTTAATAAATAAAGGATTTAAAGGATGTTTCACCTGAAATTCACCTTATACTCTCCTTTTATACCCTTAAAAGGACAGTTCATTCAAAACTGAAAATTCTGTCATCATTTACTCCCCTTTGTACTTGTCTTTTTCTTCTGTTGAACACACTGAATAATATTTTGAAGAAAGCAGGAAGGATTGACTTTGATGGTATTTGTTTTTCCTACTCTGGAAATCAATGATTTCAGGTTTATAGCTTTTATTAAAATATCTTCTTTAATCTGTAATCCTTTAGGTTTTAACAAAATAAAGAAACAAAGATTTGGAATCACTTAAGGGGGAGTAAATGTTCATTTTTGGGTGAACTATGCCTTTTCAATATATTATTTTTGTTTGAGTATATTTTTCTGCTGAACAAAATAGTAAAATATTTTGAATAATGTAGGACACACTGATAGCCCCTGACTTCCATAACTAGCCTATATGTACATGATTTTATAGCTTCAATTAACATATATATTCTGAATAAATGACTGCAAAAACGAGGGGAATATATTCACTATCCAGCTGTCATTTCTCCATTACATTAGCCTCAGCTAATAGCCTGTATGTCTATGATATTGCCCTGGCTAAACTTTAGCTTACTTATCACATGGTTGTTAATCAGGACGATGTTAGCAAGACAAAATAGCCTATTTGCTTTTGAACTTTTGGATAATTAGCTGACGTTGAATTTGAGCCTCAGGTAGTCTTTTGTTAACCGTTACTCACCTCCATACACTATAGATGAATGACGGATGAATGTACATCGGCGGTTCTGTCGATCATAGTGTGCTGCCGTTACAGAGGTCAGCTAGTAACACCTGTTTTACACACACTCCGTCTGCAGTGCGTGTATGGGCCAGACTGTAAGCTATGGCCTAGATGCAGTCCATGTGCAGTGCGGATACAGTCGTTGGCATAAGCGCTGATAGATGTTACCCGACTGTTGACACCTTACTTTTGCGGACAGAGCAAGATTGTAAATAGCATCCTCGTTAGGGCGTTTGCCTCACATGTGGTTTCACTTTCCGAATCGCCGGTTTAAAGTTATACTTTAAAATTGAGTTTTTTTATTGTTTGACAGCGAAAGTTGTCCCTAAATAGAACATACATTAACTTATACATATATTATATTATTATTATTAGTATTTAAAAAATAATTATCCCCAGGAAAAGGAGCACTTTCTCTTCAGGAGAAAAAAGGGCTGTGGTATTCCTGTCATATTTACCTGTGTTGGCATTACCACACAAAAAACGACAGAAAAAACACATACTTCATACTATGGTAAATTCTTGTGATACTGTACAACAGAAAGTGTCGTGGTATTCCTGTCATATTTAGCTCTGCTCATTGGTTGTGTGGTAAATTTATGTTGTACTGCTGCAGTACCACAGGATTACCACATGACATTTTTGTAAGGGCAGGCTGGGAGACCAGCTAAAACCAGCTTGGTCAGACTGAGAGACCAGCTTGATCAGCCTGGACAGGCTGGGAGACTAGCTGAACAGCTAAAACCAGCTTGAACAGGCTGGTAGACCAGCTAAAACCAGCTACTTTTTTTTCTGCAGGGAAAAGTACGAAAAGTAGATTCCCGTTGCAGACACAGCAGATGTTTGAGAGAAAACTACATTTGAGCTAAGAATAATAGTAGTAATATTCTTCCTAATTAACTTTTTGTTTTAGCAATGCCTGATTTGTAGTTAAACCTGTCAAAGTAAAATTATGTCAATTGCGTGTCTGTGTAGATATTTTTAAAGCATGTTGTTGGTGCTGATGTTGTAGCTCATTCATTCATTCATTCATTTTCTTGTCGACTTAGTCCCTTTATTAATCCGGGGTCGCCACAGCAGAATCAACCGCCAACTTATCCAGCATATTTTTACGCAGCGGATGCCCTTCCAGCCGCAACCCATCTCTGGGAAACATCCACACACACACACATTCACACTCATACACTATACGGACAATTTAGCCAACCCAATTCACCTGTACCGCATGTCTTTGGACTTGTGGGGGAAACCGGAGCACCCGGAGGAAACCCACGCAACCACGGGGAGAACATGCAAACTCCACACAGAAATGCCAACTGACCCAGCCGGGGCTCAAACCAGCGATCTTCTTGCTGTGAGGCGAACGTGCTAAACACTACGCCACCGTGGCGCCCCATGTTGTAGCTCATAGCTGTAAAATAAGCAAATTCATGGCTACAAGATTATGGATCAGTTGTAACAAAAAAACGCTTGCTACCAAAAATGTTACTACCAATGCAAGCAAATTTTAACTGTAGGCCTATTTATGTTTTAATTTCAGTATGAAGAAAGAGACCTCAAAACCAAAGTACATTGGGTTCAGTGTTTGACCTGGGGTTTGTTCTTTGTACATGGATTACTCATTATCGAAGGAAAAGGAAATTGTTGTAACTAGGGCTGGGCGATTAATCAAAAACATTTAGAACCTATAATTGATCTAATTTTCCTAGGACTATTTTTTTCAACTACATTTCCTGTGACGTGATCCCGCTCTGTTAAAGGCTGTGGCTGATTTCTACTTTTGCGGCCACTTTGCATCTCAGGTCAAGTAGGAGGATGCACCCATTCTTGAGCCTTACTCACTGATGATGATTGGAAGTTGCACCAGAGATACCTTGAGATGGCATATTTTCCATTACATTAAAATTATTATTTACAATTAAATATTTGTTTACAGTTTTGTTTCCAAGTTATTCATTTTCACTTTTTTAATAAGAAAAAAAGTGCCTGTTGGTTTCAGCCAATATGTGTTTGAATTTCAGTTGTTCAAGTTGATGTTAGATAAATAACCATAGATAGTGTTTCCTTCAATTATTTTAAAATAAAGCAATCCACCATTCATTCAGAAATCTCTGACTTGTAATATGTGAGCATATTTACTGTACAAAACTTGTCAGTGAACTATATAATAAATAAATAAATAAAATAACATTTATTAATCATAACTGGGTTAAAATGTTTAATTAATCGAGATTTTGATTTTAGGCTAAATCGCCCATCGCTAGTTGTAAGAGCATAGAAACAGGTCTGGTAGCGCAAAGGCTCAAACCAGCTGAGGAGGAGGCTTATTTTATATAAACAAGATTGTATTGTGTAATTTCAAACATGGTTCTGCCATGTTACTGTGGTCATGCCAACTTCCTACCCCATAAACAGAAACACTAGTCCTGCCTCAGAGTTCTTCTGATTGTTCCACTTCTCTGCAACTTGTCAAAAGTTTTAAATAATTTAAACATTATTAATTGAAATTGAAAGCTTGTATGGACATCTCTTATGATCGCTATGGCTGCATCATTTGAATAAAAATACAGTAAATATAAATACAATTTTAATTAATTGAAAAATAACTGGAGTAATGTCTGTGTCTGTTACAATGCCAGTTTTACCTCCTTTGTGTAACCCTTATTTCTAGCAGTTTACACTCTAGTCTCTTCAAGGTGAGTATCATAAATAAACACGGGTTACCAGGCTGATCATTTGTTTTTTTTCCCTTTAATCTGGAGCATCGACGATAGCATTCACAAACAGTATTACAACAGCATTGCAACCCAAAACTTTTTCTTTCCCTTCATTTTTTTCCCCTCTCTCTCTTGCTTTCTGGTGCACCTTCCCAAAAATAACTTTCTCAACTAACATATATTAAACTTTGCACCAGACATTCTTGCTTTGAGGCGACAGCACTAACCACTGAGCCACGACAGTAATAAGTTATATTTTAAAATATATTACTATGGAAAAACTTATTTAAAGCAAGCAAATGGCCATTGTGAAATATCGACAGCTCACAAGCTTGTTTTCGTTTTATTCGCTCACTCAACACAAGTTTGTTCTTGCTCTTCATTGAAACTGACAGTATGACAAATGAGTTGTGCTGTGAAGCAAAGTTGAAATAGTTTTATCGTTTAACTGGTCCTGCAAGATACGAGTGTATAATGGTCACAAACATCTGCCAAGCAATGGAAATATATGCGCATCTTGTGCGAGTCATGAGTACCTTCTCTACACACGATATTGAACAGTTGTTGTCTGCTGTACCTGCTGTTATGGATGGACACAGTGCTTCATTTTAATTAAGAGTTTTCACTTTCACATGTGATTTTAGTATGTGACTATGTGTAAGGGGAAAATAAAGTTTTACACTTTTTCTAGTATGAAACTGTAGAAATGCCTAAAGTGATTTTTAGACCCTAAGACAGATGACTACAATGGAACACCTGTGTATTTTATTTCATGTTTACAATTCTTGAGGTTAATGTTTGATTTCTGGGATTGAAGGTCATTTCCAGAGTCATTTTAGTCAATGTGAAAAGGAATATATATTACACACTAATCATATTGCTGACATGCTTATTTTGTTTTCTTTTATATGTTATTGCTGGTTATGTACTTAAAGTCAACTAGTGTACATAACTAGTCAAACTTAGATTTTTGAGTAAGGCACCTTAGTGTCAGGACGTTTTCATTTCAGATATATGTGGATGTTTGTTTTCTACAATTCATTCTGGACTAGGAACGTTTATGCCATTGGTTTGAAAAAAATTAAAAAAACAAAGATGTTGTATTGATTAGATTTTTTTATGTTTATGTTACCATGAAACTCACTTACTGTAATTTTGTAATTTCAGATACTTCCAGAAAGAAGATATGCATACGCAACTGTTTCAAGAGGAAACCTACACAGACGAATTGAATCTGCTATAACTATCAGGCACTATGCAGCTGTCTGCAAGAAACAACAGTGTTTTTGAAGAAGAAAACCCTTATTTTTTTATTTCCCTACCATTGAGAAACCTAATAATTTTCCAATATGTCTAAAAATCAAGTTCCTCATCTAATGTGTTGAAAAAATCATAGAACTTATGAAGTCTGGTGACGAAACGTTTGGCTGGTCTTTCTAATTGACTAAAAAACTGCTTTCTAGTTTATTTAAATATGTTTAAGTTTAGATTTTTCTTATGTATTGCTACTCTGGTCACTTTGAATTTGGAGCTGTGTTTCAGTGCATGTGCACGTGCAGAATATGAGATAAAAGGTGAATGCTGCCCCATGTGTGCACCAGGTACAGTATACATTTTTAAATATTAGTTTCTGCCTATGTGAATAACAGTCCAAGAGTTTCACTTAAAAGCAAACACAATTTAGATTAATTAACTCAAAAAACTTTACAGTGTATTTTAAAAAACTAGCTCATAATTTTTACTTTGTAACCTGGACATCTTAATAAGAGCCTGAGAATTGACAGTAGGGGTGTAACGGTACATGTATTAGTTCTGTTCATGGATACAGTCAGTAAAGATATGCAGTCACTGGAGATAGACAGACCTCAGTAGTGCAACAACTAAGGAGTCTTTCACAAAGTACGTACATTACTCAGGAGTGGTTCCGCCATGTTGTATTTAATGCCAACTTCAACCATAAACAGAATCTCAACACTAGTCCCACCTCTGAGTTCTTCTGATTAGTCCAATGCTCTGGAACTGAGAGTATGACAAATGAATGCTGCAGAAGTAAAAGTGAAATCATTTTATTTGTTTGGTGCTGCAAAAGACACAAGTGTATAAGTCACGCACGTTCATCAAACAATGAAAATATAAGATACTGCCTCATCTTGTGTGCACGCAAGTCTGTCTGCAAGTGAGTCCCTTCTCTATACAAGCATAATATTAAACATGTTGTTGTCTGCTGCACCTGCTGTTGCGGATGGACACAGCGCTAGCATTTCCATTTAAAGAGATTTCAGTTTTGAAGCTTAATGATCTTAATCTTCTGTGTGTGCCGTTACACCCCTTTTAGACAGTAATCACATAAAAAGGCAACTCATTTGCACGTTTAATTATAATTGTTACAAACTTATGATGAATGACTATTCTCATGTCTTGCGCTTTTATGACGTGTATTTTCAAAGATATTTATGTTTGCAGGAAACCGTGTTTACTGGCATTGTAGTATTGATACCAGCACCACTTGTGTTCCATGTCTGGCATTAACATACACTGACGAGCCCAATGGTTTAGAAAGGTGCTCTCCCTGCACTGCTTGTGACGTAGGTAAGAATGTTCTCCAAAACAAACACTTGAAGTAAAGAATATCTAGTATGTCACTTTTATTTATATGATTTATATAAATCAAATATATATTTATATGATTATATGATTTGTTTTTCACAGCTAATGGTCTGAGAGTAAAGAAGACCTGCACACGATCTTCAGATACTGTCTGCGAGCCTCTAGCAGGATTCTACTGTATTCAGCAAAATAAAGACAGCTGTAGTTTTGCAATAGAACACTCTAGATGTCAGCCGGGACAATATATCCAACAAGCAGGTGTGTGATTACTATGATTACTTATAATGGTCAATCAGTTAAACTACAAATAGCTTCAGTAAAAATGTCCAATCAAGTTAGACCAAGCTTCATTATATGACATAGCTGTTGCAGTATGTATTAAAGATAATATGAGAGTAAGTTTACACCAGAGACAGCGCAGACAGCAGTACAACACAAGAGAGGACTCTGAACACTGCATGTATACCTGATTCACAGTATGAGTGCAGAATATTTGCATCAGTAAATGTGTAAGTACAAGTATTAGTATAAAAACAGTAATATAAGAGTATTTTACTGTCAGAAAAATGTAGAATAATGTGGTAACAGTTACATTGTAATAAACAGCACGAATTGATGCACAGCAAAAATTCCAGTGTTAAATATACAGTGTGATTTTTTTGGTGTTGTTCAGTGTTAAAACCAGAGTACATTTTAATCCACGAGTGTGAAAGAGCGTATATTTAAGAGGTTTTTCAGTGTTAAACCTTTACCCCATTATGCATTGTATTTCCCACTAGTGATGGTAGGTCCAGTTTTTGAGTCTTGATGATATAATAAATAATAAGATATAATAAATTAATTCTCATCAGAAGCAGTGTACTATATGCACTCATTAGCTTATATACACATGCATAATCCATTTAGAGTTATTTGTTATTAAATAAAGTGAGTAATGTACAAATTTAATATATTAACACTTAGAAGACTAACACACACTCCAGTTTGATGTAAGAATAAACTCTTACTGTGTTAAAATGAACTCTGTGAGTAATGTACAAATTTTACACTTCAGAAAGTGTTATTTTAACTCCAAAATGGAGGGAGTCATATGTACACCCAAGGAATGTTAAGTTAAACTCAAACTGAGTTAAATGTACACTGATTTGTTTGCTGTGTGTACTGTAGTATTATGAAATATAGTGTGCAAGTACTGCAAGTAGCGATGCTTTAGTATTGTACACAAATGTTATCATATTTAGTGGAATGCAATTGAGTGTAAAATTGTAGCAACAGAAAATTGCTTTGTTAAGATTGCATTTTGAAAGCAGAAATGAAAGTTGAATGTGTGTTGTGTTGCTCCTCTGTACAACACCAGCTATGCTTTTAATGATGGACTCTCATTAGAAAGTCATAATTTTTTATATCTTTACAGGAACAGCTTTTGCTAATACAGAATGTGGTAAATGCACAGAAGGCACCTACTCTAATGGTTCTTCCACCACCTGTCGATCACATTCAAAGTTAGTAATTATATTTAAATAGTTCAGTGAATTACTGGTTAATTAAACTTCGGAAAAGTCTGGACATTCTATAACATTGTCCACATTTTACAGTTGTGAGAAAGAGGGACGTAAAGAAAAAAACCCAGGAACAGCGTCATCTGATGTTGAATGTGAGGATTCACCTCCAGTTGCTGTCATTGCTGGAACATCAGTTGCTGTTTGTGTTGTGCTGACAGTTGCGATTATAATATGTTTTATAATAAAACATAAAAAAACACAGAACTCAGATCAAAACACAGAACAAAGAAGAGGTAATACTTTATTCCTTTTTAATAAATCTAATCTTTTTAAGATGCATTGCAGATGTGAATATGTCTTTATGTTCTAGCTACTTGCCGAGTGCCAGTACAGGAGAGTGCCTCTGAGACAGTAAGTAAAAAACCTGTGCTTTTCAGAAAACGAAACAAAACAACTATAGTTTTATTGGGTCACAATGATGTAGAATCAACTCAGACTGAGTTTGGTAAAGATTGCATTTTAAATTGGCTTGAACATGCCAACATACTGATATCTTATTTAAATTTAAAATTAATCTTATAAAAACATCTAAATGTTTATCCTCTTACTACTTAAATGTATAATTTATTTAAACCATCACTTCTGCATATAAAAAGTTATTAAGCTTATTTAAAGATTACTCTCTTTAAACACGAGTAAATAGGTAACCAGGAGATTTAGGAAAATCCATTTAAAATGTTTTAATATATTTCTAATAAATATGTAATGTATAGTAATTTAATGAAATCGTCTTTGTTTTTACAGACATCACCAGACCCGGCTCATTCGCTCATCACTCAGCTCATGCCCTTATCAACTTTATCTCTACACAACAGAAATTCCAGTGTTAAATATACAGTGTAATTTTTTATTTATTTTTTGGTTGTGCTCAGTGTTAAAACCGGAGTACATTTTATTCCACGAGTGTAAAAAAGCGTATATTTAAGAGTTTTTTTTTTCAGCGTTAAACTTTTAACCCAATAATACGCAGTGTATTTGACACTAGTGATGGGAAGTCCAGTTTTTTCACTCGAACCAGTTCTTTTGGACAAACAATGGGGGAAGGTAATATATTAACACTTTGAAGGGTAACACACACTCTAGTTCGATGTAAGAATAAACTTTTACTGTGTTAAAATGAACTCTGTGAGTAATGTACAAATTTCACACTTTAGAAAGTGTTATTTTAACTCCAAAATAGAGGGAGTCATATGTACACCCAAGGAGTGTTAGGTTAAACTCAAATTAAGGTAAATATACACTGAGTTTTTGCTGTGTAACAGGATCCACTTTGTAACATTCTATTAAAAATAAATGAAACAAACATTAAAGTGTTTTTATTTTAAAAAATTAGTTTAAAAATATACTTTAACCAATGATCTTTTACAATGTCATACTGATTATATCGACTTTTAAATTATATATGTAATGGTTACAAAAACTAATGCATTTTTTTTGTTGTAATTGTTGTAATTTCTTTTTTTCAGTTGAGCAGTTTCAGTCAAATCATCAAAACTCAGTACACTGCTTTTCAACCACAGCCGGGTTTTTGTTATTATCAGAAATTAACTAACTAGGTCTTAACTAATGTGTTTTCATTGGGCCAGTTAATACAAATAAGTCATTTGAGAAGAAAGAGGAAGAGAATAAAGAAAGCAAAAAGTCTCTTTCTCTTTCACTTAACATACAATGATAGTATTGATCAGGAAACTGAAACGTAAATACCACAATACACGCTATGGAACTTATGCAACTTGCGGAGCAATAGGCTTAAAACCACTTCAATATCAAAGTGTGATTATGGTATATTTGTAAATAAATGTCAAAACAACCACAATTACAAGAAATCTAGATATGACAGACCATGTCGTTACTAAATACAAAAACAGGAGAACATTGTATAGGTGGAAAGACATGTGTTTGGGTCAGAATTTTTACCTTAATTCTAATTTCAAATTCTATAACTTTTGATATTTGTAGTGTCACAAAATAATTTAGTTTAGTATGCTTTGCTTTGGCATTTATATACCATTGGTGATTTTCAGGATGCGGCAGAGAAACAACACAACAATCTTCTGTTTGATGCTGTGTTGCTTCAGAACACTGCAGATTCACTAAAATAGGTACTGTCAAGCTACACCGCTGCTTGATTTAAAAAATAAATAGCTGCTGGAAAAGCTACATTTGTTTCTTAAGTAGCTTTGCTACTGTCAGCTGAAAATATACATATGGTAACACTGTATACTTTATGCTTTGAAAGAAATGCATTGCTTTGTAACTAGTTCTAAAGTGACATTTTTGAATTAGCAGTGGAAGCTTTTGCCCAGCTCTTGAAACTGACAACTGTATATTATCACATGACAGTCTGCACAGTCTTGTGTCTATTGCCACAGCCATGCTGATATTGAGCCATGTCACATGGCTACTCATGTGATGTTCCTCATTTCACCAAAGTAAAATCAAACAAGAAACAAAAAACATGTTAGTTATAACACTGCAGAGTTAGAACACTACACTCACTGGCCACCTTCTTTTACAACCCGCAAAGTACCGCGTAAATACAGTGAAATAACGATGAACTTTTCTGTAAGTATAGTATAAGTATAAACAACGTACAGTATGTGCACGTATAAGGGAACAAGCTGTAATGCTTGGGAAACAGATATGCATCACTCAAAGAACCGCATAGGTTTATTGAATTTATGGTGTACTTTTCTTTAAGTATTGTATAAATATAAAGAATTATGCAAGAGTGGTGACAACCTAATGCAACCTGCAAACACCTGTGTATAAGTACATTAATAATACTACCCTATTATACTACCCATTTTATATGGGGTTTTTATTAAATTAAAGGTTTACAACCTGTGAATGTATTTTAAATCTGCAGTTCAACATAAAAATATATTTCCATAGGCCTACACTACTTACCTTATGAAAGTTTACTCATCGATCTCACCACCACCAGCAATGTCTCAACATCACTTTCACCAAATAGGCTAACTTTGTATGATATAGGCCTACCGTCAGGGTTCAATGCAGATTAAGGGCGCTTTCACACCTGTTACTGAATACCCAAACAGGGATTCAAATTTTTACAATGTAGCCCTTTGTACTTGGTGCGGTTCGCTTTCACACAGCAAAGTTTCTAAATGGACCAAAACAGCTAAAACAAGTCAGGTGTGAGTAAACTCTCCTCACACTGGTCAGAATTTCACAGTTTATTTTGCAGAGTCCTGCTCAGCAGTCATGCGTCCTTATTTTAATTTATGGCAATGAGTAACAACAAATTATAAGCATTTTAAGCACATTATAATTTTAAATGGTGACACCCACAGACGTTGTCACCAAGTATAAATCAGAGGTAGGACTTTCTCATACATAGCCCTTGGCTAGAATTATGCATTATAGGCTTTACATTATAGAGAGAAATAACAGATAAACCAAGACTGCAGTTCAGTCAGTTTTCCTGACGGATAAACAGCTCTCGTTAATAGTTAACATGCTTTCTCTGTCGTGTTTGACATGAAACGCACATTTACCGGTAGGAATGACATCCCGTCCTACTCATAGACTAATTCTGTCTTCATATCCCCATAAGCCTATTACATGTCCATAATACACTATGATATAGCTGGTTAGGATTGTTTTGCTTTCTCACTACAATCTTAGACCGATTACTTTAGCGCGGATTCGAGCGCGATTGCTGGATTCACATATGCCAAACGAACCGCGCTAACTGGGGAAACAGGACAGGTTCCGAAACAAGTCTAGGTGTGAAAGCACCCTAAAACACCTAGCAAACATTAGTCGGACGGCAACGTGCTCTCCCTGGCCAAAAGGGGTCTCACCAAGGATGACATAAATGGTGTGCTGTTGGTCCGAATGTGACGTCCTCTACACGGCCAAAATTAGTAGGGTGAAGCTGCAGGCCTGGAGACCCAGCTGCACGCTCAGACCTGCACTTCAAGACCCAAGTGTGCCACACGTGATGTAAAAATAAAAAATAAGTGAATGAGAAGAGAACCCAGTCCAGGAGACTCGAAACAAGCAGAATTCCTTTATTGAGACGTGTTGGTTAATCTGCAGTCATACAGCGCCTTCAAGAAGTCCATGCGTCTACAGAGCCTATTTTAGGTCAGCAGTCTGCGAGTTTTATCACAACTCTGATTTGAGACAAAGTTGTCCTGTCTATAATGTCTTCTTAGGAGGATTTAGAATCAGAAAGAGCTTTATTGCCAGGTATGTTCACACATACGAGGAATTTGTTTTCATGACAGAGCTTCTACAGTGCAACAGAATTACAGACAGGACAAAAAACAGATAATAAATATATTTAAAAAATAGAAGTAAGTGTTAAATGCAAATATACAGATGGACAAGTGTATGTACAGGTGTATTACTATATACAACGTTATATGTGCAGCTGTTTAGTGCAAATTGGCATGTAAAGTGTGTTGTTAAATAAGTGTATGTGTGTGTAAAAAGTGTATAGCAAGTATGTTGGTTCCACGATTGTTATCATCAAGTGTTCATGAGATGGATTGCCTGAGGGCTGTTCTGGTGTGCTGTTCTGGTGCGCAGTGCTCTGTAGCGTCGACCAGAAGGTAACAGTTCAAAGAGGCAGTGTGCTGGGTGTGAGGGGTCCAGAGTGATTTTGGCAGCCCTTCTGCTCGCTCTGGATAAGTACAGTTCTTGGAGAGTAGGGAGGGTTGTAGCAATGATTCGCTTAGCAGTCCGAACTATTCGACGTAGTCTTCGAAGGTCAGATTTGGTAGCTGAGCTAAACCAAACAGTTATTGATGTGCAGATGACTGATTCAATGATGGAGGTGTAGAACTGTTTCAAAAGCTCCTTTGGGAGGTTGAATTTCCTCAGCTGACGAAGAAAGTACAGCCTTTGTTGAGCTTTTTTGACAATGGAGTCAATGTGAGTGTCCCACTTCAGGTCCTGAGAGATGGTGGTGCTAATACAAGGCCCTCTCCCCGTTCCTGTAAGCAGCCTCTTTGGCCTGACGTAGCTGTCTGAATTTAACAGTGAACCATGGTTTGTCATTGTTGTATGTGAGTTGAGTCCTGGTAGGGATGCACACATCTTCACAGAAACTAATATAAGATGTTACCGTCTCTGTGAGTTCATCCAGATCGTTTGCAGCAGCTTCAAAAACACTCCAGTCAGTGAGGTCGAAACAGGCTTGTAGATCCCGCTCTGTTTCATTAGTCCATCTTTTCACAGATCTTAATACAGGTTTGGCTGTTTTCAGTTTCTGTCTGTAGGCTGGTATAAGATGAATCAAACAGTGGTCAGAGTGTCCCAAAGCTGCTCGTTGAAAAGAGTGGTATGCATCCTTTATTGTGGTATAGCTGTGATCCAATATGTTACTGTCTCTTGTGGGACATGTAACATGCTGTCTATATTTTGGCAGTTCATGGGATAGTTTTGCTTTGTTAAAATCCCCGAGAATGATTAAAACAGAGTCCGGCTGCTGTCGCTCAATTTCCGTTATCTGATCAGCTAGTTTCTGTATCGCCAGGCGCGCATGCGGAGGAATGTAAACAGAGACGAGGACAAACGAGCAGAACTCACGCGGTGAGTAGAAAGGCTTACAGTTAATAAACAGTGCTTCTAGATCTGGGCAGCACATCTTCTTTAAAACAGTTACATCTGTACACCACCTTTCATTAATGTAAAAGCACGTCCCGCCACCGCGCGATTTCCGCGTCGTTTCCTCGTCGCGATCCGCTCTGAACAGCTGATAGCCGGGAAGGTTGAGCAGCTGAATGCATAAAATCCTTGTTTGTCTGAGAGAGAAGAATGAGTTCGTCAATTTTGTTGGGTAGAGAGCAGAGATTTGCCAGATGGATGCTTGGCAATGCGGTTCGAAATCGCTGTCAGTTACATATAGATTATTGTTAATTTGAAATTAGATTATATAAATTTACATTTCCACACGCACCTGCTTTTGAGTGAAAGTCTCGGCCGTTTGATCTCCCCCTGGCGGCTGGCTGCACTACAAGTCATAAAGCCCACCGCCTTCGTTTTAATGAACGAGACTTGAGATCAAATTTAAAAATTCATTACACTCAATAAAATGTCCCGAAAGATGGTTCTGGTCAATTAAGGCGCTGGTTATAATGCTGATTTAGGTGCAGATCTTCATTTTTGTAAAGAGTGTGTTTTACCCAGTAGTTTAATACTGGGCGTGTCATAATGATTGACAGTTGTGATTGACAGCTTCTCAAAGCACACCGTCTGAGCTTTGGGTGGAGATTGAAGTGTTATTATTCCATTTTTGTGTTATTTTACCATGATAAAATGAGTTTAGCAGTAAACTATGCTGTCTGACCTATAGGATCTGACGGATCACTGTTTATTCGGCAAGGTCAGGACTTTAATCGAGCTTTATTAGTTTGCTGATATGCCCCTAGCCATGATGGGGAAACTACAGATGATCGTTATCTAGCAGTAATTCTCTTTTACGGGTCTGAAATAATAATTAGAAAGACAAAACTAATGTTAGCCAATGTCCTCATTGATCTCCTCTTATGCATTATTGTATTTCTCCTTATAGACATGCCTGTTTTTAATGTTCAGACTGAAAATATTAAATAAAACTCTGCACGGTGCTGTGCATTCATGAAACATGATAATAATCCTTGATCTATTGTAAATTTTTAGTTGTAGGATCATACAAAATCATATTCTTCTCCCTCAGATGCTGTGGAGTCCAGATGCTACAGACACAGAAAAAGATGCAGCAATGGAGAAACAAAGAGCACTTTCCAGAAAGAGCTGGAGGATATTACAAATAAAAAAACATGCATACTCCACACAGAAATGCCAACTGACCAACGAACCAGCGACCTTTTTGCTGTGAGGCGATCGTGCTACCCACTATGCCACCGTGGCACCATGAGCAATTTATGTGAATGGAAAGTATTAAAGAGCCCCTATTATACCTTAAAAAGGCTCATATTTTGGTTTTGGGGGTCTCCAACAGCAGGCTAATATGCATGCATTGTCAAAAAACACTTTCATTGTCTTATAATTTGCATTTATTTTTACCTCATTATCCCAGCGACTCCTATATGAATCGTTCAGTGATTCATTTGTTCCAAAACCCCTCCTTAGCGTGACGCTAAACTATGCTGATTGGACCGATGACTCAGTCTGTTGCGATTGGTCGACATCATTCAGCGCGAGAGAATGCCCACCACGGCTTATTAATACTGAAGTAGTCATAGTGTGTGCGTGACCATATCTGCCAACACTCGTTTTTTCCGGGAGTCGCACGTATTTCAGACACTTCACCCCTGAAACTAACCCACCGGTCTCCCAGCACATTGCTCTATTCTTAACTATAAGTAAAAACAGCGACACACATTCAGGATTAGTGCACACAGCGGCAAAAGCTGAACCATTATGAAACAGGACCGCCGCACGTGTGTGAGAGCTGATGTAGCCATAGCAATGACAAACAGCAGTGAAACGCAGCTCACAAACGCATTTTAATCCGTAAACAAAGCGGCACGCTTCGCGTTTACAATGTGTTTTTAGACGCGATATGAGAATACAAGTTATCCAGATACACTACAAGCGGTTAAAAGTTACAAAACACAATTAAATGCATCATTAACAAGCTAGAGAAAACAATGCGGCAATCATTTTAAATCGCACTTACTCAACACTTGTTGGATAGAAGGCCAGGGAAATGTCCCGCTGTTCCCTATGGCTAGTCCGCCCCTGCATACATCAAGTCTTTGCTGATCCTTCATTTAACAAATGACCGACGATTCCTCCGTTGTAACGTGTAGATTTTAGAAGTACTTCTCAGAGGGAACAGTCTCGTCTGTGGTTCATTTGCACACTTCCTATAATATCCAGCTAAGCACAGTGCTGTTCTCTGTGCTGCCAGATGTAGCTGACTCATTCCAGTCCAACCCCTATCTAAAAGGTTTTTACCTGCACAATCAAATTCAAAACCGCCCAATATGGCAACCTTCGCTTGCGGCTGTTGTTTGTGGGTGGGATTGGGGGTTTCGGATCTCCCGGGGCTGCGCGCGCACAAATGGGCGGAGCTTATGTTTCGTGTTCACGTCATGCCGAAACGGCTAAAGACTCGAAAGCACGACAATTCATTTGAGGAACTATGAGTCGACTCTTTTATGGATGATTCAATAGTTTTAAACACTGTGCACTTTCAGATTTAAGCCTTAGCAGGACATTTCACTTCACTTAGAGTGTTACACACTGCATGCAAGCTCATTTTCAAAAACCCATAATAGGGGCTCTTTAAATAACACCAATACTGGGAGTGATTGCTATGTGATTTTATGTGCAATTAAATTTGAATAACAAATACAGGAAGACTTTGTACTAGAAAGATGGTGTTTCTCTAAAGCTGAATCGGGAAATTAAAAAACGTGTAAGAAATCGGCTGAACATTTGTCAATGGAAGGAGAGATAGTTGCACTAGAAAAGTGACAAGCACAATCATTAATGCAGCTACAACCTGCATACCAAAAAACATAGTTGATGGGAAAAGAAAAATGGTACCATGGTAGAATAATGAATGTTAAAATGCAATAAAGGAAAGAAATCTGTCTTTTGAAATATTAAGGAAACAACTGAGTACAGAAAATGTAATAAACTATAATAGGAAGAAAGCTAGAGCATGACATTTTTTTTGAAGAGTTCACACTTAGCTGATGTTTGGCATGCTGTCCCGATAGAGAGCCCTAAACATATAAGATCCTCGAGCCCAGGGCTCCCTCCCTCACCCCCCAAGAGGGGAGTTTGAGCTCAGGTAGATCTCAAGAACTCCCCTGCTGTAGTAGCTAATGAACAGATAGTGATTTCTCTTAAGAGATAACTACTTACTAGGACTGTGTCTGTGGTGCTGATTTGGATTGGTCAATTAATTTAAGGTGCATGTTTTTGGATGGTGGGACGAAATCGGGGAACCTGGGGGAAACCCACGTGAACAAGGGGAGAACGTGTAAACTCCACACAGAAACGTCAGCTGGCTTGGTAAGGACTAGAACCAGTGACGTTCTTGCTGTGAGGCAACAGTGTTAGCCAATGGGCAGCCATGCCATCCATCTAGGAAAGGAGGAGGAGTAGGGGTGGAGGGGGGGATTCTTCAATACGAAGATGGCTGTGTTATAGAACTTAGGGTATTTATAGTGGCTTAGGAATCGTCTGATTGGTGAAACATAAATTGAATAATGCAGGACCAGCCGTAAACCATCATAAGCATGTGATCCTCTCGAAATTAGTTTATAAATAAACTTCACTAAGTTATCAAAAAAGAATGCTTGGAGACAGTTCTGTGGTATTGGTAGAGAAACAAACTTAAATGATGTATGGATATGATTAGAAAGATGGTGGGAAAAAGGAGATTCGAGAAAATACCAGTTTTAGTAGATGGTGAATTAAAAGCAGTAACAAGCAAGGAAAGCTGATTTATTAGGTGTGCTATAAAAAGAATTGAAAGTTGGACATACGACTGGGAATTTAAAATGTCAATTTCTAAATCATGTTATATGTTATTTACCAGGAGAAGAAAGTACGAAAAGATAGAGCTTAAACTATATGGCCAACGTTTGTAAAGAGTAATAAAGTTTAAATATTTAGGTTTATGGTTTGCTGAAAAATGTATATGGAAGACACATATAATGCAGGTAGTAAATAAACGTGGGAAGGTACACTCTCAGAAATAAAAGTACGCGAGCTGTCACTGGGGTTGTACCTTTTCAAAAGGTACAAATTTGTACTTAAAGGGTCCATATTGGTACCTCAAAAGTATATAAGTACCTAAATATTTTAAGAGGAACACTTTTGTACTTTTTAGGTAATAATACGTACCCTTGAGGTATTAATAGGGACCCTTTAGGTACAAATGTGTACCTTTTGAAAAGGTACCACCCCATGACAGCTCATGTAGCTTTATTTCTGAGAGTGTACTAAATCTCATGAGATCGTTTTCAGGATATGAATGGGGTACCGATAAACAGTCATTAATTGATATATACTGGGCATTAATAAGATCATACTTTGGTTACGGATGTATATGAAGCAGCAGCTAAGAGTATATTGGAAAAATTAGACAGAATTCAGTTTAGAGCT
The DNA here is from genome assembly GCA_903798035.1 of Danio albolineatus. NCBI lineage: Eukaryota > Metazoa > Chordata > Actinopteri > Cypriniformes > Danionidae > Danio > Danio albolineatus. Next base: position 2,762,932 of record CAIGQQ010026963.1, read on the forward strand.
CTTGGAATCGGTGTAGGTGCTTAAAACCACTCCAACCAATGTATTACTGTAGAAACCAACGAATTACCATTATATTTATGATGGATAAAACTATCACTGACATACTGGACTAATCTAGAAGGATCTGGAACAGAACAGCCATCTACAGAGGTATTATGTGAATAGTATGCTCAACAAAAAGGAAGAGGCTTGGAATGGAATATTAACACCCTAGTAAAAGAATATGATCTAGACCACACCAAATATAGTGTGGGGAAATGTACCACCATGGATATATCCAGCTCCCAACATAGATTTAAAACTTATAGAACTTAAAGATAAATGTGCAGAAAGGAATTGAAATATTGGGTATTTGATGGTTCAACAGATTTAAAAAAAAAAAAAAGAACTTGTAGGAATAGGAGTATTTGTGCCAGAGGTTAATGTAACAGTATGTACAAGAATAAATGACAAGCCTTCGGTATTCACAGCTGAAGTGGTGGGTATAATTTTATTAGGGTTACAATGGGCAGAAGAAGTAAGATTTAAGATCATGTGCACAGACTGGTCTTAATAGCCTGAAATCAAATGAAACAGTAAGAGAGAAAAAAAAAATTATAATATTTTTAAAATTGTTTTTGTGTTCTTCCTATTCCATATATATAATCCTTATATATAAACATCGTTCATGCTAATATATACAAATATATACTGTATAGCTATGAACAAAATTAGTAGACCAATTATAATTGTGAGGTTCTCTATGTTTTTTTATGAAAGTTTGAGTAAAAAATAAAATAAAAAGTAATTTAGAACTGGATTGCATTATTAAATATGAATTGAAATTAAATGCAATGCTCAAATTCAAAATATATTTTTTAAATCTTTTAAGATTTGTTTAGATTTATTTTAATTTAAAGTTAATAGTGGCATCCCAGACCACTCTGGTGTATTGTATATAATCTGTGAGAAATTATATATTTTTAAACAAATCATTAAATATATAATAATTACTCCATTGCTGAGAATAGTAACAATTTTCAATTGCCAGTACAACGTATTTGTACTTTGTATATAACATGACCTGACAATACTGATTGTGTTGTTTTTAGAAATACGAACACATAAATCAAATTTGTATTTAACAAATAAATTATACTGCAATATATATATATATATATATATATATATATATATATATATATATA
>CAIGQQ010026963.1:2769118-2797987 GCA_903798035.1 Danio albolineatus
AAAAAAAAAAAAAAATCATCTGAATTCCAGGTCAAATCTTTGGCTAGAGAATGGAAAGCAGCAAATTAATCTCAACTGAAAAAGCTGCAGTCGTCATACAAATAAATCCACAGTTGGTGCAAAATACTGTCAATAGCGGTGATGGACAGGAGGGCAAAGGAACACATCATAATACGGCTCTTACAGAATTTTTCAAAGTACAACCTAAGGCACTGGGGGTAATGTATTTTAATCATTCAGTTGTAAATTTCAGTGATTTTGTGAGTATTTTAGTATACTATAACTTGTTTTTCTGCAATTAAAATAAAGAGAAATTAAAAGCCCAAAAAAACAAACAAAACAAAAAAGACAAGTATCGTCGATATCGATACCAATACTTTGATTAAATATTTTATAGTGATTAAAAAAATCACCTTTATTGTAATCATTATCATCATCATCATTATTATTATTCAATTAAACACAAAACACATGATTCCCTTTTACATTAATTAAAATAACAGAACTAAAATTGCATGGCACCATATATAACAAAAAATTATTCACTGCAGAAACCTTGTTTAATTAAAAAAGTACATCTTTCCCAGTTATTATGTGTACCTAAACTTTGTATTTTATTTGATAAACAAGTTTATTTAAAACTATTTAAACTAAACTACAAAAAATCTAAATGTCTTTACTTGAGAAGGCTACAGTCTATTATTCTGAAATATAACAGAAATCTGATATATGCCAATTTACGCAAATTACATAAATGAGTTTAGAGTAGGATTCCCCCTCAGCTTTGGCATATTAATATTACAAAGAATCATATAAAATGATTCCCCCTCAGCATATTATATTTATAGTGTGTGCATCTGTGTGTTCATATGAACATATATCAGGTAAAACTTTATACAAACTGGCTGTCTGTATTGAACTCGACTCGACTTTTTGTAAAATAATTCCTACTTGGTTAGCTAGATAATGACCGGATTTCTTAAAGCATTCTGCCAAAGTTTTACAAACAGCTCTGGGTGTGTGTGTGTGTGGTGTCTGTACTACTGAGCCGTGAGCTAACGCTGACCCATTAACGGATATCCAGCGGAAGGATATTATAGTTCCCATTCGTGTTCCTATTTAAGTAAATATTAATATAATATGTAGCGCTATAATTATTGATATATTTTATAGTAAGAAAACCCCCAGAAAAGATCGACACTTTTACTTAAGGATCGATCCTTTTGATACATTCCCAGTATTAAAAAATATCAATACCTCAGGATCGATCCGCCCATTCCTACTGTCTCTCACTGTCTCGGCCGTAGATCTGCCTTGATCCAAGGCTGCAATCTCCCCCTTCTCATTTGCTTTGTTTTGACATGGAGACACTGCAGCGGAATTGAGGAATCTGGAATTTTACATTGCTTATGACCTTCAAACGGTGAGACATTTTCTAGGTTATGTCTGTTAATGCGAGTCGTACGAAAGCGTAGAGCTGCCACCCAGGTAAAAAAAATCTGAGCTTTATCACGTTCGTACAATATAATATCACGTTTGTACAATATAATTATCACGTTATTACGTGAAAACTTTTTTGTTTAGGCTACGTTTACCTAGTGCGGACGTTACGGAAGCGTAGAGCTGCCACCCAGGTAAAGTAGAGCTGCCTGCCACCCAGGTAAAAAAAATCTGAGCTTTATCACGTTATATTACGTTCGTACAATATAATATCACGTTTGTACAATATAATTATCATGTTAATACGTGAAAACTTTTTTTGTTTAGGCTACGTTTACCTGGTGCGATCAGAGCGTAAGAAAATGTCTCGTTTTACAGAATTAATTAAGTTATATTTTATGCTTGGATTGAGACATGGGGAAATTTTGCAGCTACTGATCAGCTTGGACAATGTTGTTATCAACATGCGGACACTGAGAAGGAAAAACGCATGGGGATGTATAGGAGGACGAATGAGTCTGATCCAAGCGGCAGCCTCCCGCTCTCCCTGGGGAAGCCAATACGGAAGTAACTAAAACTGCAATTCATCGAAATACCGCTAGTCCTGGCTCCATAATAGAGCAAATCTCTAATGAGCCCACTGGTGAAATGGCCAACTTTACAGCAGAAAAAAGGTGTTTACAGCCTGGTACAAGGAACGATTTTGGTTCATATAGCTTATATTACCCTTCATGACAACTGTGAGTGGGTGATTTTTTTATAACTCATCCATTTCCTTTATATTAAGCTAAATTAAGTTTGCGTAATTAAGAGCGTGGCAACTTGAGTGACAGATAGTCCCGCTGGTCGCCGTCACGCCACCTCAGCTGATTCCGGCTGATTAGCCGCGGATCTCGGCATATTCATCGTATTTTTGTGTTGTTTTATGTGGCTTTACACAGTCAGTTGCCTTTTGGAATTATTTCCTGCAATTATCAGATAATATGGCATGCTGTGTGCACTTAATTGTGCTCACAAACCATTCACGTGGCCTCCGTTTCCCAGGTGAGTGAAATTATATACCTATACCATCTCTATAAAAGTAATTGCTTTATTTAGGATAATTTATGATTTATAATGTTCTTCAGAGCTCTAATGCACTCCAGAATCTGACAGATTGATCAGCTGTAGTCTATAAAATCGTCACCTGAAGCGTTGTCATACAGTGTTCTGCCTGGATTTCATCAATAGTCCTGCATTTAATAACACAGACTATATCTGAAGTAATTGGATGTAATTCACACTTTCTTCCTGTTGAAAAACATCATAAGAACGATGTTAAGTGGCTTGATGTATTGCAACAGTGTTTTCAACGGACTAAACACTTATTGATATAGTGTACAACCAAGCACGTGTGGTCAGAACACAAACGAGTCGCAGGTAATGAAATATCATGTGTTTCTCCCATAAGAAAGCTCTTAGCTAAATGCCAGCATGCGTCCTGTAGCTCAGCTCACGCTCCGCCCACGCTCCGCCTCTTTGTCCTTGTTTGGTATGCCTCGGTTGGTGCGATGACACGCGAACAAAATGGCGACGGTTGGCCACGCCTACTAGTAGCTTCTTTTAAGTTCTTTAGAAACCTATGGGTGATGTCACGGATACTACGTCCATATCTTTTACAGTCTATGGTCTAATCCGATGGAAGTGGCTGCATTTCTTATTGATCAGCTCGAGGGACACAGGAGGCTCCATGTACGGAAGCCCCTCGAGCTGATCAACAAGAAATGCAGCCACTTCCATCGGATAAAACAGAACTTAATTAATTCTGTAAAACAAGACTTTTTCTCACGCTCTGATCGCACCAGGTAAACGTAGCCTAAACAAAAAAGTTTTCACGTAATAACGTGATAATTATATTGTACAAACGTGATATTATATTGTACGAATGTGATAATTATTGTACAAACGTGATATAAGAACGTGAAAAGTATATTGTACAAGGGTCAATGACGTGACGCTCATTTTTTTGTGTCCATGTGATTTAAATTAAGTCAAAAAGGTCACAGTTTCAAAATAAATCAGCAAATGACTTGCATACATTCTCTATTTTTCCAAGTCTAAATTTTTGGGTTTTAATCCATTTTAAGATATTTTTTAGAGGATTATTACAAGAATGTCAATGTGGTGTAACCAAAACAAATTGGTACCAAATAGTTTATCTTGTTTAAAAAAGATGAAATTCTCAATGAAACATAATATCAGCTAGTTTGGCATAATTTTATATTAGACATATTTAATAGTAAATAAAGGTAAATATAGCGCAATTTTTCTAAATATTAATAATAATTTGGGGAATTATGTCAAGATATCAAGCGTCAAGATGGTGTAACCCCTATTTATTGAGCCCACAGCCCCATTTTTGTTAATATTGTGCAGAAGACCATGAGACAGGAAACTGTTTCACAGAGAAGGACCCTTGATAAGACTGATTGCTACATGCAAAGGATATTTACTCTTTTTAAAATGTGAGATATTCTGACCTTTATAATGAGTGGTCAGATATTCTTATATACGTGTCAAATGGTAAGACCCCAAGAGTACAGTATAATTGGTCATTATTATAAAAATAAGTGTTATCGTTAAAAATTACATTTAAAATATATTCCCACCAAGTCCATGTGCTTACACGGGTATTTTAATAATGCCTGTTAATTGATTTTAAGTTGAAATGTCAAGCGGTGTAACTGGTTACACCATTTGACTCCAATTACACATCTTTCTGTTGGGGGCCAATTTAGTCAAATATCATCAGTTCATAATGCTGATTAAAAATGCTATAAATGATTCTACCATTTGGAACTATTTTGGGTTCATAGTGTTGCATTACTTATTTATTTGTTTATTTATTGAGAAGGTCGTGCTTAATCCACAACCTTACTATTAAAGCTCTTTAAACCTAGGATAATATAATTATGTTGCTATTATGTTGCTCAACATGAATGCTTTTTTAAAATGTTAATTCATGTTTCAGTTCACCTAATATAATGGACACACTCTTTCACTTGCACACACACTCATACACTACGGCCAATTTAGTTTCTCCAATTCACCTATACCACAAGTCTTTTGACTGGAGGAAACCCATGCAAACTTAACACAAGAAGGCCTCCTGCTCCATCCATGACCCGAACCAGCAATCTTCTTGCTGTAAGGCAAACATGCTAACTTAGCCCTGTCAATATTTAAGTCAATATTATTACCCCCAAATTTCCGATTGTCAACAGAACAATCCACTGTTATACAATGACTTGCCTAAAAAATTCTTACCTGCCTAATTAACCTAATTCAATTCAATTCATCTTTATTTGTATAGCGCTTTTACAATGTAGATTGTGTCAAAGCAGCTTCACATGCTTTATAAAAAATTGAAACAGTGTCAGTCCAGTTTTCAGTGTTGAAGTTCAGTTTAGTTCAGTGTGGTTTAACATTCATTGCTGAGAGTCCAAACACTGAATAGTAATCCATCGATGCGCAGCCCTACAAGTCCCGAACCATGCAAGTCAGTGGCGACAGCGGCGAGGAAAATACTTCATCAATTGGCGAAAGTGAATAATTAAAAAACCTCATTAATTAATTATTAGTTAAGCCTTTAAATGTCACTTTAAGCTGAATACTAGTATCTTGCGAAATAACTAGTGAAATATTATGTACTGTCATTATGACAAAGACAAAAAAAGAAATTAGTTATTAGAATTTAGTCTTTAAAACTATTATGTTTAGAAATTTGTAGAAGCAGCACTTGGGAAAAACTTTTAAAAGAGTTCAAATTTAACATAGGAGTGGTAACAATTTTGATGAGCCTCTGCTGACTGGGTGCTCACAGCCTTGAGTTCTGGAGGCTTTCATACTTGATGTGCTCACCGTTGTTGTATTATTATTAGTAACAACTGGAGGTAAATCGGATTAACTATAATGGCAAAAAGTATTTAAGTCAGGAGGTGCTAAATTAATTAATTTATCTATAAAATAAAAAAAAATTGGTTGTAGATAAGTTTGGTGGAAACTCAATAAAATGTTTTTCTATACCTCGCTGTACGCCACCATTAGTCAGTCATGTATGTTTGCAAACATTGGCTCTCAATCCTAGAACCAGGGCAACATCCAGAGCGGCAGCAGCTTTTATGTACCTGTTAGTGTTTGGCAAATTGCTCCTAAATAGCATAAAACTAAAAATAAAATAGTGGATATTTTTTCTTCTTTGTAATATCAACAACTTTTTTTATTTTACCAACTGAAATGAAACAGAGTGATGTAAAAGATGGTAAATGCTACACATGTTTGTTTTAGTATTATTAATCTATTGATGATGGCCACAGATTTAATGGAAAGGATGTTATTACTTTATGTATTGAAGTTCAGCAACATTGTTTCATGGTTGTGAACACATTTGTCAATGACAATCACACCCCCTCAGATATTGTTCCTCAACTGTCATTATAATATGAGACATAAGTACAACTTTGATCACCACGATGATTTCTTGTTGTCAGACATTTTCCTCAGCATTTAAAAGAAAGTAAAACCACTTCAGCTGAAATTGTTGACTATCGAATTTGATATTCACTGTCAATTTCAGTCATTTTTGGCTGTTGAAGCAACACGGTCAGGTGGTGTAACTGGTTTGTGTCAATTGGTGTAACCAGTATTTTTTTATAAAAATATAATTATATACGTGGAGATAATGTGAAATACAATTTAAAACAGTTACTTTAGTGTAATAAAGTGTTTTTTAACAATTTGTACATAATTGGTCAAAGATTATTTAGAAATCAAGTTTGTTTTTAGCATGTGTCCGGCCAAATATTGCAAAAACTCATTAAAATGTACATTTAGACATAACGCAAATAAATTAAATGTTGGTTTGATATTTTAAAATGAATTCTTTATTTCTGTGAATACACTGGCAGATATTCTAGGAGGAGTAAAATGTTTAAATTTTTCCAATGTTTTGACAGTTACACCATTTGACATTTTCAGGTACATTCAGGCCTAACATTTGTAAAAAATGGTGCAAATATTAGTTCTAATTACATAAAATCAACATGAACACAATCTGTGCATTTTAAAATACATGATGGATGCTTTTAAATCATCTTTTATTTTATTTTTTTAATTTCTCATCTTGCCGCACCTTATTTGTCACTGACCCACAAACGTGATATAAGAACGTGAAAAGTATATTGTACAAACGTGATATTATATTGTACGAACGTGATAGTATAGGCCTTTTGTACAAACGTGATATAAGAACGTGAAAAGTATATTGTACAAACGTGAAATTATATTGTACGAACGTGATAGTATAGGCCTATTGTACAAACGTGATATAAGAACGTGAAAAGTATATTGTACAAACATGATATTATATTGTACGAATATGATTTATTGTACAAACGTGATATTATATTGTACGTACGTGATAGTATAGGCCTATTGTACAAACGTGATTTAAGAACGTGAAAAGTATCATGTACAAACGTGATATTATATTGTACGAATGTGATTTCTTGTACAAACGTGATATTATATTGTACGAACGTGATAGTATATTGTACAAACGTGATATTATATTGTAAGAACATGAAAAGTATATTGTACAAACGTGATAAAGCTCAGGCTGTTTCTCAATTCCAAGAACGCAGAGAACGGTCTCGTGTTCTTGTGAAGATCGGTCTTGCCAGGTCATATCGGGAGAACGAACTCGGGAGACCGCGAGGACAGAGAACGCGTCCTGTGAGGAATGAGATGCTGCGTTCTTCCTGATGGTCACATGACCCTCGCGCGCCTTTAACCGAAAATATTTAAACATTACAGCATTTGTACAGCGATTTATTGTTTTCCCCCGTTTCACAATATATGTTATGCATAAAGACTTCAGAAATATACGCAGCACATCACAAATAAAACAGATTTTAATACGAATTTCAACAAATAAACACCCTTAATGTGTTTATGCCTTTATTAAGATTTTCATGCTAATGTTTACTTTCACCGGTTCATTTAGGGAAACTCCTGAAGTAAATCAGTGATCTCTCTGAACTTTAATAATAAATCTAAACAAAGCGCTGCGCTTCACACCTCCAGTCGCAATGACTTCTGGGACTTTTAGAGGGAGTTCGGTGCTCAGGCCTGCATCGCTGCATCCTCGATATCAAGAACACATCCGGGAGCTTTCATGCGTCCTCCGTTCTTGTGGTCTTGAGTATTGGAACTGAACTTCGGCGGATGATGATGACGTTTCACGAGAACACGAGGACGCAAGACGGCTGAAGAACGCATATTGAGAAACAGCCTCAAATTTTTTTTTTACCTGGGTGGCAGCTCTACGTTTCCGTAGCTCTACTTCCGTAGTGTCGCGACTTTATATTACAGTACTAAAATGTTTTGTGTACAAATTTCGCTATGGCGCAGCTGTTTTCAGGGGACATTCTAAAACGCTTAATGTGAAAACCCAACTACTGTAAAAAGAACGAGTCCAGATTCCATAGTGAAAAACCTCACAATAAGCGTTTTCTCCCCCATTGAAGTCCATTATTAGGAAATAGCTTAATGTGGCTTAATTATGGGCGAATAATAACTGTTTTTCTTATTGTGTTTATTTTGTACTTTTGCAACATCACAAGATGTACACTAGAAACTCTTCAGTTCAGTACCTGATTGTGACAAAACAATTTTATCTTCTCAAAATAAACAGAAAAAGAAAATACTGGAGATTGTTGCTTATTCCTGTTGTACCATACCCCTCGTGCTTAAACATAAGAAATATTTTAAAGGCTCGTACACACCGGGACGCTTTTCGTTTGCGTTTATCGTCAGCGTTTTTTGAGACGTTTTTCAGCAGTCAAGTCCAAGCGTTTTTCTCTGGCGTCGAGCAAAAGAGCATGCAAAATCATTCCTTGATGTTAGATGGCGCACACGGTGGCGCCAAGCTTCTGACAACCGCTTGTTCCACAAAAGAAGAAAAGAGGAAGTTTACACGCTTGTTGTTTCGATCGGCAAAGCATGGATGGTTCAAGTAGCAGCTCTAGTAATGAAGAAATGATTATTGTTCACCAGTGCAGTAAGCAGTTCCCCTTCGGGAGGGGAACTTCAATGCTATGTGGAAAAATTCCACTATGGGGATTTCGTTCAGAAAGCCAATCATCTGAAAGAGTATGTAAACAGGCCAATGAAATGCCAGTGAGTTGGCAGCTTCAGCTTGCGCAGCTGATGCTCGTTGCAATCAATTTGGCAATAAAAGCACAGCGATAGCAGAGCTGAGCATCCATTTTCGCTTCAGAGTCTTTCACGAAGCTTCTGAGAGAGTCATGAGGGTTCCTCCAGCTGTATTACACAGAGAGAGGGAACGAGAGCGGTCTCCCGGTCCAGAGTGTGTGACACGCAGCGGCAGACGGTCGAGCTGGGTCCTCCCTTGCCTGGCGTTCTTTGGGTCCGGTCCTCCAGAGCGGTTTGTATTGTTGCGATCCTAAAAGAGCAACACGGTCGTGCAGCACGTCTTTTTCAAGACGGCGCTCCGACTGTGCGTTTCTGGATGCGGTGGTTTCCTGTCCCCGGATGATGGGCACGAGCACTGCGTTTCATGTCTGGGGGTTCATGCGGTGCTCGCGGACAGTGCATGCCATCACTGCGGTGGTGTGTCTGTTGCGCAGTTAAGATCGCGGCTCGCTCTTGCAAAAGGGCCAACCACCCCAGTTGTCCCCCGCTCCGCGGTGGGCACTCGGGCAGATCTGAGGGTTACAGTGGGAGTAAATCCGCCGCCCTCAGGCCTGTGGACCTCTCGCTCCTCCACGCGCTCCATCCAAGCTTTGAGTGAGAGAAGCGCTCCATCCTCGGATGGCCGCCCTCTCACTTGATGACACCGAGGCTCAGACGTCCACCGCTGCATCGGAGGCTGGGTTATCCTTGTCTGATGAAGGATGCGAACCCGCTCCCTCCCTCCGGGGTGGCGAGCGCGGCGTCGGATCTAGAAACAGACATGATAATCGCACTTTCCTGGGCTGTTTCAGCCGTGGGCCTGGAGATGGTTTATCCCCCAGCCCCGCGGTCGGACCGACTAGATGGGTGTATGTGGAGGATTAAGGCCTCCCATCCCTTTCTTCCCGGACGTGCGCAGTGGGCTCACGCAGTTTTAGAGGGCATCTTTCTCTGCCCGATCTGCATGCGCCTCCGCCCTCACCACCCCTTATGGTGGAGCAGCCAGGGAGTACGAGTTGATTTCCCAGATTGAGAGTGCCATGGCGGGCCCGCGTGGTGCCTCTTTCTGCTGAAGTCAGCCTTGTCTCTCATCCAAGGCGTGTCGGTTTTTCTGCCTCCACGGAGCCAGAGCCCTCACAGCCGCGGGCCAGGCTGCCTCCACCCTGCACGCTTGAGTATGTGCGCATGCGCTGACCCAGCTGCATGAGGGTGGTTCCGACCCAGGCTGGTTACCAGCCCCGCACCGCACCCGACTGAGCTCCACGGACCTCAAGTCTGCTGCGTGTGCCCTGGGAAGGACGATGGCCACATTAGTGGTCCAGGAGCGCCACCTTGGGCTAAACCTGGCAAAAGATATGCGCGGAGTCGACAAAGTTTGCTTTCTTGTCTCCCCCGTATCCCAGGCTGGCCTGTTCGGCGACACTGTCTGTGAATTCACCCAGGAATTCGAGGCGGTGAGAGAGCAGTCGGATGAGGTCTCCTATCGGCGGGTATGTATGACCGCTCGGCCCACCGAACTTTCCACATCTGCGGCTCCTCGCCGAGGGCCCCTGCCTGCGAGTGCTGCCCCGCCCTGTCTGCGCCTCCGGCGAAGCAGCAGCGTTGAGCACCTCGTAAGTGGGCCGCCCGCCCCGTCCAGGGCGCCGTTAAGTCCGGTAAATGGATCACGAAGCGTCCCTGAGACGGGTCATCTGGAGAAGAGGGAAGTTGCTCTTTCCCCGGTGGAGGGCCGGGCTCAGTGAAAGAGCACTTTTTCCACTTCCTCGGATGTGACAGCTCGAACTCTGCCAGTCCGGGACGCTATGCCTTCTGGCTCGCAGAGTCGGTGCATCTCGCCAGCGGCTCACGAGCGGTGGGAGGACGGTCTCCTTTCTCCCACTCCTCCAGCCCCCCTCCCAGAGAATGGGAGCGAGCTGAGAGTGAATCTCTCGCCTCCAGCTCTTCCGCGGGACCCCAACGCTTCCCGGATCAGCACTCCCACTCCGCGCTGCCCCACTGCAGGTACGTCATTGATTGTTGCGATGGGACCATTAGCGAGGGCGTTGCCTGCCTGGTTAGCGCGGGCCAGCCCTTCGCGGTGGCTCATACGCACAATCAGACTCGGCTATGCGATTCAGTTCGCGAAACGGCCTCCCAAGTTCACGGGTGTGTATTTTACCAGGGTCAGCCCCCTGTCCGCCCCTGTCTTGCGAGAGGAGATTGCTGTCCTCCTGGCGAAGGATGCAATAGAGCCGGTCCCTCCAGCCGAGATGGAGAGCGGGTTTTACAGCCCGTACTTCATTGTGCCCAAAAAGAGCGGTGGGTCACGGCCAATCCTAGATCTGCGCGTTTTGAACCGCTGTCTTCAGAGACTCCCGTTCAAGATGCTCACACAGAGGCGCATCCTCCGGTGCGTTCGTCCTCAGGATTGGTTTGCAGCAATAGACCTGAAGGACGCGTACTTTCATGTCTCCATTCTTCCACGTCACCGTCAGTTTCTGCGGTTTGCGTTCGAGGATCGAGCTTGGCAGTACAAGGTCCTCCCCTTCGGGCTCTCCTTGTCTCCGCGGGTCTTCACCAAGCTCGCGGAGGGTGCCCTAGCGCCCCTGCGGCTTGCGGGCATCCGCATACTCAACTATCTCGACGACTGGCTGATTTTAGCTCACTCGGGGGAGCAGTTGATTATGCACAGGGACAAGGTGCCCCGGCACCTCGACCTATTGGGGTTTCAGGTCAACCGAGAAAAGAGCAAACTCACCCCCGTGCAGAGGATCTCTTTTCTCGGGTTGGAGCTGGACTCGGTAACCATGACAGCGCGCCTCTCCGGGGAGCGCGCTCAGCTAATGCTGAACTGTCTGAGAGAGTTCGACAGCAAAATAGTGGTCCCCCTGAAATCTTTTCAGAGGCTCCTGGGGCATATGGCATCCGCAGCCGCCGTCACGCCACTCGGATTACTCTATATGAGACCACTTCAGCACTGGCTTCACGATCGAGTCCCCAGACACGCATGGCACGCGGGCACACACCGGGTGACTGTCACTGCGCTGTGTCGCCGCGCCCTCAGCCCTTGGAACGACCCCTCGTTTCTACAGGCCGATGTGCCTCTGGGACAGGCGTCCAGGCATGTTGTTGTCTCAACAGATGCCTCCAGCACGGGCTGGGGGGCCGTGTGTTGCGGGCATGCAGCAGATGGCCTGTGGGTAGGTATCCAGCTGCATTGGCACATCAATCGCCTAGAGCTGCTGGCAGTGTTTCTCGCTCTCCGCCGTTTTTCTCCGGTGCTGGAGCGCCAATACGTGCTGGTCAGGACGAACAGCACGGTGGCGGTAGCGTATATCAACCGTATGGGGGGTATCCGCTCTCGCTGCATGTCTCAGCTCGCCCGCCGTCTGCTCCTCTGGAGTCATCCGCGGCTGAAATCGCTGCGCGCCATTCACATTCCAGGCGAGCTCAACCGTGCAGCCGATGCGCTCTCACGGCAGCCTCTACGTCCAGGAGAATGGAGACTCCACCCCAAGACGGTCCAGCTGATATGGGCGAACTTCGGGGAGGCCCAGATCGATCTGTTTGCTTCCTCCGAGAACGCTCATTGGCAGTTGTTTTTTTCCCTGACCGAGGGCTCCCTCGGCACGGATGCACTGGCCCACAGCTGGCCTCGGGGCATGCGCAAGTATGCGTTTCCCCCAGTGAGCCTGCTCGCGCAGTTACTGTGCAAGGTCAGGGAGGACGAGGAGCAGGTCTTGCTAGTTGCGCCTCTCTGGCCCAACCGGACCTGGATATCAGAACTCTCCCTCCTCGCGACGGCCCCCCCCTGGCAGATCCCTTTGAGAGAGGACCTACTCTCTCAGGGACAGGGCACCATCTGGCACCCTCGCCCAGATCTTTGGAATCTCCACGTGTGGTCCTTAGACGCGAGGAAGACTTAGGTAACCTACCGGCTTCGGTGGTTAATACCATCACTCAGGCTAGAGCCCCCTCTACGAGGCGCGCCTACGCCCTGAAGTGGAGTCTATTCACTGAGTGGTGCGTCTCTCGCAGAGAAGACCCCCGAAACTGCCAGATCAGCGTTGTGCTTTCTTTTCTTCAGGAGAAGCTGGAGAGCAGGCTGTCGCCCACCACACTGAAAGTTTACGTGGCCGCTATCTCCGCTCATCATGATGCGATAGATGGCGGCTCCGTGGGAAGGCATAACCTCATCATCCGGTTCCTCAGAGGTGCTAGGCGATTAAATCCACCCCGCCCCCCTCTCATGCCCTCTTGGGATCTCGCCCTCGTTCTCACGAGTTTGCGCGGAGATCTATTCGAACCACTCGAATCAGTATCTTTAAGATTTCTGTCCCTGAAGACATCTCTGCTGGTCGCGTTGGCATCGGTTAAGAGGGTCGGGGACCTGGAGGCATTTTCGGTCAGTGACTCGTGCCTGGAATTCGGACCGGCTAACTCTCACGTTGTCCTGAGACCCCGGCCCGGCTAAGTGCCCAAGGTTCCTACCACACCGTTTAAGGATCAGGTAGTGAGCCTGCAAGCGCTGCCCACGGAGGAGGCAGACCCAGCCCTTCATCTGCTGTGTCCAGTTCGCGCTTTGCGAATTTATGTGGAACGCACTCAGAGCTTTAGATCATCTGAGCAGCTCTTCGTCTGTTATGGTGGTCGGCAGAAGGGAAGTGCCGTATCAAAACAGAGGTTGGCCCACTGGATAGTGGATGCCATCTCCCTCTCTTACCAAAGCCAGGGCGAGCCGTGTCCCCCAGGGGTGCGAGCGCACTCCACTAGGAGCATTGCTTCCTCTTGGGCGCGTGCACGCGGTGCCTCTCTAACAGACATCTGTAGAGCTGCGGGCTGGGCGACACCTAACACATTTGCAAGATTCTACAATCTGCGAGTGGAGCCGGTTTCCTTAAGGGTATTAGGTAACCTTGGTGATTGGGGAAACACTCGGTAAGGTGTTGTAACACGCTTGCTGCGCCATTCTCCTTAACACGGAGGTACGTGTGCCTTTTTACTCTGTCAGTAAAGTTCCCCGCTTAGGTGAGCCCTGCAGAGAATCCTCCGAGGCCCCCAGCATCTGACTCAGCGGAGGAGTCAGACGCTGGCCCGTTACGTTGTAGGTCTGCCCGCTGGTCAGCCCGCGTTCTGGGTATAGGTGCCTGCTATGTGCGATCCCCGCTGGTGATCCCATATGCATTTTAGCCACGATGCTGTCCCCCTTCTCAGGCAGGACCCGTGTCTTCCCTCACAGCTAACCATCTTATATTCATATGCGTACTCCCCTTTTCAGGGCTAGTCCTTATGTTTTCTTGCCACCAGTCTCCCCACTTGGGCAGCAGGTGGCCTCCGCAGCGTCCTCCCTATCGGGACTGCACGCTTTCCCAACGTACTGTCGTATCAATTCCTAGAAATTACTAGATGTCTTGCGACTCCCGAAAAATATATCTAAATCCGTAAATCTTCTGTTGAAGTGGGATAAGTAAGGGCCAGGGAACACGTTGGAAGACCGCGCCTCCGGTGATGCAGGTGCGCTCACGCTCTACTCAGCCTGGCTAACCTCTCATCGGGGGCAAGGTAAGGTCCATTCATTATGGCGTTTTCCATACATTTCCCCATAGTGGAATTTTTCCACATAGCATTGAAGTTCCCCTCCCGAAGGGGAGGCTCCGGTTACTAAAGTAACCCTCGTTCCCCGAGGGGGGGAACGGAAATGCTATGTTCCGTCGCCACAATGAATGCCCCTTAGCTGCTTGGGTGAAAGTCTCTTCAGCTCAAAAAGGATGCTCAGCTCTGCTATCGCTGTGCTTTTATTGCCAAATTGATTGCAACGAGCATCAGCTGCGCAAGCTGCGCAATTTCATTGGCCTGTTTACATACTCTTTCAGATGATTGGCTTTCTGAACGAAATCCCCATAGTGGAATTTTTCCACATAGCATTTCTGTTCCCCCCCTCGGGGAACGAGGGTTACTTTAGTAACCGGAGCGTTCCATGTTCATATCACCTCTGGGCATCTGCGCTCGCATTGACAGTTTTGCGCTTGAGCGCCTCCAAGGGGTGTTTACAGTAAGTTCAGCGGCTCCGTACACGTGGACAAAAGTCGCAATCTGATTGGCGGAGAAGGTTTTGACGCGGGGCGTCAAAACAAAAAACGAGCATGAGGCGTTTCTTTAAAAATTACGATTTTACGCCTGCCGTTTTGCGTGTTGGTGTGCACAATCACATTGACGCCCTTTATTTAGTAACGAGGCATCAAACGTCGACCGAAAACACAAGCAAAAAACGTCTTGGTGCGCCCCGCGTCAAAACCTTCTCCACCAATCAGATTCAGCCACTTTTGTTCACGTGTACGGAGCCGCTGAAGTTACTATAAACACCCCTTGGAGGCACTCAAGCGCAAAACTATTAATGCAATTGCAGATTCCCAGAGGCAATATGAATGTGGAGCTGCTTTTTGCACTTGTGAACAATAATCATTTCTTCATTACTAGAGCTGCTACTTGAACCATCCATGCTTTGCCGATCGCAACAACAAGCGTGTAAACTTCCTCTTTTCTTCTTCTGTGTAACAAGCGGGTGTCAGGAGCTTGGCGCCACCATGTGCGCCATCTAACGTCAAGGAGTGATTTTGCATGCTCTTTTGCTCGACGCCAGAGAAAATCGCTTGAGCTTGAATGCAGAAAAACGTCTCAAAAAACGCCGACGATAAACGCAAACGAAAAGCGTCCCGGTGTGTACGAGCCTTTACAATCAAAATTAAAAGTAGTCTTCGTCTATTTGGTGATAAATATAAGTTGCATAAAGAAGAAAATTGTCTGAGAAACCCTTGATCAGCTGTATTACAAAATTGTTCTGTATTTTTATTTTGAGAATTTTTTTCTAGATTTTTGGCTCAAGTATTGAAAAATAAATAAGCTCTAATTAGATTTACAAAAATACAGTACAGTGAAAAAAAAAATTCTACATCTCTGGAATTGAATATTAGCTCTATGAATATGAACCAGACCCAAAAAGTTAACATTTAAAAAACATTAACAAAGAACAAAATTTTACATTCTGTGCAACAGAAATGCAATGTGGTAGGGCCTTAACAATTTATTAATCAGTTAATTGATGCATCTCTGTTGTGACTTTGTTGTTACTTTTTCCTGATTTCATTGACCTCTGTGTTTGGGATATCTTTTTGGATCATTTTGTCATGTCAAAAACAAGGTTATAAAGAGCCAACAGTAAATTAAACATGTGCCTGCAGAAGCCTACTTAAAGCAAATTAATAAGCATATTGACAAAGTAGTTTTCCAGCCAACATGCTCCTGTTGTGTACATAATGAGCAATCCTTAAAACAAAAACAAACAAACAAACAAACAATAAAACCTTTTGCACCAAAATCACTAGATTGGGTGGTACTTTTGGATTTATTTCTTGTATCACCTTTTGTTTGGCATTTTGCCTTTTTTTAAACATGCTGACCAGTGAGCGTAAGAAGCGTAGTTCTGCTTTTCTTTGTTTTAAACAAAAACATTAAAATCTTAATTATATAATTGTCTAATTTAAGTATACTTAATTATTCTGATTACTTTAAGATTGTTGATATGTTTCTTAATGAGTCATTGAATTGCTAATATTTATTTTCAGAAAGTCTGAAATGTAATTTTGTTTACATGTAGTGAATACTATGTACTGAATATTCCAAATGTATTTGTCTCTAGCAGCATAGGTGTGTAAAGTAATGAATGACATTGAATGCAACTTCTTGTTAGTTACCATGACCAAATGTTTCTATTTGCTTTTAAGTGGAAGTGTAATGTAATTTAAAAAAACACATGATATAATTTAATAAGTACACTAAATGTAAATCCTGTGGTTTCTCTCAAATAATCTTGTAAAAATGACCTTGGTGTTGGTTTTGTGGAAAAACATTGGGAAGATATTTAAGGATGGTCCACTCCTCCTCTATATGCGCCGGACATGGCCTAATGTAATGTAAGGTGCTTCATAGAGCTCATTTAACCAATGGCAATTTTTTTCCTGTTACAAGTGATGCCTGTCATCGATGTAAGCAGTCTCCTGCTAACCATCTTCATATGTTCTGGAGTTGCCCTCAAGTTACAAGTTTCTGGTCCAGTGTTTTTGATACACTTAATGAAGCTATTAACATAAATCTAGACCCTAGCCCCTTGAGACTTTTTTGGTATTTCAGAGAGAGTTGACTTTACTGTTGCATCTCACCAGGTTATTTACATAAAACTTGAAAAGTTAAGATGTTTACTTGCAGGATTTTTTTTTACTCTTTTATTGTGAACTTGCTTAATTACTATTTTTAAATTTATTTATTTCTTTTTAATTTAAACAGAAAAAAATCCTGTGCTGTATTATATACTACTGTGTACGGTCTTGCTAAACACACAAAAAAAACTAAAACAAAACAAAACTTTGAATTTTGACAAAGTTGCAGTTAAATGTATTGCTATATGTGGACACATAAAACATATAATTATTTGTCATTATAATATGTTTATTTTCACATATATTTTTATATTTTAACATGCAAAGTACCATAATCTAAGTATTCATAACAAACAACCTTTTAAAATGAAACAGTAAAATAAGTGCTTCATTTTCACTGCGCTCCCTCCTTCAGAGCCTTTCAGATGTTTTCATCTTTCTTAAATCAGCACTTTATGGTTATGTTTATCTTAGCATGAAACTCACTTACTGTCATTTTGTCATTTCAGATCCTTCTAGAAAGAAGCTGCATGCACAACTTTTTCAAGAGGAAACCTACACAGATAAATGGAATCTATGTAACTATCAGGGAATATGCAGCTGTCTGCAAAAAACCACAGCATTTTTGTAGAACAAAAGCCTTATTTCTTTTCCTATAATTGGTGTAAGAAACCTAATAATTTCCCAATGTGTCTAAAAATCAAGTTCCCCATCTAATGCGTTGCATCCACTTTATTTGAATATGTTTAAGTTAGAATTTTTCTTATTTATTGCTACTCTGGTCACTTTGAATTTGGAGCTGTGTTTCAGTAAATGTGCACGTGCAGAATATGAGATATTTGGAGAATGCTGCCCCATGTGTGCGCCAGGTACAGTATACAGTGCGAAATATGTTTCTGCCCAAGTCAATAAAAAAGTTCAAAGACTTTAATAATCTCAATAAAACTTTACAGTGTATTTAAAACTCGTAAACTCATACATTTTGATTTATTGTATCCTGGACATCTTAATAAGAACTTAAGAAAAGACAGTAGGGGTGTAACAGTACATGTATTTGTTTGGTTCACAGATACAGATACAGTACAGTACAATGTGCAGTCACTGGAGTTAGACAAATGACAACAGCAGTGCAGTAACTGATGAGCCGTTCACAAAGAATGTGTCTTTGCATCTGAAAACGCAAGACACCGTGCTTGCATGTCGACACACACATGTCCCTTCTCCAAGTCATGCACGTCCATCAAAAAATGGCCTCACAGCAAGAAGGTTGCTGGTTCGAGCCTCGGCTGGGTCAGTTGGCATTTCTGTGTGGAGTTGGCATGTTGTCCCCATGTTCGTGTGGGTTTCCTCCAAGTGCTCCTGTTTCCCCCACAGTCCAAAGACATGCATGCGTATAGGACATGCATGCGTATAACTACATTGGCTGTAGTGCATGTGTGTATGGGTGTTCCCCAGTACTGAGTTGCTGTTGGAAGGGCTTGAGCTGCATAAAACATATGCTGGAATAGTTGGCGGTTCATTTTGCTGTGGCAACATCTGAAATAAAGACTAAGCCGATAGAAAATGAATGATACTGTCTCACCTTGTGCGTATGTGGGTCAGTCTGTGAGTAAGTGAACGCTTCTCTACTAGGGCTGCAACTAATGATTATTTTAATAATCGATTAATCTGTCGATTATTTTATCGATTATGTGGTGACTCGGATAAAAAAACAAGAAAAGCATTCATTTCCATCTCTTTATTCAAAAAAGCACATCCCTGAGCTGTTATAATAATAATAATAACTAGAACTGTACATTTCCTAAAGAAAATGTGAATGGGGTTTGCGTGGCAAATCGATGGGGTAAAATGGATCACTGTACGGCCCAATAGCAGTTATTGTGAAGAAAAGGCTAAATTCATGTGTTTATGTAGTTGCTAGGGTATTTAAAATGGTTGCTAGGCGGTTGCTAGGGTGTCCTGAGTGGTCGCTAGGCACTTACTAAGGCATTATTATGCCGTTGCTAGGCGGTTGCTAGGTGGTTGCTAGGGTAATTTGGGTTGTTGCTAGGCAGTTGCTAGGGTACCCTGGGTTGTTAGTAGGCAAGCTCCACACACATACTTGATCAAATATTTATACTTAGTAACCATTTCTAACAAGTTACAGCACTTGGCTAGTCAATATTAGCATGTAGCCAGTCACTGCTAGCATGTGTAGCATATAGGAAGTTCACTTTGCTAGCATGAGCCAAACGAGCCAATCCCCTTGTCTCTACGATGTTCTGATACTGATATATAGCTGTTGATAAATGGTTGCTAGGGTACACTGTTTTGTTGCTATGGGCGTGGTTACAGAGTGAACTTAATAGTGGTTGGTTTCCTTAGTCATATAAACCAACCCCCATGTCTCTATGACACTCCTATGCAAAGATATGCATCTAGGCCTGTTATAATGGAAGTGTTTGGAATCAGTTTGGGGGCGTGGCTTGTGAGCTTCATTATCATATTGAGATGCGGATTGGTTGTCTGAGTCAAATGAGCCCACCCCCATGTCTGTAGGACACTCCTATGTAATGTTATTGATGTGTGACATTTATAATGGAAGTGAATGGGAGCAGCAATGGGACATCCGGGGGGGGGGGGGGGGGGGGGGGGGGGGGGGGGGGGGGGGGGGGGGGGCGTGGCATGGGAGCTTCATTATCAAATTGAGATGCTGATTGGTTGCCTGAGTCAAATAAGCCAACCCCCAAATCTGTATGGCACTCCTATGTAATGTAATTGATGTGTGATATTTATAATGGCAGTCAATGGGATCAATGTATTTCAATGGGCCATGTTAATGTCCCATTCAATGGGGACCACTTTGGGACGTCCCAGCACCTCAGGGGTACAACTTATAAGTCCTTGCGGGGTATGTTATCGCTCAGGCTGCAACCCTTTTAAGACGTAGTGAATCTCAAATTTCTACGAAATTCACTCATGGTGTTGTGGCAAAATTTTTCCCCATGTTATGTTAATGGCAGATTTGGGACGTCCTAGCTCCCCAGGGGTACAACATTTACCCCATTTTGGGGTATGATTTTATGCGTGCTGTAACCCTTTCGAGATGCCGTAAATCCCATATTTCTACTAAATTTACTGTGGGCGCTATGAGGATTTTCCGGAATAGTAGGTATAGTACTAGAAAAATGAATGGGAGTCAATGGGGGCAATGTAAGTCAATGCGGAAACTTTGGGACGTCCTAGGGCCCCAAGGGTACAACATTAACCCCCTGTGTGGTATGTTCTTACTCAGGCTGTAAACCTTTTGAGATGTTGTGAATCCCATATTTCTACGAAATTCAGTCTTGGAGCTGTGATGTGTCAAAGTTTGTCCCCATGTTATGTCAATGGGATTTTTGGGGTGGTTTTTTGGCCCCTGCGGGGCCAAAAAACCTCCAACCCCTTATAAAAGTCATAGCACACCATTCCCGATGAAACCGGACGATTTGACACCACTTTCAAGGGTGTGGGACGAAAACTGCGGGACAAGTAGCGTGCCGAAGTTTTGTCCGGAAGAAAAAAAAATAAATAATCATAAGAAAAGTGAATAGCACTAATGGGCTTTGCCAATGGCAAACCCCATTAATAATAATAATATTGTGGCGCCAGTGTGTGTACCCTGATAGAAACCTATGTTCAGAATTCTTAAATGCATGGTGCTGCGTGGTACATTTAACTTTATAGTTACTTTCACTATGTGTATCTGATACGAATAAAACTAATTATATTTGAATGGATTGTTAGACTTCCATAGACTGTCTTGTGTGTTTTACAATCTCTAAATCTATTGTTTTACAAGTACTTGTGTGTACATGTCTAAAACATAAAACAAGCATTAGGTGGTAAAAACACTGCATAATTGGGATAATATGACACATCTTTCTCTGGCTCAGCGCCAGACAACACACTAAAGCTCAGTTTGAATTTTTCAGTTGCCACTATGAGTTAACTAGCTAACTCTAACTTGTAATGCTTGTAAAGCTCGATAAGGAGTAAACACCAAATGAAAATGGAACAAAAGTAGGATTCTGTAGTGATTTACCCTTCTGTTTAACTCCCTTCCTCCGTCTTTGAGGCGCTGAACACTACCATATCAGTGCACGAGAAAGACTGTGCTCACTCCACTCCTTGCTGAACTAAAGTGCTTTTATTTTATTTTTTTATAATTAAATCTCCCTGTGTCGCGTGACACGACGAATCGATTATAAAATTCGTAGCCAAATCGGTTTTTATCAATTTAATCGATTTGTTATTGCAGCCCTTCTCTACACATAAAATTAAACAGTTGTTGTCTGCTGCACCTGCTGTTATGGATGGGCACCGTGCCAGCATTTTTTATTTGAAGAGATTTCAGTTTTGAAGCTTACTGAATCTTGAATTTAATACACAATTGTTGTTTTCTGCTATTAGAAGAGGGCTGAACTTTAAAAACTTTTACACACAATTTCCTATTTATAAAAAAAACATTTTTTTACTATTGTGTTAATTTTGTACTTTTGCAATGTAAGAAATGGTCTGCCTCGACCCAACCTCCACTCTAAATGGTGAATTGATGCTCATTTCCCAAACAGGCTGACTTATGAGAAGTCAACAGTTTGTTGTCTCTTCATTGTTTGAGGTGACTACATCTCAACCAAATTGTAACAATTGTAGAATGGGGATAGGTGTGGTGCACAGAGAACCATCTGTTCAATAGTGTTGAAACTACATTAACATAGAGAGATAGAGGATGCAGCTGGGTCAAAAGACAAGGAGCAACTTAATTTACATCTGAAAGGCAGGTCTAGAGGCAACAGCTAAAATAGTATAAAAGTTTGAGTTTAGAGATGTTCGGGGCTCATTCTTACTCCGGTGAACCCAAGATACTGCTGTGTATTTTGAGACTGCTATGCTGAATAAACATCTTCATTGAGATTTCCACGCCGTCCACATTTTTTCTTACAGCAACATCACAAGAAGCTCTTCGGTTCTGTAGCTAATTGTTACAAAACACTTCTGCCTGTTCAAAATTAACAGAAAAAGTAAGCACTGGAGATTTGTTTCTTATTCCTGTTGTACCATACCAACTGTAACCTCAAAACCAAGGTACGTATTGGACCGTGACCTCTGTGTGCTGTTACACCCCTAATAGACATTAATCACATAAAAAGTAAGCTCATGCTTATTTGATTATAATTTTTACAAACTTTTGACGTATGACTAAGAGCTATTCTCATGTCTTGCGCTTTTATGACGTGTATTTTCAAAGATATTTATGTTTGCAGGAAACCGTGTTTACTGGCATTGTAATATTGATACCAGCACCACTTGTGTTCCCTGTCTGGCATTAACATACACTGATGAGCCCAATGGTTTAGAAAGGTGCTCTCCCTGCACACCTTGTGACACAGGTAAGAATGTTCTCCAAAACAAACACTTGAAGTAAAGAATATCTAGTATGTCACTTTTATTTATATGATTTATATAAATTAAATATATATTTATATGATTATATGATTTGTTTTTCACAGCCAATGGTCTGAGAGTAAAGAAGACCTGCACACGATCTTCAGATACTGTCTGCGAGCCTCTAGCAGGATTCTACTGTATTCAGCAAAATAAAGACAGCTGTAGTTTTGCAATAGAACACTCTAGATGTCAACCTGGACAATATATTAAACAAGCGGGTGTGTGATTACTATGATTACTTACAATGGTCAATCAGTTAAACAACAGATAGCTTTAGTAAAAATGTCAAATCAAGTTAGACCAAGCTTCATTATATGACATAGCTGTTGCAGTATGTATTAAAGATAATATGAGAGTAAATTCACATCAGAGACAGTGCAGACAGCCTGTGGCCTGGTATAGACATTTATACCTAATTCACAGTATGAGTGCAGAATATTTGCATCAGTAAATGTGTAAGTACAAGTAGTAGTATAAATACAGTAATATAAGAGTATTTTACTGTCAGTAAAATGTAGAATAATCTAGTAACTGTTACATTGTAATGAACAGCTCAGTTTGATGTACTGTAGTAATGTAAAGTATGGTGTGCAAGTAATGCAAATAGTGACGCTTTAGTATTGTACACAAATGTTATCATATTTAGTGGAATGCAATTGAGTGTAAAATTGTAGCAACAGAAAATTGCTTTGTTAAGATTGCATTTTGAAAGCAGAAATGAAGAGTTAAATGTGTGTTGTGTTGCTCCTCTGTACAACACCAGCTATGCGTTTAATGGTGAACTCTCATTAGAAAGTCATTATTTTAATATCTTTACAGGTACACCTTTTACCAATACAGAATGTGGTAACTGCATAGAAGGCACCTACTCTAATGGTTCTTTCACCACCTGTCGACCACATTCAAAGTTAGTGAGTAATTATATGAATCAATGAATTACAGGTTAAATAAACTGTTCTGAAAAGTTTGGACATTCTATAGCATTGTTTACATTTTACAGTTGTGAGGAAGAGGGACGTAAAGAAAAAACACCAGGAACAGCGTCGTCTGATGTTGAATGTGAAGATTCAGCTTCAGTTGCTGTTGTTGTTGGAACTGCAGTTGGTGCTGGTGTTGGTCTTTGTGTTGTGCTGACTGCTGGGATTGCAGCATATTTCAAATTAAAACATAAAAAAACACAAAACGCTCAAAGAGGTAATACTTTTAAAAATCGAATAATTTAAACCTGTTGTGCAGGTATTAATATTTCTTTATCTTCTAGATAATAATCGGCAAGAGTCACCACAGGAGAGTCATGTCGTGCAAAGCGAGACTGCCAGTGCAGGTGAGTGCATTTGTGCAAAATAACTGTGACACTGAGACAGTAAGTAAAAAAACTGAGCTTTTCAGTGAAACAGAAACAGAACAAAACAACAATCACATAATCGACTCAGACTGAGTTAGACTGAAGATTGCATTTTTAAGTTTGCTTGATCACGCCAACATACTGATATTTTATTCAAAGTTTAAATTAGTCTTATTATAAAAAAAGTCTTAATACTTAAATGTTTAAAGCGATATAAACCATCACTTACTCTGTTCTGCATATTTTAAATCAATTTATGAAAAAGTTATTAATATTTTTAAAAAATGCTCCCTTTAAACATGAGTAAAAAGAATAGATTGCCAAGAGATTTAGAAAAACTTATTTAAATTGTTTTAATATATGTTTAATAAATATGTAATTTTAATGAAATCTTTGTTTTACAGACATTTGCAGTGACTCCACTCATCACCTTATCCTCTGAATCTCTAAATAAAACAACAGAATTCACCTAGTAATATTCTGTTAAAAATATATGGAATAAACATTACACCCGGTCAGAACCTGGACGGGAGACGACAAAGGAATGCTAGGTTGCTGCTGGAAGTGGCGTTAGTGAGACCAGAAAGGGGTGCGCAACCTGCGCTCTGTGTGGGTCCTAACACTCCAGTATAGTGTTGGAGACTCTATACTGCTCAGTGAGCACTGTCTTTCGGATGAGACGTTAAACCGAGGTCCTGTGTATCTGGTACTTTAAAATCCCAGGATGTCCTTCAAAAAAGAGTAGGGGTTTAACCCCAGCATCCTGGCTGAATTTGTCCTCTGGCTTCAGTCCATCATGGCTTCCTAACCATCCCCATATCATAATTGGCTTCATCAATCTGTCTCCTCTCCACCAATCAGCTAGTGTGTGGTGCGTGCGGTCTGGCGCAATTCTAGCTGTTGTCATGTCATCGGTTGATGCTGTACCCCAAAATTGTGTAAAGCACTTTTAGTGTTCAGAAAAGTGATATATAAATGTGAGGAATTATTATTATTATTTATTTTTTTATTTATATCCTTTATATGATATAACAAAGAAGTAAATTGGGCTTAATTTAAGGTTAATGTGAAACCACATGATTACCTGCTACATTATCTGACTACTACATTATCTGACTATCTGACCAAAAATCCTGTTGATGGCGTGGATTTTCTGATGGATGCCTGCTCCAGGATGGAGTAACGTATATCCTTTCCCATGTCTTAATGATTATTGATAAAGTCAAATATTTAAGAGCCTACATTATATGATAACCTTAGTGTTATCCCACTACAGAGTAAAACTGAAATAATGTGTGTGAATGCTTTTTTGTAAACCAAATGATTTGTTTCCTAAAGAACTACCAAGCCAGGTCAGAGGTCATGGAGACCCTCTTCAGTGGACTTTGAGTCTTGAAGAATTGGAAACAATTCAATTCAATTTAATTCATCTTTATTTGTATAGTACTTTTACAATGTAGATTGTGTCAAAGCAGCTTCACATGCATTATAAAAAATTGAAACAGAGTCAGTCCAGTTTTCAGTGTTGAAGTTTAGTTTAGTTCAATTCAGCATGGTTTAATATTCACTGCTGAGAGTCCAAACACTGAAGATTAATCCATCGATGTGCAGACCTACAAGTCCCGAACTGTGCAAGCCAGAGTCGACAGCAGCGAGGAAAAAGTGAAGAATTAAAAAACCTAGAGAGAAACTAGGCTCAGTTGGGCACGACCATTTCTCCTATGGCCAGACGTCTTGTGCAGAGCTGCAGTCTGGAGGCTGGAGAACGCTGGACGTCCATCACGGAGAAACCGCAGGTGGGTCACCGGCTGGTGAACAGGCTGGCCCTTCGGGAACAATGTGAGGACTCATCTGTCACTGAGGTCTTACAGGGATCGGTCTCATGCTCTTCACTCCTCCATGACCACCACAGCAGCTGCTTAGGATACGGCCTGGTCCAGGATTATGGAAACCTCGGGAATAATAAAAAACAGAATTACATAAGCACAGATGCCATTCAAATTAAAATGTCTTTTGGGAAGTGTTCCTGGCTCCAGTTGCCCTAAATAATGCAGACTAACAGCCCTTTAGAGTATTTGAATTCCAAAGCATTTGTGTTTTATGTGTATGCTAATGCAAAGACGTGTCTAAAATCTAGTTTTAAACTGACAAGAGTGTGTCTGCTTCCCGAACTGTGCTAGGAAGGCTGTTGCAGAGTTTAGGTGCCAGATAAGAGAAAGACCTTGTCTACAGTTGATTTTGATATTCTGGGAATAATCAATTGTCCAGAATTAATTGAGCGTAGAGAACGTGATGGGCAAGAACTGTTTCCCGAGTTTGACATTTTATGTGTTAAATATTTAACAGTTAATTATTTTGTATGTGAGCTGCCAATTTAGATGTAGATTCATTGTACAAGTTTTGATAAGACTGCTGAGAGTACACTCAGCCTTGCATAAGAAACAGATTGTATTGTATTGTGTGTGTGTGTGTGTGTGTGTGTGTGTGTGTGTGTGTGTGTGTGTTTATACTTTGTGAACAAGATCTTGTGTAATGTAATGTAGCATGTAGCATTGTAATAAAATAATTCACAGTATCATGAAAAACTGTTGTTACTTAAAAACATAATTTACAAAATAACAGTGATACATTAATGATAACTAACTGTAATACAATAATATACCAATAAATGGTTGTAATACACTTTTAGTGATCTTATAAGATGATGCTGTGCTGCTTTAGACATTTGAAGATTCACTAAAATAGCTACTGTCAAGCTACACCACTACTTGATGCATTATTTTGTGTTTACAACATCATGATAAAGATTAAATACTGAAAGTAAGGAGAGCATGTGGCAATGAATAAAATGCGTCATCTTAGAATTATAAGGTTCTATCTGACTTTTTGTCTAAAAATGAATTATTGACATTGTTATTAATTGACAACTTGTTTACATTATGGGATGTTTTTTTATAAGTTGTTTATAACTTTTTATTTAAAAAACAAATGTTACTCATGTACTGTTTGCTATGGAATGCAAAAAAGCTCAATATCTCAAAATCATTCAGAATGCAGATAGAACCTTATAATTCCAGGGTGACGAATGTTCTTTTTCCACTGAAATGTCACAAGCAAAATCTTTTTTTTTTTTTTTATCAAATTGACAGGCTGTCACTGACCTTATAATCATTCTAACTGGATATATCATTATGTATAATGTAATTCTTTCTTAAGTAAAATAAATATTAATAAGCCATTATACAGTTCTCTTTTAGACATATTTTGAATCAACTCAATTCAAAATGAATTCACACGATTCTAAATAGTGAATGATTTTTCACTGGACATGGTCAATTGTTTTACATGGGACTGTCACCACTTACAGCAGTTATACATGAATATTTGTATAAATTACAGTTGATTATGTTTAAACAAATGTTATCACGGCTTTTATAAAACACATTTGTTGTCAGGATTAAATATCTAACTATTACCTTAACAATTAAAAACCCGTTTTTGCGTGTATGCTCAAATAATGTTTACATTTTCACTGTTTTTATGGTTTTGTTAAGCCTAAATTAAAACCTTTCATAAAGCAATGTTGTCTTTGAAGATTTGGATTAAACTGCTCACTTCTTTAATGATGTACTGTCCAAGGTTTGAAGGGACTTTATCAGTGGAGTTAAAGAAATATCTCATGCTTCACTATTATCATTTGTATTTCAAAGATAAAAAAGTCACAGGGCATTAATAATTAGTCTAGGTGAATAATGCATTTAAAACTATGATAAGCAATTGATGTAATTTCCATGTGCGTAATCCCTTTAACATTTTGATGCATGATTTATCACTGGAGAAATACTTCTAATGCTAGTCAAAGTCAACCCAAGTGCCAACAGGTTCAGACTGACGTTGGCTCATATAACAATAGTATGCGACTGACTTGCATAGACTTGTATAAGCAGGTTGAGATAGGCAGTTTCAAACATGCAATCTCAGACACAGTGCACTTATTGAAGCTAGTGAGGTCACTGTTAGTGGTAGGGTTAGAAGCGTGATAAGGTAAAAACATTAAAAGCACTGCATGCAGCTCAGCTTGCATCTGCGTCAATTGCAGCTGTACATTGTTCTCCTCATGGTCAGACAAAACCAGCAGTTTAAATTGGCTGCAGTCAAAAATAAAATTATTATTAACCTTTTGTTTTACCGCATGTTTTAATTGGCTAATTTAGAAAATTGCATTGCCTATCTTGGAGAGAGAAAGTTAAAACATCAATTTGTTATTAAAATGTTTATTGAAAAGAAGTGTAGCAGTTCATCAGCAAGGATTAGAAATAAAAAAACACCCTTGACTTTCAAGTTTGCCTACAGATTATTGTTTTGGTAGAAGGAAAAATTTGTTTAATTTGTTATTTTAATGTTTTGGATCACTGTTCAGACATGATTAACAAAAACAATTGACAGGTGTGACATAAAGATATGTTAATATACAGTAATAAATAACATTTTATCACTTAACATTCAGAAATAAAGACTAACTTTTTGTTTGAAGTAACAACAAACTACATTGAAATAAGTGCTGTTAAACCCATAATGTTTGTTTAAACCAGTGTTATTACTGTAGGTAAGTATTAACAGCCTATACAAGCATTTAGATCATGGTCAAGGTCATTTACTTTAGAAGGAATACATTTTTAACAATTTTGCTAAATAAAAATGGGGAGCGAATGGAGTGTAGAGGGGGGGGGGGATTCCCTTTCCTTAAAAGTACACTGTTATTTATTAATTTAATTAAACATTAATGTTTACATTGATTGATTTGTTTGAAACCTGTGAAGACAAAATAGATTACAGTATGTGCTGTTGTAATGCCTGTCAACAGGAATTTCTAAATCAGAGAGGTGGGACATGGGATATGTGTAATGGTAGGTTTGTTTATTTGGAATATGATTGCTTTAGTTATAACCTGTTTATTTTTGTTCTTTTCGTTTATGTATTTAATTTGCGCTCCCTGCTGAAAAAACCAGCTAAAACCAGCCTTAGCTGGTCAGGCTGGTTTTAGCTGGTCACCCAAGCTGGTTTTAGCTGGTCACCCAAGCTGGTTTTAGCTGGTTTCCCAGGCTGGTCATAGCTGGTTTTAGAGGGGTTTTGGCCACTTTTTAGCTGGTCTTAGCTGGTTTTAGCTGGTCAAGCTGGTCTTAGCTGGTT
>CAIGQQ010026963.1:2804081-2866314 GCA_903798035.1 Danio albolineatus
AGCTAAAACCAGCCTGGTCAGACTGACAGACCAGCTTGACCAGCCTGACCAGGCTGGGAGACCAGCTAAAACCAGCCTGGCCAGGCTGGGAGACCAGCTAAAACCAGCTACTTCCAGCTAAAACCAGCTAAGACCAGCCAACCAGCTTAGGCTGGTTTTAGCTGGTTTTTTCAGCAGGGCTATTATCGTTTACTTCCAGTTTGCAAATACAGCTTTACAAGCCTTGATCCAATAAGCTGTTAAAGCGTCATACCTCACAAACTAATCGAATTTAATCAAAAAATAGGTGTAATAGGTTCATTTTTTGTTGTTGTTTTTTCACTATAAGAAATTATGGGTTAGTTAACTCCTGATCCACATTCCAATCCAGATGGCGGCGGTAATGCTCCAAAAAGCTGTTTGCCAACCGCCATAAAAACTACAAAATAAGAAGAAGGCATGATGGAGGACTCTGGGACACTTCTTGATAAACACCAAAGGTCGGCGAGAAGCGATTGGATTTTTCAGGTATCACCGAAAAGTATTAAAATTGTTTTGAGAACGTCTAGTATTCCATTGTATCGTTGGTAAAACTACTGTTGGTATAGGCTACTTTATAACAATTTCGACAAAGCTATGGCGCAGTTTATGTAACACAGCTTATATAACATTGTGTTTTTCCATTGTTTAAATGTGTTTTCACAAAATACACTTTAATAATTCTTCGTAGGTTGTCGAATCTTTGTTTAAATTCGTTCTTTAATATAAACGCAGGACGCCCGAATACACTGCCGTCGAATCAACTGGGATTATCTACGGATACCTGGTTAGGTGTCGAAATCTGTGACCCGTCGAAAACTGACCAGATGGCGCTGTTCAGTAAAATTTTCACTCGGGAACGTGCTTGTCGCTCATGAACGCGTCGAGCGGAGCTGTAAAGGATTTTTAAATCCTGAGATTCGGAAAACATGTTCATTGGAGAACTTTACTGTAGTCGTGACTTTTGACCATCAATTTTTGTCAAGGAAGAAATAAAGTTTTTTTTGTTCTGTCGCTTGTTGTCTCCTGGTAGACTTGTTTCATTATGAAATATAGTTTGTGCATTCCAGATTCAAATGACACTGTGGCCACACTGAACCTGAGGTAACATTCATAGTCATCTGAATGTTCTACTGTATATGCCAGATTATAATGTTTAATAAAGTCAGGCAGTTTCTTTCTGCTCGTAAAAGATTTTGACCAGATATTAAATTTATAAACTGTTTTGAATTTGAATTTCATAGCTATTGAAATGCCACCCCTCCTTTATTTGTCTGATTATAATGTTTAATAAAATAACTCTTATGTCATATCTTATGTTTCTAAAGCATATTGACCAGATACAAATTCTGTAGTCACCAAACCTGAAGTTAATAGTCTCTTCTTAATTTTATATGACTGTTGATAATGTTTAATAAAATGACTCATGATGCTCCTCCATATATATTGATTGATTGACGATTTGCATTTATTTTTGTGTGTCAGCAACTGTTATAAGTAACAATTAAATGACACTGATATTGTCTCAGATGGCTTTATGCTAGACAGAAAATAATAATTTCACAAGTGGGTAAAGTTCGACTGTCTTTATAAAAGTTGAAAACAACAACGTGGATGAAAAAAAATCACATTGGAAAACTAAAGGCCTTGTGTAACTTTATGTTTGAAAGTTGGTGTCAGACCTGATAATAGATCATCCTTTTACAAAATAATAATAATAAATAAATAAATAAATAAATAAATAAATAAATAAATAAATAAATAAATAAAAATTATTAAATAAAATAAATACAGTGGGGGAGAGTCGGGATGAATGCAAAATAGGAGACACAAAAACTAAGAAGTCTCTAAGAAGGAATTACAAAAAAACTGCTCCCACTCTTGCCTAATATGTACTGTAGCCAATGTTAAACTGTTCAAGTTTACAATACAATTTCACAATAATTTTCATCAATGTATTTTTTGTAGTAGGTGGGTGTCAGTGGGTAAAACAGATTATTTGCATTCTGGGCAGTCCTAATGAAACTATATTTTTAAATAAAATGCGAAAACGGATATGGTTGTGCAGTAATAATTTTGACTTATCAATACTTTTATAACTTTTAGGAAGTGTGGATTAAACTCATAAAAGCTTAATGTATATTTTTGTGTTTTGGAAAGTCAGTTAACAAAAAAAATACATGTCATACAACATTGTTTACAATGTTTACATCAACTGAATGAATTTGATGGCATTATTTTCAGGCTTAGAGCAAAGAGGGGTAAAGTATTTTGGATTGGCTTAATATGTACCTGTCTGATTCAGAGACTGTATCTGTAAAGATCAGATGGACCGTATCTATGTGTTTATCTAGTCAACATGCTTCATAAAATAAAATAATTGTGAACTGATACATAACAAGAGACCCTTTATTAAACACAATAGCATTCATATACAATAAACATGGTAACATGTATTTCACTTTGACTTAAAGAAATACATCACTCAAAAATGTAATATCTTTTATTTACTTTCTCTTTATTTGTTCAAACCAGTTTGAGAGGTTTCTTTTTTTAGTTTGAGTTGAACACAAAATAGGATATTTTGAAGAATGTTGGAAGCTTTAAAATATATTTTTTGTGTGTTCAACAGAAGAAGCTTATATTGGTTTGGAACACATCAAGAATAATTAAATGATGACAAAATTTTCATTTTGGGGTGAATCTGTTTTTACCCATCAGATTCAGTGACCTAAAGATCAGATCAACTGGATGCAAAAATAAATGAGCCTGGTCAATATTGCTTTATAAAAGAGGAAGATGACAGACTGACACATAACCTTTATCCCTTTACTAAATATTATAAGTAAACAAATGTAGCCTATTTCAGTGGCTATGATATTTGACTCATTTTCAGTGACTTTACAGCATTGATACTTATTGATATTTTAAAAAAATGAATTCTCATCAGATTTGACTGCAAACTATTTCTTTGCATTAGGCTAAAGCTGCTTATTCTCTTCAAAGAGAATTCAGCTCTCATGCATAACCCGCTATTTTAGTGTGTTGTGACAATATTTTAGTATTGTGGTTATTTTATTTACTGGACAAACATTCATTCTGTTACAGTTTTCCTCAATTTTCCATTTCTCAGATCAGAATTGAAATTCTCAAAACTCCCAGTTTAATCTTCAGATCATCATTGTGTCACTTGTGCACATCAGAAAAGCAGTTTCTTATTATGAAAAAGTTGCAAATGCAAAGGATTTTGTACATCTTGATTATGTACAAAATGATTATGTACAATTCTCTTATGTTTCCTATGTTATCAGTTGCTTATGTTATGTTGATCAAAATGTATTATTTTGGTCTCTGTCTGAATAGTCTCACCACCACAACATTTAATATCTTGTTCATGACTTAAGTCTTTACGTGTAAAATGGCTGAACAAGTTGTCAGAATATTTAGTCATAATGTGTTTTTTATAATTTTTCATTAGACTTTTTGTTCTAAATCTGTCTACAACTGGTCAATTTCTCCCAGGTGAATCTGGACTTTTCCTAATGAAGGTCTAAAAGGAGGTTGTCCTATGTTCACATTTTTACTTTAGTTACCTTTCTGTACCACAATGACATCATCTGTCAACAAATTGCAGTACAAACAGCCCAAAAATATTGCCATAGTTTACCTCAGAACAGCTGTCCTGAGTACACTGTTACTGACAACATGACTACTAGTAAGTAATTTGACTTAGTAAAATCCATACACAATGACTAGTCATTCTGAAGCCACTGACATGTTCACTGACACAGAAATTTAGTTTTGAGAGATGAACTAAGGACTTTGAGCAGGAGACTGGCTTTTGCAAATAATCCATGGTGTTTTGCTATTTATATGCGTTGTTTTGAGAAATGCACTTAGGCCTGCTGTTTTGCAAATTTCAATTCTGATCTATAAAAAAAATCTATAAAAAAACTGAAAAACATAATAAATTCTGTATTAGAAAATATGAACTTATCAGAAATAAAGGAAATAAACTGCAAAGTTTTAGTACTAAATGCACAAATCTTTATAAAAAAGCACTATTTTTCGCGGTATTAGAATGAAAGCCTAAGTGGACAAAAGGCTTAAGCATTTATAAACGGCATGTTTTGAACTTGATTGTGTCTCTCTTGTTTACCTGTGATCCGGTCAAGCAAAAGTTGTCTTATTACTCTGTAAACAGGGCAGCATCAGTCATGTTAAATTCGCCAACTCCCTCTGTCACATCTGTGTAGTCACCCTAGCCTTTCTCATAGTAATCTTCATAAACTAGCCCATGTATGGTGCGCGATAGCCTTGAAAAAGCCACGCGCTACAGCACGCAGGCGTGCAATGAGGAAAAATAGAATGATTGCATCAAAAAGGCGCTCATATTATTGCGCAATGACGGTGGCGCCAATCGATCCACAATAATTTGATGGCTGCATTTAATTTATTTCTTAATTAATTATTTAAATATTGTGAATTTACAAAGGTACATTTAAATTAATAATATCACCAGCAAAAACGTACTGTGGTGGCCCCTGGCACGTTACCGAATGGAAATTTTACTGAACAGCGCCCTCTGGTCACAGTTTTCGACGGGTCACAGATTTCGGCACAACACCGGAAGAGACGTGGTGGTGGGAGGAAAATATTTATTTTTATGTTTTTGCGTTCCCTCGCAAAGTTTTACGTTCCCACGCAAAGTTGTTTTGTGTTCCCTGTTTGTTGTCCACTTCATACATGTCAACCCTCTTGTTTTTGCCGGGACTCTGCTGTATTTTACCATTCTATCCCGCTATCATCCTATTATTAAGTATTTCCCATATTTCTCGTGTATTTTTTTTTTATCTTGAAAGCTCACTGAAATTCATAAAAAAATGTCTGCAATCACTTTCTTTCCATTAAAGCTGTGCGTCGGTCATCATGCAACCTCTGAATCAGATGTATACGCGCTTCGTATAAAAAAACTAATCCCAGATCAGCTTCTGTACACGCCATTAAAAGTGACACCTCTGTTATCAAACAAGTGAGGAGCAGCAGATGAATCTCTCATCTTTTTTTAAGTAACAGTGTCACTGTAATGCGTAGATCTATAATGAAAGCATTCGATTACTTTAGTAACTGTTTGTACTCATTTAAGAGAAAATTAGTTGTGTTTAAAACAAAACAAGCAGGACGAACATGTTTACATATTATTAAGAGTATTTGTGTGTTTAAACACACACCCAAATATCAAAGTGTCCTGCACTCTCGCTCCTCTTTAAATGGCGTGTACAGAAGCTGATCTGGGATCAGTTTATCAAACGAAGCGCTTCAGTCAGCTCTTTTACCATTCATTGGCTTATGCATTCGCTGATTCAGAGGTTGCATATGAAGGGTGATGATCGACGCACAGCTTTAATAGAAAGAAAGTGAATGCAGACATTTGATATTAATTTCAGCATGCCTTCAAGATTTAAAAATACATGAGAAATATGAGAAAATACTTAATCATAAAATAATAGCAGGATAGAATGGTAAAATATAGGATAATTCTGGCAAAAATGGGAGGGTTGACATGTGTGAAGTGAACAAAGGTTTTTTTCCTCCCACCCATTTTTTTTTCTCCACCCGACTTGTTGTATGAAAAAAGAAATGAAACAAAACTCTGACGGGATCTGTCTTTACATGTTTGTTGTTCATTTTATCCCTCAAAATGGAAATGAAATCACGCAATGCACAAAGCAATATATGTTTTCTTGCCGTGAAATTCACCTGTTGTGTGTTGCTAACACTGAAAGTTTCATGTGATTACTATCTTAACATTTGTATTCTGCTACATTGTACAAAAAAAAATTAACCTATTCAATCTGTAAATTTGTGAAATCCACAGACAATAACTTATCATTACTTATATGCATAGAATACATTAGTTATTATAAGTAAATGTATTTGGTTTAGTCATATCTTTAGTTTGTGTTTATATGTTAGACTATTTGTTCACTTAACAAGTCATTTAAACTTTTTAATTCATAACTTTAAATTAGATTTTTTTTAAAATAATTTTTTATTTCAACTCTTTACAGATTTCATCTGTTTGCTTACCTATAAGGATTCATGCTGAGTGTGAAGATGAAGAAGTATTTGATGAAGTCTTCTGCCAAACCATTTAAGGACTCCATCAAACTACTGCTGATCATCATTTAAAGGGAATCAGCCATCAGGGCAGGACATGTATATATGTGCATGAAAAGTGACCTAAAGTACATCTAAGTGGACCAGAATGACAACAAGCATCTAATTTACTATTTAATATGAACCTGTGAAGAAAGAAATACATTTATGAAATCTGCCGAAGAAACATTTACCTTTACATGGATTAAAACTTTGCTTCCACTTTGTAAGGACATGTTTTTAAGGACCATTATATCCATGGTTGCCTTCCTTATTGCTGCAAATCTGGAGCTTTGTTTTTGTGGCTGTGCTCGTGCCGAATATGAGATCAATGGAGAATGCTGCCCGATGTGTGCTCCTGGTACAGTAAACAATATGTACAATTAAACTTTTGTAAAATAAAGGCAGGAATATATTACACAATTTTTAGAATAATTTTGAGCCAATTTTGAAGTCTGGAGAATTTGACTACAGTTGCTCAAAGAAAGAAGCAATCTGCACAATTTAATGGATTGATCCATGGGGAAAGTTGATCACCTTTACAGAAAAAATGTGCAGGTTGTGATTCTATCCTCTTGGAGTCCCCATGAAATTAAAACTAAAAACTGTTAGCACACATTGCCAGTTTTGTGGTGAATGCTTCATCTGTGCATGTCATTAAGAAAAAAAATACTAACAGTTTGCTCTTCTAATCTTTATTTGAAAACTGACAATGTGCTTCCTGTTTTTTCAGTTAAAATGTCAGAATATGTATATCTTAGGAATTGGGCATGGCTTACACATTTCTGACAACAAACAGAAATGGTGAGCAGGAGAAGTCTGTTAGGTTGTAATAACTCTCCTCAAACCCCTTTCCCTGTTCTTCTGCATGAAATGCCTACTATATCCATTTAGCTCGTAGGAGAAAAAACAAGCCATGCCCACTGTCTGTCATTTAATGTTCCATTTCTCTATAAAAACAGTCGCAGCTTCCTGTTCATGGAGACTTTAATTTATTTCATATTTTAGAACACACTATTTTAAGTTGTTGTTTAAAATTACAATAGGTGTCACTATTTTAAGTCCTCTCCGAGCAACAGAGCATGTTGTTGTGTTTGGAATGTTTGAAAAGTCTGGTAATGCATGACCATTTTCCCCCTTACTAATTTTTTAAAGCAAATAGGTGCATGATGCTTATTGATTTAAATCTATTTGAATGTCATGTAGTGTATACTCATAAAAAAACTGGTAACCAATATAAAAGATAATAAAAGTTAGTAGATGCGAAATAGTTATGCTTTATTATTAAAGAAAAAAGCACAAAGATGCACAGTATTATGAATACAATTAAATTAAAAATGTTATGGATAAGACATATGTAAATGTATTTAGCTTTAAGTCAGACATGACAGTGGTGGTCAACTCTGGTCCTGGAGAGCCACAGTCCTGCCGAGTCTTGCTCACAACCTAATCAAACACACGCTAGTCAAGGAGTGAGGATTACTAGTAATGGATCAAAACTCTGCAGGACTGCAGATGGCCACCACTAAAATACAGTATGGCTAGTACTGTCAAGTCAGCTGATAACTCGTGATGCACACATGACTAAAAATAAATTCCATGACAGGCTACATAATTATGCTCTCTTTTTTTGTTTGTTTGTTTAGGAAATCGTGTTTATTGGCACTGCACTATAGATACAAGTACTACATGTGTTCCATGTCCAGAATCAACTTTCACAGATGAACCCAATGGACTCACCAAGTGTTTTCCCTGCACTGTGTGTGCCACAGGTGTGTGCCAGAAATGAAATAATTAACTTACAGTAAAGACTTATTAAAATTAAATAAGAAATTGTGTAATGCATTTAAACTCTCTAAATGATGCTGTGTATTTGTGTCTACAGATAATGGACTAAAAATCCAAAAGTCCTGCAAACGCTCTGGAAATACACTTTGTGAGCCACATGAAGGATTACATTGCATTAAACAAAATAAAGGCTCCTGTGAATTAGCAGTGGAGCACTCTAAATGTCAACCAGGTCAATATATTAAACACGCTGGTAAGTTTATACTCAATTGAAGAATTTTCAAAATTAACAAACAAAATGTATTTAATTTCTTCAAATACTGGTGTAATGTTCTTTTTAAATAATATATAGTAGCATTTACATTTGACATATTCAGTCTTTTTATTTTATTTAAATGTATTTTCAGGAACAGCTGTAAGTGATACAGTATGTGTTGATTGTACAGATGGATCTTACTCAAACGGCTCTGTAACATCCTGCTTACCACATACAAAGTGAGTAGAGTCCACAGATTTACTAATGCCAAATAAAACCCAAAATACTAGTATTACCTTGTTTAACATTTCAGATGTGAGATGATGGGACTTAAAGTAAAAAAAGCAGGAACAACATCATCTGATGCTGAATGTGAGAAAGTGACTCCAGTTGGTCTTATAGTGTCCGTCACAATTACAGTTGTTGTTGTGGCTGGTATTGTGGCACTGTTAGTCTGTATCATATACAGAAAACGTAAATCACAGCACTCTGACAAAGGTAAGAGCTATATTCTTGGCATTGCTATTTGATGCAAACAGATGTGTGTGTAATTCTGTAGTTTAAATACATTTTATATTGTAGTTGTTGAACGTGCTGAATACAAATCACGACAACCATCTGAGGATGATGGTAAGGGAACATTTGATGTGTTTCTGAAATATTTTGTTTTGCAGTCACACATTTTCAGCATTTTGCATTTTCAGTCTTTCAAATATTATTTCAATATTTTGTTTAATATTTATTTGATTTATTTTTCTTTAGAAACCCATTCCACGTTGATGGACCAACAATAGGTAAGAGCATTTGGGCCTGCATTTAATGGTCCTTTAATAAAACCTCTTTTTGCAGACCTACATGACAGACATTTTTTATGACTTTTGTCAGATCTTTGTGCCTGTGGATTTGGAATCTGCCCCACACTCTCTGAAAGACATCCAGTAGCTGTGCCATAACATTCACACACAAAGGGGAAACCAGTATTAGTAACAGAGTTGTCACGATGGATTTAGGTTTATAAAACAGTAGACCACTAACAATCAATGGTTAAATTATTTATCATTTTCTTTTATGTGAAAATAAAGTTTCTGCATTCTTTTGTGTTGGGGTGCAATTGTTTATTTATCAATTTATTTATTATTCAATGTTAAATGTTGAGTTTGTTATCGTTTCAAAAACATGCAACAAAACTAAAATAAAAATGTTATGAGCATATTTTTATGCGCGTGTAAACAGTATGCCGCTCGCATCATCAAGGCTGCATTCAGAATAGAGTAGGAAGCAATACAAAATGGCGGATTGAGCAAGAAACAAGGGAAACAATGGTGTTGTTTCTACAACGAGATGAAAATGACGACTGTGGGAACAGTGATTCTGATTTTAGGTAAGCTGCCTAAAAGCCCCGTAGGCTATTGTGCTGTCTGGAATGTATTCCGTACTGCTGTGTTTGCCGTGAAAAGGCAAAACAACAATTTACAGCATTGAGGCCTTGGCAAATCAATTCGAAAGTGAAAGTTAAATACCATTCTATTCACTTGTTTGTTACAAAAATCGCTGTTTAGAAGTGCATGGTGTGGTACTTATATTCGTAAACTTTTTCTTAACAGTTTGTTGTACACTTCCGGGTTCTGGAAATGCTTGCGGTCCCAGTGAATATAAATCCGCTGCTGGAGAGTGTTGCCCAATGTGCAGCGCTGGTAGGCTCAACAACACATTTTAATTACACGTGGCACTAACTTTACAATTAACTGAATTGCGCTTTTGTAAATTTATCTTAGATGCACATTACATTAATCACACCCATACTGGAAGTGCAGCTTGTGGCGCACTTGAAATAAAATTCTTAAAAGCTGTCAAACAGCGACATCTGTCTGAAATTTATTTTAATGAATTATGTTCAATAAGTCTATATTGTAATAGCTGTTGCATATATTGTATTTGATCTAGTGTTGCATAGTGTATCTTGATATTATTAACTAAACTGCTGAAAATAAAATATGCATACGTAGTAATAATTAAATTAAAATTGAAAAAAATACATAGATAAAAATGACTAACCCATGCAGCCCTTGTCGAGTTTTTGTTCTGAGGTAATAATCTGATGTACGTACCCCATTTTGCCATCCCAATAGTATCTGGATGCAGCCTTGATGATCCAAGCTAATCTCATTGTGTGTTCTTGAAACGTGTGTGATTCTGCGGGCCTGCAGCTGGATATTATTGGATGGAGCTGGTCACTGACACTGTGAAGGAGTAGGGTTAGGGGTGGGGTTAGACTGCATTGAGACTAGTTTTCATGCCCCTGCTGGGCACGTCTATAAATAGTAATAGACAAAAAAAAAAAAAAACACTGGCAAACATCAGTTTCTCCGTAAAAGCTATGCATACCGGACTCCATAAGAAGAATTTAAACACCTTTAATAAGAACATGATCGATTATATTTTCATAAAAATATTAAAGTTTATTTCTCATGTAGGTTCATAACACACAGATAACATCAAATTTGCTTTTATCCACTGTGTAGAAAGCATTAACACCTGTTAAATTGTGACTAGAAATACTTTAATATCATTTAGTGTCGTTGTAAAACTACAGCAAGTGTCTTAATCATGTATTTACTGTCATGTTTAAATGTTTAGTGTCTTCTCACAGCTGAACAACTTTATTCATTTTACATTTTTTAAGGATCAATAGTTCGAAGTGACTGCATTGGAGATTCAAGCACCACATGTAAACCCTGTCCTTCAGGAACATTCATGAATGAACCTAATGGTCTTCATAACTGTTTCCCTTGCAGAAACTGTGCTAAAGGTGCGTTCCTATTGTCAATGTTTTTTATCACCATGTATCAGACATGTACCAGTAATTTTCTAATTTCATTTTTAAGTGCCATTATATGTGTTGTTTTAGATTACGGTCTTTATATGCTGAGTAAATGCACGACAATACAAGACAGCATCTGTGATGTGCTTGATGATCATTACTGCATTGACCTCTTAAATCAACAGTGCAGTCGTGCTGTAAGACACAGTGTTTGCAAAGCAGGACAAGAAACAAAAACACGAGGTACTGTTTAACAATACTTCACAGTTAATTATATCAGCGTGATTCATTGTTTAAGGGGCATTTCTGTTGAAATAGGAAAAAAATGCTTAACAAAGGATCTGCTTACAGGAACAAAAACCACAGATACAGTTTGTGTGGACTGCACACATGGGTTTTATTCTCCATCAGGTCTGAAATGTATCGAATGGTTAAAGTATGTAAAATATCATTTGTGCTCTCTGTATAATTTGTATGTTATGTGTTTTTAATACATGAAACTTTATCTCAGTTGTACAGCTAGAAATGAAATGCAGACAGAAGATGGCAGCTCTGTAAAAGATGTCACATGCAAACCATATACACGGGGAAGATATGGTCTCCTTTGTGGTGTCACTCTAGTGGGTGTAACAATATTCTTCTTCATTTCTCTTCGCTGGTTTCAACCAAACAGCTCTAATGGTGAGTAAATGTGGTATTCATGTACTATATTCTTTCAATCCCAGCATTGTGTTACATTTGATGGACATTTGCTAAAACCGGTATTTTAAAACTTTATGCTTTCTATGACATTTTCTCTGAAAAATTGTCATTTAAGCAACAAAGTACAACCAGTGTTGAGTAAAAAAAAGTAATATATTACAATTTTAAGCTTACGCTTACTCTAAAAAAACAAAATGTAAAAATAAAGACATACTATACATGTAAAAAGTGACTAAGTAACACATTTAGTTACTTTAAAGTAACTTAAGATTATAATATATTATTTTTTCCTACGTTTAACCTTAAATTTTACTAAAAACATGGGGATTGGTAAATTGGGGTCTTCTGACCTTTTTGCTGTCACACAAATCAAGGCTGTAGAGAATGACAGTGCTGGTTTATTTGGTTTGAAACTAGATTTATATGTGGTTAGTATTTGATCAGTGCTGGTTCTAGACCAAATTCATATTGGCACCATGTGATTAGTTGTCACATTTAAATATATATTTTATACTTAAAAGAACATTTAAGGCCATTTTACCTCCATATACATAAACACAGAATAAAATAAAACAAATATGCTTTGAAAAAAGCCTGCCTGCCTGTAGAGACTTCAGGGGCAGATCCACCTAGTGTTAGATCAAAGATTAGAAGAGTGAGCTGCATGAAAACTTATAATCCTGGCTAAATAAATAGTATAAATACGCAAGTCTTAATTTTATCCTTATGTATATGGGGTATAATGACCTTAAATGTTCTTGAAAGTATAAGATAAATATTTAAAAGACTTATTTATACAATATATTTACTCAGGATCATCAGTCTTCACTCTCCACGTCTTTAGTCTAACTCTAAAAAAAAATCTGCCCCTGAAGACTATGCAGGCAGGTCTTTTTTTCAAAGCAGAGAAATATTTATTGCTGTCAACTTTGTAATTGATTATATAAAAGCACCATTTCCTTTTCAGTCAGTAGTGTCAGAATGTAAATAGTTTGTATTTTTGGCCTGTTTTACTCTATTTTCACTGCAAATTTATTTATTTCATAGGTCAGGTGGGTCACAATGTAAGTCCAGCACATCACAATATCCAGCACATCACAATATTGAATTCGGTCAGTCACTTAATGTACAAGTGTTTGTGTGTGTATATACATACAGTATTTGAGTCAGTAAAATTATTTAATTATTATTATAAGAGGTTTGATTTGCCTGGATGTTAACTGGTGTTTTGGTTTTACTCTCCACAGCATCCCATTCAGGAAACTAATCAAAGCTAATACATGAATATATCCAACAGCACACCGTAAGTACTGAAGCTTTCCTTTTTGTCTATGTATTCAGGTGACATGAAGTTATGATA
Source organism: Danio albolineatus (assembly GCA_903798035.1). NCBI lineage: Eukaryota > Metazoa > Chordata > Actinopteri > Cypriniformes > Danionidae > Danio > Danio albolineatus. Next base: position 2,817,186 of record CAIGQQ010026963.1, read on the forward strand.
AATGCCTAATACATGTAATTATTGTTTGTTTGCAGGGAGAAAATCAGTGAGCAACAATATATTTTTCCAAACCTCTCAAGCCACTTCTATCTCTCCATCATGCACTTCTCCGGTTGCTGTGACCTTGACGTGGTGGAGAAGCTTATGTCCCTCCAGAAACTTCCACCTGAAATAGTTTCTTTCAAGAGTGTATTGAAGCATGCCAGGGTGAACTCATGTAGGAGGGCAAACCAACAACAGCAAGAACACACAACCAGCAGACAGTAAGAATGATCCATGATACAGCTGGAACGGAAAAGGTCACAAAATAGATGTATTTCTGATTACAAGCTTCGCGTTATGTTGTAATAGTGGTAACATCTTAATAATCATTTGCTTTTTAACATCAAAAGTTTTGCTTGTCTACTTCACTGTGTCTGCGTTTAACATACAATTCTTACTGTCTGTACATTATTTAAATATGTATATACATCGAACGTAAAAGTATTTTTTCCAGTTCACTTTGCAATTCAAATTCACCCCATGTGGTCCAAGACATTCATGCTTTTGTTTTCTTGGTCAAAAGGAAGTAAAATTTTCTGAAAAACATACAAAAAAAGAGAAAAGAAAAACAAAACAATTCTTATTTGAGAAAACGATTGCAGCAGAAACTGTTTTCGTAGAAACTGCTTGACCAATTGCCCAGGTAATATTTTTGGTGCTACTGCTTATAAAACATGAATTCTGTTTTTGTATTACATACTGTACATAGAAAAAAAAAAAACTATATTAAATAAATGTAATTGTATTGTGTTTTTACTCAACATTTAGTATTTTTGCAGTTTTTTGTAATAAATAAAAACTGCTATTTTTATGTGAAATTCATTTTATAAAAGACCAACATTTCTAACTTTTATACAACGAGGTAATGTGATTTTTTTTCATCTTTTATAAAATGCAGAAATATCACTCTTACCTCTCAATGCAGGGTAGAGCTCCACTTATTCCTTAACGATGTCCTTTGTATATTATGAGACTATTATATAAACAAATTATATTTAGTAAAGTAATTTGTTGAACTTCTGTCAATATAAGTAGTTTTAACCAGATTGTTAGAGTAAATACAATACTTTTTTTTCCACTGCAATGACAAAAGTTTGATGCAATTTAGTTTGACATTAAGAGGACATTGACATTATCACAAAAATCTTTGTGTGTGGTGTCAATGTGTGTCACCATTTGCATTATTTTATTTGGCAAATTATAAGGTGGTCATTTTTTTTTTTATCTCACAAATATATTTCTCTCTCTGTGGATGTGTGTACATTGTCACCTATCTCTCTTTTTGGTAGTACTGAAATTTGAAATAGATATAGAAATTGTTGACTGCTGTATCAAAAGTCATGGCAATTACCTCCCCTTACCTGTGTTACTGTGCATTTACTTTATCTTTTATTGTCATGAAGTGATTTTCAGTTGTTAAAGTGATGTTACTGATTATAAACAGCAGCCTTTTACTTACAATACACTCTGATACACAGTCTAAGAAATTAGCTTAGGTTGAAGTTAGCACAAAATCGCTACAGAAATTGAGATCAATTATTTACAGCAATCATACATGACTGATTTGAATCTAATGTGCATTCCATAAGTAACAATGCAGCTTTGCACTAATGTCTTAATTATATTTATTAAAAAGCTCAATAAACTGACTCTCCTGTGGTTCTTTTCAGGTCGTTTGTTGTTATTGCTTTTTTTCTAACATGTAAACAATATGACCGACGATGCAACAGGTAATAAACCACTAACACTTATGAATTAAATAGTTTACTTTTTTTTGAGACCTTGAAAGAGCAGTGCCTGAATCAAACCTAAAAAGCATTCAATTATTGTTCAAAACATTCAACGAGAGAATGTATGCGTCTCAACTACTGCAATAAAATGAGTCTAATACAACAGTACTGGCAATATTTCACATTTTAAAATATTTACAGGCCAGTGAACAGTTTTGTAGCAAAATACAAACGTGAAAAAGGTATAATTCTATTAATGTAACAGCTTTCCTTTTGTCATCTGCTTAGTAAAAAAAAATGATTTGTTCAATCACAAAAGTTCAAAAACATCCATTATTAGACTACAGAAAACCTAGTAGTGACGAAAGCACAGAAATCATACAAAGATGCTGTTTAAAGTTGCTTAATATACTCTGAACACCTATAAATAAGACAAACACACAACAATTCAAATGTACCGAAAGACTGAATAAAACAAATGCAATAAAATGCATTAAGAGGAAAAAGTTAGTAAATATTGATGCTGTACAAACTATGTACATTTGTTTTCTGGTAGCCTCTCAACGCAGAAGATGTTGTCAGGCTAAATGTTCATGTTCTGCATTCGCTCCAGCGCAGCTTCCTTCTCCTTCAGCAGATCCTTCAAGCGCTTGATTCTCTCCAGGCGCTTGATCTCCTCAGCATCCAGCGCTTCCGACGAGTACAACTCTTGCATCGGAAATTTGTCCACTTTGGGTCCTAAATTGTTTTTAGACAAAGGCATGCTGGTATAGTTTGAGTTGCTTTCACATTGTCCAGTGTTTTGCTGTGATGTTTCAGCATTGGTGGTTCTGCTCCACATGTTACTGATTTCAGTTTGGACTGAAGGAGCTCCAGCAGTTTGGTTTTTACCAACAGAAGCAGCAGCAGCAGCACTCGAGGTAACGTTCACTGAGGAAACGTTGAGTGATGTTTCACTAATAGAGCTTTCTAACGGAGCCAAGTCTTTCAGTGGACTTTTTGACAACGGTTTATTTCCTGATTTTTTAACAGGATCTTTAGGTTGATGTTTCAGAGGTTGACAATTTTCTTCTGGTGGTTTATTCGAGCAGATTGTTTTTGCCCCTTTATTGGAGTCAGTACATGGATTTGTTTTCTCCTGTGATGAAGTGGATTCTGAAGCCCCTAAAATCGTCCCACAGGGACAAGCCGTGCACATCTTACCTTTTTTCACACGTGGCGGAACATTTCTTGCAGGGAAAGGAGAGACGAGATGACTAGCAGTCTGTGGTGCTTTTTGTGTGAGTGAGGGAGTGAGACAGCATGTGCTACCAGAAACATCTTCTGCCATTCCAGATCGTATGTGATCCTTGTTGACTGCAGGTTCTGATGGTGAACAAACCTCTTCTTGACAGGTGTTTGAGACCAAACTGCTTCTCGTGTGAGTATCTGAACATTCAGAGATGTGTAATGTGTTTGTGGTTCTTAAAAAGGTAGTATCTTCAGTCTTTTCCTGCTCCTGCTTTTGTCTTTTGGCCTTCAGAAATTCATCCTCCTCTGTTTTTTTGTGGGGAGCCTACAAGAACAACAAATGAAAGAAGCATGAAACAAATGTATGATTTTACTCTTACAGTCACCTCACAGTCAAAAGATACTATTAGTTATTAACAAGTGAATGAAGAAAGAACGTGTTAAGAGTTAGAATTCAGTTTTAAAAAGGAAAAAAAAAAGTTCATAAACTGATCATTTTTTGGTAACACTTAAAATCATTAGTAAATGTGATATGTATAACGTGAGACAAGCAATGAAAGATTTATTTGTACAGGATTTATAAATCTTTGTTTATGTCAGTTATACAAGCTGTGGTGTTTAAAAAAGTTCATTAAATAATGTTAACTTGCTTGTAAACACATTATTTAATGCTGAAATGAACAAATTAAGAGCAATAAATGCAGTTGAAGTATTGTTTGTTGTTTTGCTAGTTCATGTTAGCTAATGAAGGACCAGTGGTGTAAAGTAACATACAAATACTCAAACTACTGTAATTGAGTAGTTTTTCTCAGAAATTGTAATTTACGAAGTAGTTTAAAAATGTGGACTTTTACTTTCCCTTGAGTACATGTTTAGTGCAGTATCTGTACTTTTACTCCATTACCTTCAACCTGCAGTCACTATTTTATTTTTTCTTGTCTATGGGGATTAGAAAAATCAGTCCTGCCTGTCCAATCAAACCGGACAGAGAAGGTAAATCGCATCATAATGAATTGATCTCAAGACATGGGTGATTTATAATTGCAGCAAACGGTTAGAAAGTATTAAGTGTTCAAGAAGATGTCCCAAATCTTTATACGCAACGACCCAGAGACTGTTTAGATGCATGTCACTGATGAGAAGATCTGGATGCAGACCTGGTGCAGCGCAATCTGAGCTGCATGCAATACTTTTTAATGTTCTCACTTAACCCTACCTCTAACCCTGCCCCTCACAGTGACGTCACTAGCTTTATTAAGTGCATTGTGTCTAACATTGCATCTCTGAGATGCAATCTCAGCTTGCACTATCAATGCTGCATCCAGATACTATTGGACAGATGTTTACTGATGACCGAAATGGCCTAAACACCCAGCAGGCACAAGACGTCAACATGACATTGTACCCTATTGTCGTGGGGACATTGCATTTTGTTTGAAAATGAAAATCGGGTTGACATGAGAACCCAAAGTCAGGCCGATATTGTCATATGATACTGTCATATGATATTGTGTGCCTGCTTGGCAATAACTAAACGCAAATCACATGTTACTGCATCAGCTTTTCACAGCGTAATACTCACTACTCTTGAGAACTTTTGAAAGGTCTACTTTACTCCTACTTTGAGTAATATTTACAACAGGTACGTTTACTCTACCCGCACTGCATTTATAGGCAAGTAATGGTACTTTTACTTGAGTATGAATTTTTCAGCACTCTTTCCACCAGAGTTTTATTCCCTTATTTATTCCGATTGCGATTTTACCTGCGGATTGTGAAAAACAGACAACATGAAAAAATAAAGATTAACTAACGTAAATCAAAACCCCCTATTCGGTTCTCCCGCTCAACTTCGTAATGTGCGGAGTGAGCTCTGATTGGTTAACATCTTTCATCCGCTCAGCTTAGCTGTAATTGCCCGGTGTGATGCGTCAGCTCTGATTAGTTAACATATTAAAATCATGCGCACAAGAGTGTATTCTGAATAAAAATCTAAATAAATTAATAGATAAAATTGCAGCCTTACGCAATTTAGTAATTGCATGTTCTTAAAAATTGCGATTTTTTTTTCCGATTGCGATTAATTGCACAGCCCTAGAAGAAAGGTGAATTTATATATTATACCTGTTAATTTAAACATGAGGGATCATTTGTGTAAAGATTCCTTTTTAAAGTACATGCATTGTGCATTACAACAAAACCGGGACAAACAAATCCCTGACCTGTATCATCTGCTGGATTTTTGACTGCAGCTTTGAATCCTGGATCACCTTACGAAGGCCGTCTAATGTGCGTTTGTTTATGATTAGTCTCCCCTTCTGCAGATCCCTCGTCACAGTCGGTTTTGGTTTTTGCAAGCAAATTTGAACATAAGAGGTGATGCCAAATTCTTTTCTCAGTTCACTGTCACTCTTGGGCTTATGACTTGGAGCGGGATTTTCAAAAGCCTGGGAGGGAAGAGAAAAGAGAACATGAAACATATCAGGCCTCCAAAATCTAACAGATCATTAATTCAGTAAAAACACACATACAGCTATAGAAAATATTAAGAACACACCAAAAGTTCCACAGTGAATTTATTAGGTATGGATTTGAGTATAATATTATTCATTTTATTAGATAAAAGGTCTGATAAAATTCCAAAAGAATATAGTCAAATATTTCTTTAAATTGTTTTAAAATAATAAATGTTTTAATTAGGGCTGTCCAAGAATAATTGTGATTAATCACATCCAAAATAAAAGTTTACATAATATTTGTGTGTGTACTGTGTATATTTTATTATGAATATATAAATACACACATGCATATACTTGATAAAATGTTGGTTTATATTTAGACATATAAAAAAATATATGTGTATGATACAAATTTTACATTTGAATATGATGTAACTACTTTGATGTAACTTTTTTATATATAGTTTTGGTTTCTATGAATGAATCACATATACATAATAAATATATAATTTTTGGACAGCCCTAGTTTTAATTAGTTGTGATTAAAATAGTTAAAGCAATAAAAAAATGTAAACTATTTTAAAAGTTAAGAAATTAATATTGTGTTGCCTAAAAATTATATTAATAACAACCATAATGCAAACAATATAAAAAAAGGTCTAAATTAGAACTTTCTAAAATACTGGGAAGAATTATCTGCAGAACAAAACAAAAACTCTCAATTACTCAATTGTAAATCCAGAGAATTTCCAAATGTTCTCCTATTTTTCTCCATAGCAGTAGATCATGGTGTTTTACCTCTTTAATGTTCTCCGTAGTTTGATTACAGAAGCTTTGGGGCTGTTCTAATATTCTGGCATATTCACTGAAATCTGCATCATCTTGACATCTTGCACGGACGACTTCTTTTTCTTCCTCCAAATTTACACTTTCAGAAACAAAACTCAAGTTTCTGTCAGCCACGTCATTTTCCTTGACCAGCTCGTCCATCACCACATCGCTCAGATTATCAATACCACTATCGCTATCCACTTCTGCATGTGCCACGTTTTGCCCTTGCTTCCGAGCAACAGATTTTCTGCTGAGCTCTGGCTGTTCTTCACATGCCTTCTGAGAGTCTGAATTTGCTGCTTTTGCGCTCGTCTTTGGTGGAATATATGACACAAATATAACATTGGATTCCTCGTCGCTCTCATCCGCCTCTGTCTGACTGGGAGTGGGCAGATTCCCAGAAGATCCTCCCAGACACGTGGACGTCTCCTCGTCATCATCACAGAGGTCAATGACTTCACTTGCGCTTACTTTGGGGTCTGGTTTAGAAGAGTTTGATGCTAGTGCAGAGCTGGCAGGAAGAGCAGGAGAGATGCTCACAAACCCTCGTTTCTCTGCTCCGTTGATTAACACATCCTTGGCGATTTCTGAATTCTTCCTGGCCACAAAGTAGACCTTCCCGTTGCACATGACCAGCGCGTTGTCTTTGCCCGGGGTGATTTTTTCTAGGACGGTTTGAGGAACTGCGGGTTTACTTGCTGCGATCTCATTTGAGTTGACATGCGTGACAGGTTTTACATTGTCAGAGTTTACATTCTGTGACGAAACGGGTATAAGGCAACGAGCAGATGCGTCCTTTCCCTCTTGGATGACCCATTTAATTGGAGTCTTCACTTCATTGGGTTTAGGAACACTAACAGGAGCTTGTAGATTTGCAGGGGGGTTTTGAGAGAGGATCTTTTGTACTTGACTCAGCTTTGGTAGCGAAACTACTTGCTGGTCAGAATTCAGCTTCACTGAGTTTACAGGGGAAACAAGCACAACGGTTGGAGTTTTGTCAACGTTTGAGATGTTAGTCACAGAGTTCAATATGCGACATTTGATGGACTGCGGGAGTGCAGTTGCTGGCATTGTTCTTACTTTGGCATTTGGAGGGATCTCCAGGAAATGACCGTTTGGGAGAACGGGTGACTTTACAGTGACAGGCAGCGTTTGGACCACTGTCATGCTCTTTGGACTGGGTTGAGGAGATAACTGGACTGTATATTGGGATACCGAGTGTGCCGGAGGAGGTACATACACTTGCTTTGGACTGTGAATAATAAAGTTATTTGTTCCACCTTGTAGAGTTCGGACAGGGTTAGATAAAGTTCTGACCTCCGGCAGGGTTTTTAGGACATAACGTCCATCTGCTGTGGCCTGGAGGGAGGGAAGTTGAGGCTGGGTTTGAGATGAGGAGGCAGTGGGGGAATGAACAGGCTTTGCATAGGCTTTCAGCTGTAGATCTACATTGTCTCTATCAGTGTTCAATGAAGTCTGGTAAAACTGTCCGTTCACTTTCTGGACAGGGATCAACTTCATGACGTTTTTCCCGTCTGGTCCCACTGCAGGCATTGCTTGGTAGTAGACTCCAGTTCCACTGAAAGATGAGAAAATGTGTCAATTTAGCTTAAATAACTAACCAAGATCGAACAAGAAGATCACACTCTAAAAGAAAGAAATTAATATTTAGAAAGACTTATCAAAAATGGCAGTAAACACAAGCCACAAAAGATTTCTATATCAAATAGATGCTGTTCTTTTTATTTTCCTACTCATAAACGATTTAGTATTAATTATATTATCAATATTAATTGGTGTTACTGTTTCAACATTAACAATAGTGATAATATTAATCATTTGAGAAGCGCAGCATGTCAGAATGACCTCTGATGGACTAAGGCCCAATCCCAATTCTACTTTTGTACCCCTACCCCTTCACCCTTAAAACAGAGTGTGAATGGGAAGGGCTTCAAAATTTACCCCTAAGAAATGGGACGGCAGCACCTGCACACATAATCATGTCATCGTGATCTCTTGCTTCATATGAGATCAGATGATTGTGACTGCTGTAGTTATTCCGGTTACGTTATTTTTTTGGTACTGTAACTGTGGCCATATTCATCTATATAAACACACTAAAACAACATTAACATTATACCAGACACTGTAAAGGTCATTCCCAGCCACTAGACTTTTCTGACAGGGTACTCGATTGTCAGAGTGACAGAATGTTGTGGAACTACTATACAGGAGTTATTATTATGGATTAAAGATAGCGAAATTTAGCTATTTTATTTTAGTGTTTATCTTTCTAAACCATGACGGTACAACACAAACGCCAGTATGAATGTATTAAAACATATGCTTGTTTGTTGTAAAAATTTGTAATAAATGACAAAAAAAATGTATTCTCCTGTATTCCCTGTGCGGCCGTGCCACTGTTGTAGATGGTGTATTCTGGGGAATTTTCTTACCCCTTGGATTCGAGTGTGGTCCTGAAAAAAAAAAAATCTCCCTTTCGAGGGGTATTGAGCCTTTCCCTTTAGCCCTATGCCTTCTAGCTAAAGAGAATTGCGACACCCCTACCCCTTCACGTGTACGCGCAAAATGAGGGCTAAGGGGAAGGGCTAAGGGGTAGAATTGGAAATGGGCCTTAGTGACAAAAAGTCAGCATGATGTAAATTCAAAATTGAATGCAAATTTTATTTTATAAAATTTTTTTTACAATAAAAGTGTTTATTTTACTTGTGTGTGTGTTTGAAAGAGGTCTCTGAAAACAGTATAAACTAAATCTGCCCAATACAGTGCATTCGGAAAGTATTCATAGCGTTTCACTTTTTCCACCTTTTTTTGTTACTCACACTTCTCAAATGATCCGACAAACGAGCCTGGGCACGGTCCAGATGGCATAGTGTGTGTGCGCCCAAAAATTGAACTCTTTGGAGTGAATGCCAGGCATTACGTTTGGAGAAAACCAGGCAACGCTCATCACCAAGCTAATACCATCCCTACACTGAAGCATGGTGGAGGCAGCATCATGCTGTGGAAATGTTTTTCAGCAGCAGGAACTGGAAGACTAGTCAGGATAGAGGGGAAAAAATAATGCAGCAATTTACAGAGGCGTCATCTCCATCAGGACAATGACCTAAACTACACTGCCAAAATATCAATGGAGTGGCTTCATGACAACTCGGTGAATGTCCTTGAGTTGCCCAGCCAGAGCCCAGACCTAAATCCTATTGAACATGTCTGGAGAGATCACCATTGCTTCCCATCCAACCTGATAGAGCTTGAGAGGTACTGCAAAAACTCCCAAAGACAAGTGAGCCAAGCTTGTTTGATCATATTCAAAAAGACTTGAGGACCAAAGGTGCATCAACAAAGTATTGAGCAAACACTGTGAATACTTATTTTCATGTGATTTTTCAGGCTTTTTATTTTTAATAAATTTGCAACAATTTAAAAAAAATCTTTTTTACATTGTCATTATGGGGTCTCATGTGTAGAATTTTTCAGGAAATAAATCAATTTAATCCATTTTGGAATAGGGCTGTAACATAAAAAATGTGGAAAAAGTGAAGCGCTATGAATACTATCCAGATGCACTGTATGCATTTTATCATCGATACCGCCATATGAGCATCCGCAATAGTATTGCATATCTTGCGATGTGACTAAGTCTGAATTATCATTGACCAAGAGCTGCAAAATTCTATTTAATTACAGAATTTGTGTGGAATTATGCAAAAATTAAAAATTAAATGTTTTCATACTTCGAATGTTTGTCTTGTTTCTAGTTCAAATACCTACATTTAAACGTAAAACAAGATAATTTTACTTGCCCCACTGACAGACAGTTTTGTTTGTTTTAAGGAAAAACTTGAAAAGATTTTAAAAAGTAGAAGACAATATTTTACTTGTAATAATTTTTAGATATTTGGGCTATAAACCAGACAAAGCAAAGTAACAAAAGCATTATTTGCATTGTGATTATTCAATTTATGTACACCATACTGTTCGAGTCCATAGAAAACCATCAAATAGTGCTATTCAAACTATCTTATAAATCTATTCTTTAAATCACAGGAAATTAAAATATCGCAATATACGATTTTTCCTATATCGTGCAGCCCTAGTATAACCCAGGGACGTGCAAACTCGGTCCTGGCGGGCCGGTGTCTTGCAGTTTAACAACCAAACATATCTGCCAATAACTTTTTAGGCAGTAAGACACCGATTCGCATATTCAGGAGTGTTTATTTAGTGTTAGAGCAGGACCCCATGGTTTATAACGTTACTGTTTTCAGAGACATCTTTCAAAAAGCAAAAACCAAATTTACCATTTGCGTTTAATAATTACGGCTTACATTAAATAATAACGGTTGCACGGCTGTATCATTCTCAGTTACTTAACAAGATATTAATAAATGCTTTACAATAATAATTGTACAAAAACGTAAAACCGCCATGTAAAACGTAAGCTGCAAACACTAAACATCTCCTGAATATTGATCATATCTACCGGCTATCGTGTGAGGGTTCATTTGGGCTATTCGTTGAAACTGCTTTTGAGTTTTGACTGAAATGTCTTTTTAAATTCTGTTCGGTTTTGCGCGTTTTTCTGAGGTAACACACCCGCTCGCGACATTAAGACACCAAAACACTCGCCATTTTGGACGAGCTTACAACGACTGAGCAAAAAAACACAAACATCTATTTTACGAGTAACGTAAGACGAAGAACTTATAAACTTACCCCTCCATCACGACAATCCGTAGACATCACACCACAAGAAAAACCTCGTGTTTTCTTCAGTGCACCGTTAGATTTTATCTATAAAACTGTGTGAACGCAGCTCCCGACAGGATACGGAAATGCTCACACCGGAAACACGTTTTCAAACTAAAAGACACATGAAACATCAAAGGAATGCGGGGGGTGGGGGGTATAAATTAAGAGCGATAAAACACTATCCCAGTTAGAAGGTGGCGGTAATGCACTAAGTTTGCAAGCTGCCAATAAAACACTACAGAAGAAGAAGAAGAACTATCCCAGTTCAAGAAAAACACAATGTTGCTAGGAGCAAAAGATTAGTAGTAGAATAAGTCATTCACTCTTTCATTTTCTTTTCGACTTGGTCCCTTTATTAATCAGGAATCACCACAGTGCAATGAACCGCCAACTTATCCAGCATATGTTTTACGCAACGGATGCCCACACTCATTCACATACATACACTACAGCCAATTAAGCTAATTCAATTCACCTACAGCGTCTTTGGACTATGGGGGAAACCGGAGCACCCGGAGGAAACCCACGCCAGCACGGGGAGAACATGCAAACTCCACACAGAAATGCCAACTGATCTAGCTGAGGCTCGAACCAGCGACCTTCTTGCTGTGAGGCGAACGTGCTACCCACTGCACCACCTTGACGCCACTAGGAGCTTCTCTCTTAATTTTTTGTTAGGTGTAGCTGATAATAATTTGAAGAGTGCAAAAAACAGAAAGTTGTTTAACTTTCTTACCTATGCTGCCCGTAAGAGTATATTTCTTGAATGGATATCTGATTAACTGACAGTATCAGAATGGCATAAAGTAATATTTGATCTTATGTCATTGGAATACATTAACCACTGGTCAAGGGCAGAAAATGATACTTTTTTAAAATCAGATATGGACTCCTTTCCTTGAGTAAGTAGGTCCCAGGACTGCAGGAAGATTTTTTGCAAAATCTTAGATCACCATAAACCTTGGTTAATTTATGTATTCTTCTATTATTATTACTTTGTGTATTTTTATGTCATCTTTTTGATCTTCATATGTGCTGTGATGTTGAGAAATTTGCTGGTTGTAATCTGTGGTCATTGTTCTGAACGCAAAGAAAGAAACAAAAGAAAGAAAAAAATAATCAAAGAAGGAGAATGAATATGATACACATCTAAATTGGAATAGAAATAAAAATATCTGTTAAAATAAAGATGGGGGGAGGGATGCGAAAAAATTAACAGAAAGAGCTGAGCGAATAAACAAGAGAAATTGGTAAGATAGAAAAAGCAAAATATATGTCAAACGTAAGATAATGTACAGCATGCTAATCACATTTAGGTTTTACATTTTAAACAGAATATTTTTATAAATTAGTTTCTCCATGTTGGGCGCCACGGTGGCGTAGTGAGTAGCACGTTCGCCTCACAGCAAGAAGGTTGCTGGTTCGAGCCCCAGCTGGGTCAGTTGGCATTTCTGTGTGGAGTTTGCATGTTCTCCCCGTGGTTGCGTGGGTTTCCTCCGGATGCTCCAGTTTCCCCCACAAGTCCAAAGACATGTGGTATTGGGTAGGCTAAATTGTCCGTAGTGTATGTGTGCGAGTGGGTGTATATGGATGTTTCCCAGAGATGGGTTGCAGCTGGAAGGGCATCCGCTGCATAAAAAAAGTGCTGGATAAGTTGGCGGTTCGTTCCGCTGTGGCGACCCCAGATTAATAAAGGGACTAAGCCGCCAAGAAAATGAATGAATGAATGAGTTTCTTCATGTCTAAAACCTACAATACAACAGTTCCTTTATATTTAGAAGTCCGTTTTTTTTCAATAGTTTTTCCTATTTTGCTCATTTTAAGTTCAGCATTTGGTAACATCTGTTTAATTCCATGTAACTCACAACTGAAACACATTTCCTGCTCCAGCAGTGATGAAAGGGGTGGTCCAGAGTGTATTTTTAAGGCTTGATTGTGTTTAAAATGCAAAGCAATGTGTGCTCATGCTTCATTTGTGGAAAATCACATTATTTTTCTCATGTCTTACTTTGATTATATACAGCTACTCAGCTAACATAAAAACATCTGTCATATTTTTTAGTTCCTCTGAAAGCCCGCCCTCAAGAGGCTCCGATTGGTCAATTAATATAATGGCAGCATCACGCCTCTACTAGCACACGCTTTGCCTCTGCTGTGTAAATACTGTCAGTCAGTGTAACTGTAAATGATCTTTCACAAATGCTAGCTATATCTTTTTTCATAGTTCTCTGGAACATAATTAAGATTAAACTGTAAGCACTCTCTCTCTGTGTCGTGTCCTTTGGAAGCCCAAATACAGAAACAGAAGAAGCTCTGTAGAAATAGCAGCGTTTGGACGCCGTTTTAGTTTTCTCCGCTATAACTTTACAGCACCTCTGGCCCCTTCGCTGTGTGGTGTATGCGTGTAACCTGAAGGGTTTATGACATCATTAACCCGGCTGTGGTAGTCCCCAAACCTCATTCGCTGTAGGCTTTGCTAAGCTAACTCTGCAAAAGCCAGTGTCTCCCTTTGCATTGAACTTTGAGCTTCTTACATTCAGAGATGTTGTTTATGTTCACACAGCTACATTACACATCAACTAAAGTTTAAAATATGATATAATAGTGGACCACCCCTTTAAGAAAACAGAACCTGTGGTATTACTGGATTATCACTGGATTTCCAGAGTGAAAAACACTGACAATCAATAAAAATGGAGCATTATTTATTTAGAGAAGGACATTTTAAAAACACATATAAAACAAACAATCAAAACATGAAAAAAATCTGTATTTTAAAAAATATAAAGTTCAATCTATTTTCCTTTTTCTACCCATGCAAAAAAATTACACCTGGCCTGAGGATTGGAGGCGTGACCTTGAGGACGAGCACATACAAAAAACTGCCGGCCTAAATTAGGTCCTGCTTTTTTCACAGTCCGTAAGACACAAGGCTCATTGTGTGATTTACAAAGTGGCGGCTGAGGCGGTCCATGCAAAACCGCTTTCCAAAAACCAGTGCATGGCCCTTTCTTACTGTCATTCGGCTTGTCCATGGATGTAGATTCTCCTTCCGCTTCACAATGATTTTTAGTCTCCATCTCCATGAGCTTAGAGACATTCACATCATTAGGCAAATCACTGGGGCAGATTCTGGTGTCGCTACCAGTACCCGGGCCATCCTGACAGGATTCTGCTTGTTTCAGGCTCCAGGTCCCTTTTGTAGGTATCAGCTGTGTTTGCTTAGGCTTAAAGAAAGCTAAAAGACTTCCTTTAGCATTACTTTCAGTTTTTGTTGTCTTGCTTTTTTTGGACTTGTGTGCATTTGTGTCTTCTCTGTCTGTAGATCTCTTCTTCCCAACATTTTGCTTCTGTACAACAGGATTCAGGTTTTCCCGAATTTCCCCAGTATCCTGTGATCCAGGCAGACTTTCTTCAGAGCCGTTAGAAATGATCTGTTTCTCTGGAATTTTGACCAGGAAGCGTGAAAGTTTCTGCTGTCTGCCGATGAACTCTGGCATGTGCCGTGTGCATATTGGTGGGCATCTTGGGCTAGACTGGAGGGTACAGCTGAGCTGTGCCCAAACAGGACAGTGATCAGATCCCTCCACCTCTGGCATTATGTCCACACCATTAAAGGCCGTCTCCACCAGAAAGCGGTTGGAGAAGATGTAGTCGATGCGTGTGCCATAATTGGTCTGCCTTGCACCTGTGAGTGTGGACCAGCACGTGAAGGCATTTGAGCGCTTTGGGTGGAAATAGCGAAAAGAGTCAACAAACTTGCTGCCAGAGGCTGATTCCTGGAAATCATCGGCAGGTTCATCTGCAGTGTCTTCATTTTCAGTGTTTTCTGCAGTTTCAAACAAGAATTGATCCAGCCACTTCCTCCCAGGATTATCTTCAAAGTTATCCTGAAAGCCAGAACAGCAAAAAGAGCAGGTTTGTGCTAGTTTGTGTAAAAACCCTGCTGTATAAGAAAGCATACCTTTTCCCATATGAATTCATGTTTTTTCTTAAGTTGGAAAGAGAAAAAAACTGATAAGGGGGATGGGGTTGATAATGGGAAAGGTCCATGAGTCGGGAATCAAAATGGAGACACACAAAATTTCATGTATTACCAAATGTTCTGACCTTGACTGTTGCATGACTCGGATTTCATGAATCAAAATGGAGCACAGTGTGTTTTTTTTTTCAGGGTGAGTCTTGCCAAGTTAATACACAGTAGTGCTGTCAAATCACAGCAAGAAGGTCGCTGGTTCGAGCCTCAGCTGGGTCAGTTGGCATTTTTGTGTGGAGTTTGCATGCTCTGTGTTCGCATGGGTTTCCTCCGGGTGACATGCGGTACAGGTGAATTAGGTAGGCTAAATTGTCTGTGGTGTATGTGTGTAAATGAGTGTGTATGATCGTTTCCCAGAGATGGGTTGCAGCTGGAGGGCCATCCGCTGTGTAAAACATATGCTGGATAAGCTGGCGGTTCATTCCGCTGTGGTGACCCCAGATCAATAAAGGGACTAAGCCGAAAAGAAAATGAATGAATGAATGAATGGATGACCAAGTGAATGAATGAATGAATGAATGAATGGATGGATGGATGAATGAATGAGTTAATGAATGAATGAACAGCCGAATTTCTAGAGATCCTGTGACGTCATTTTTGCATTTCATTGTGGAATTTGTACATTATTCGAATCACTTGTCACTCCTGGTTAGATAACTGACATTAACTAAAGCATGGTTTAAGGACTTACCACATCATCTGGGTCACAGTGGTCTATGGGTCTGTGAGAGGTGTTCACATCACCCAAGATGATCACATGACTGAAGAGAGGCAGCAGGATGCATTAAACAAAAAGACATGAGAAACTTTTTAGGAAGAAGGACCTGAATCACAGTAACATAAAGAAAGAATTTTTTTATCACCTCCTGAAGAATACATGTTTTTTTCTGAGTGTCTGAACAGGTGATGTATGATCTCTCTCTCACCTCCCTGAGCTCAAAATGGCTTCAGCTCTGCACTGGAGGAGTCTGTAAAACTGAAGCTTGAACTCTTTTCTTTCAGGTTTGTCTGGGTCAGCTCGGGGACAGTAAACATTGATAACAGTCAGCTTCTGAGGCCCATCTTTACCACTGTGAATAAAAAAAACATTATCAGAAAATAGTGACAAATTTCTTTGCCTCCACAGAAGATAAAAGGGATAGTCCACCTCCATCCAAAACAAACTCAGTCATCATTTACATACCCTTTAATTCATAGGTCTCAAACTCAATTCCTAGAGGGCTGCAGCTCTGCGGTTTTGATCCAACCCTGATCAAACACAACTGATATAACTAATAAAGGAGTCGATGACTCTTTTGAACACCTCAATTATTTGGATCAGCTGTGTTTAATAGGGTTGGAGCAACACTGTGCAGAGCTGCGGCCCTGCAGGAATTGAGTTAAGACCTATGATTTAATTGTTCCAAACCTTTTAACATTTTGCACCTGTACCATTGACTTCCATTGTTTTTCCTATTATGGAAGTCAACGATTGAGGTTTCAGACACTTTTCAAAACATCTTCTTTTGTGAAAAGAAGAAAAGGAAGTAACTCATAAATGTTTGGAACAAGTGAAGGGAGAACGATGATGACAGAATTTTCGTTTTGGGGTGAACTATCCCTTTAATCTTCTGTTTGAGATGGAGTTTATTCACTCTATAAGCTTATAAAGTGTCTGTGTTTTGGGCAGATCGGCATCAATACAAGTTGTTTTTGGACTTAACAATTATAAAACAATGATAATATGACATTATTATGTCAATATACACCTTTAATATGTCAAAAAGTTAAGTACATTTTGATTTTATGACACCTTTGAAACTAAACTCACATGAAGTGATGCTGGGTAATGACAGCCCTTCCTTCATTGTCCAAAGCCTGAAGCTCCTCACTGGTCAGCTCTACCTGGTCACCATAGCAACCAATAACCTCTCCCTGACTGGATAGCAGACCTGTCAATCCTTCCTCGGCCAGAAACGGAGTAGCGGTATCTTTACAGTAGGTCGCAACACCTGGTTATGGGCGACATGAGGTTGTTCATACTCATAGTTCAAAAATAGCTAGCTGACATTTGCAATAGGTAGCAAAAAGGAGACATTTATTGTATGTACATCAATAAGTTTTTGATATAAATAATTTTGCACACTTTAAAATCAGACACCGTTGATTTAATGGTTCATCGTTAACTTACCCGAGTATCCACTTCGTCCTCGGCTAAAACTAAAGTATGAATTGTAGCCTTCGACAATCGCTGTTTTCTCGTCCAGCAGGTCCCCTGAAAGAAATGTTTGCAGTTATGTTAAATGTGCTGTTTTAAAGTCATTCCAAATAATGCTCATGTGGCACATCTACTCTTTCAAAGTCCCGCGTTTATTGAAAACACTTACGGGTTACTTTGGTTTCTTGGACGCAGATTATATCCGCGTCAAACGAATCCAGGATTTTCTTAATGCCATTTTTAAATGTTCGTATCCCGTTTATGTTCCAGGTTACGATCTTCATGTTTATCTGTCAAACAACGTCGTCTGGCGGGCGGCTCAAGCAGAATGAACGTGTGTGAAGTATGGACCTTTTTCTGTGTATCTCTCAGCTTTCAAAATAAAAGTCTACAAATCTGCCTTTGTTTATGGTTTGTTTGGTTATCTTTTACAGTCTACGTTTGTTCCTGACTAATAACTTGTATACATTGTGTGCATTGACCAAAATTAATAAAAAAAAAATTTAAACTACAAAAACTAAATAAAAAAGAAAAACTATATAAATACACATAACAATTTAAAACGACAACAATTACACAACCACATTATTAAAACAAAAACGGAAAGAAAATGAAAAAAGTTAAAAACAAGACTAGTTCAAATGATTAATGAATACTGCCATCCATAGACTATGTGATGCTAAAATAAAAGGATTTTTTTGCATAAAAGTATAAGCAGTTATGAAAAAATCGACAAGTTACAAATCTATACATTAAGCTAAAAATGCAAACTAATAATAAAATTCATAAATGTCCACATTATTAATTTGTGAGTAATTAAGAATAATGTTATGAATACAATTACTTTTTTAAACAACATATGTACATTTGTTTAGTATTTTCTAATGTAGGAGGTTTCTGAACTTATTTTCGTAGGATTTTTACACTTTTTAAATTATTTAAAATGTTTAAAATTAAATATTTTAAATGAATGTATTTTTTAAACACATAAAGCATTACTTGAATACCAACTACTACATATAGAGGTAAGTGTAAAGATATTTGATGATGACACAAAACATTATTCACCAGACATATATTGTATGAATTATGTATATCAATCTCATATTACAAAATAAAATATAAAATGTTTTATTTAGTGTTTTATCAAAGTCCAAAATAGTTCTAAATAGCAGCTCACATAGCACATTCAGTGCCGTTTTATAAATATCCCATGTCTTACTACAAGTACATCAAAGTTTTTTAAGGTATGGAAGAGAATAATCCAGTACATGAAGCCCTGCGTTGGCCCCAGAATGAAACACATGTAAACATGTTTAATCAGATTCAAAATAATTAGCATCCAAAAAAAAAAAAAAAAAAATGTCTTGGGAAATGATGCACTGCACTGCAGACAAACCCACATGCCAACATCTACAGTCAGTGTTATCAATGCTGATCTGAGTGTTTACTGAAGGGAAGGGGTTGTACGTGTTCAGCTAAGTCAAGGATGACAGCAAGACTTTTCCATGTAAACCAGGACAACACCAGACTGCCCTTTATCAGCAGGCAAGGATTTTACTAGGAGTTCGCTGAAGGAATCTTCTGATCGCAGGACAGGTAAAGTTCACACAAACCTGCCCATATGTATATTCGTTTTAAAAGTATATATTAATTACCATATCAAAAGATTTTGATTTGTTTTGTTCATTTTAAAACTGCTGGACTCATTTTCAGATTCAATTTACAGTTTTTTCCCTTCATGAATCAGCAGTTAGCACTGTGTAATAAAAAAGAACATTTTCTCTCAGTGTCATTTTACTAGATTGATTGATTTTCTTTTTAAATTGGCCGTTCTAGGGTTACAGAGATGTTTAATCAAATCAACAGGCGATTATTTCTTTCTTTTAGAATGGAGGTAAAGGTGTATGTTGAAGGAGTCCAGCGCATTGTTTGTGGAGTCACTAAAGAAACAACATGCCAGGAGGTGGTCATCGCTTTAGCACGGGCACTTGGTATGTAAATATCTTGACCAACTTTTCACAGCACATAAACAACCACTACAACACAAAACAAGTGAACATACTAGTCTGCAAGCATTTGCTGGAAATATGGGACGTGTGGACTTACAGGATAGTTTACCCAAAGCTTAAAATTCTGTTATTATTACTAAAATCCTCAATTTGTCCCAAACTGAGATGACTTAATTTCTTCTGAAGAACATGTTGAAATAATGGAAGTGAGAGTCTGTTGTTGTGAACCTCATGGATTCATCTTATACTGGCCAAACATTGTAACATTTATAAAAATATCAGTTTAATGTTTTCAGAAAAGTCATACAGTTTCGAATGCAAAATCAGATATGTCTGGTATATAATAATCAGATGTTCTGGGTAAAAATTGTCTTGACCATCATTGACAACATACAAGAATCAGCTGAAAAATCTTTGACTCCATGATTGCTTAATTGAATTAAAAAAGAAATTGAAATAAACTGTCCTGCATTCACTGTTGATTTACTTCTCTTCAGGCCGGTTGACTTTTTACTTCAAAGGAACACTAAAAATGGGCGTGATTTCAACAGTAAAAATTCGTAACCTGATTAACAGGTGATTTCCTTAATATATATGGCGAATAATCATAAATTGACTTTTCCCAGAATTCCCTGCATGGCACATCCCTTTTGATGCTTTTTGTTGACATAACTATGGATGTTTTCAGTTGTTTCCCCTTCAGTTATGACCATTAGAGATTTATGTTCCATCTAATGTTGATAAACAATGTTTATTTCATGAATTTCAAGAGTTCACACTTAGCTGATGATTGATTATAAAGCTTGTTTGGCATGCTGTCCCAGGAGACAGCCTTGAGCTCATAAGATCCTCGAGCCTGGGGCTCCCTCCTGTTTGCAAGGTGAGAGGGGAGTTCTCGAGTACTCCCCTGCTGTAGTAGCTAATGAACAGATTGTAATTGCTCTTAAGTGATGACTACTTATAAGGAGCATGTCGATGGTGCGATTTGGACTTGTCAATTAACTCAAGTTACACATTTTTGGACAGTGGGAGGAAACCGGGGAACCTGGGAAACCCACGTGAGCACAGGGAGAACATGGTGTTTAGTAACTGTGTGAATGACACTGAGCACCTTCTATACAGTACACTGATACACTTTTGTGCATGTGGGAAAAGTTGTTTGAGATGAACATTGGTTCCTTATGTAACTTCCTCATCACCTACTGCATACGGCTATAGTGTTAACGGTGTCTATCTGTGTAACAAAAGATGTTTAGATGTTGGTTATTCAAAATACAGACATATTACCTCTATAAAATATTGAAATACGGTAGTTTACTGTAAAAATGAGAAATTATAGTATAGTATACAGTATATAGTATATAGTAGCGTATTTTTAACGGTGAAATACTGGCAACCGCAACTACAGATTTTTTATTTACAGTGACTATAAAAGCAGATTTTTAGCCTAAACCATGCATGTGTCAATGGATACCATCAGCTTAAGAGTCAAAGCCACAAATAGGCATTATAAATTGAATCCTCATTGCTCCTGCCAATATACTGATGTATTATGAAGCAAAACTATTGGTAAACAAGAGCTATTATGTACATTATCACCACAATCTGGAGCTTAAAGCTGTAGTCACACTAGAGTTTGAGCATGCACAATTCTATTTTATGGTGCCGCGAAAAGGGATGGAACAAAACAAGATGATGCAACCCTGTTAAAATGAGGGATTGCTCCATTTTAAATTTGCAGGTCAGAGTTCATCAAGTTTGAAGTTTGGAAAGCAGCAACATGCGAAACTCGCACAAGCTTACATTTTTAATCTGGTGCATTTGAATAGGTTAAAGTCCGTGTGAACTAAGTTGCTGAGACTTTTTCAGCATGCTGATCTACGCACAACTGAAACAGAATATTGAGGGGGCGGGGCTTTCTTTTTGCACATCATTTCCTCATAGCAAACTAATGGTAAAAGAAGCATGGTTAAGAATATTGTGGCTGAAGTCATTAAACTGACATCAGCAGAAGGACCGCAACTCCAAACCTGGAAGTGGTCAGACATCTTTCCAGTGCATTAACATGCCCAAGAATATCACCTAAAGAATAACAATGTGCATTAGCTAAATAAGAATTGTAAATTTTGATTCCACACTGACATTGTGCTTGAGCAAATATTCAGTTTCTTTGGCTTCAATTCAAAAGACTTGCATTTTATGAACTAGTTTGCATTTTATGATAAGAATTATATCTAATGTTTTCAATCATTTAATAACTTGTATTTCTAACTTGGATAAAAAATATCTTCCAAATTAATTAATGTATTTTTGTCCCAAGAAATCATTTCTAATATGGTTTTCACTCCTAGGTCGCACTGGTCGATACACCCTACGAGAAAAATTCAAGGAATACGAGCGTAACATGTCGCCGGATGAATGTCTCCTGGAGTCCCTGGAGAAATATGGAGAGCAAGGGAAGGAGGTGCAGCTCACTTTGAAGCATATCGGTCCATCGCAAGAAGAAACCAACCAGCCCAAAGCCCAAATGAGGCGTGTGGAGGGTACAGGGAGGGTGAGGAGAGGCAGCGGTGCAATCGCAACCCAACACCGCCAGAGTCTCCCACCACTCTCCCGTCTCTGCCTCCACCCTGAGCCACCCACTGAGGAACCAAAGAGACCCAAGAGGAAGTCGCTGACTCTAATGGAGGAAGCGTGGGGTTGGTTGGAAAACCTGGGCAGAGGCGGGAAACAGCAATCAGGACGAGATAAGGGCAGAGACAAGGAGAGCCATAAAGGAAATGGGCATTCAGATAGCACATCTCTTAAACCAACCAAAAGCTCCCTAGCCTCTGGGACACCACAGACCAGGGACAAAAAAGACAAAAATAGAGTTGCGTCACATCAGCCTTTGATCAGTTGTCTTGGGAATCGAGGGAGATGTTGTGATGAGAGCACTGTACAGAAAGCTGCCCAGGAAGACCTGAAAACCAGCAATAAAGTGGTTCATCCTGTCCAGAAAAGCCTTGAAACTGAAAGTGAGGAAACGGTAGAGTTAAGGAGGCTGGTTGTCCAACAACAGACCAGTCTTCAAAAACTAAAGCTGAAAATCGAGTCAACAGACCAGTTGATTTTTGAGCTTGAGCATCAGCAAGCTGCCAAAAACGTTTTAGAGTCGCCGTCAGATGAAGAGGAACAGCTCAAGTTTTGGATCAATGAGCTCAAGGCGGAGGAAGTCTTTGAGAAAGACCTCCAGAATCAGTTCTTTGAGATTAAAGTAGCAGCTGCTGAATGCAAAGCTACACTGGAGGAGTACAAACAGAAACTGCAGACCATGGACCTGAGAAACCTTCAGAAGCAAACAGGCCATGACAAAACAGCTGGACAGACCAGCCACGCAGATGCTCCAAAACCGGTCCAAACAATTGTCAAAGAAACAGAGACCTCAGCAGACAGGTCACAAGAAAATGATGGAACAAAAAGGGTCGTCACAACTCTGGAGTCTAAACTCCCGTATGTTTTTGTTTCAGCAAGCCATTTATCATATCCTTCTCAATGCGGACCTGCCGACCTGAGGGAATGGTGGACACGGTGGTCTCAGGGCCAAAGTCAAACATCAGTGGTCAAACCCAAAACAGTGCATCGCTCTGAAATCACCATACAGCTAGGAAGTACCAGGGTTTAAGACATTTCTGTTCCGATCAGAGATAATTCATCTTTTTATATTACAAAGGCATTAAAAGTGGTGTCCATTTCTTCTGTACAGAGCTTTGCTAGTAAAAAAAAAAATACTAATTTGATTTTCATAAAATGTTTATTTCAATTGTTTCATTCAAGACCATTAACAAAAGTATATAGGAGAACCTTGAGGTTCAACACAAACCCAGGGTGCTCCAGAGAATATTCATGACAGTAATAGCTCCATTTGTCATAAGAAGCACTGCAAATAGCCTCTATCCATATAATCAAGTTTTTTTGCATGTTTTTGAATTTTTCAGATTACACATCCCCCAAGTGCTGCACACATTTGCCCGTTTTATTCAGGTTTTCAAAAATTCCACCCAAGTAAAAGCACACATTACATAGAGTACATGTCAACCCATAGGGATCGGGGGATGCACGCCAGTATTCTCTACTTGGACAAAAAAAAGAAAGAAACAAAAAGGCCACCCTACTTGCTCATATTGTGGTGGCAGTTCAGGGATAGAGGAGACACCAATTCTTTTTTTTTATATTTTGTTTTTAGGCACCTTTTTCCTTTATTCATTAGCAGACACTGAGTTAAAGTAAAACTCAAAGAAGAGAAAACAAACATGTGCAAAGAAAAAAAAAAACTATATAAAAAGACCGCAGGCTACAAGATGCTAACAGGAATTCTGCACTTGCCCAAAAAAGGAAGTTGTGAAATCAAGACAGCAATAAAAAAAAAAAAGCCAATTTAATAAGAAAATAAATCAGAGGCAATCAAAAAACAAAAAAAAACAACAACAAAAAAACATACACGAGTGAACAACAAATGCAGCAAGACGATTTATTTAGTTTTTAGATCCATGTTAAAAGCTATTTAATGGTACTGGGTATGGAAAACTCGAGCACATTAAAAGTCATTTTATTTCTCACCAGAAAAAGCCCAGCAAAATCACCAGGGTGAGAAACTCAACATTGGGAGAAGAATTCAAGTGATACAGGAAAAATAAAGTATATATATAACGGAAGTCAAAATACAGACAGTCAGAGCTTAAAAACAAGACCTCTCTTAAACAGCAGCAGGTGCAGAATTCCTGGCATTTTGATTTCAGCAGAAAAGAAAAACGGGTCTCAAGTCTTCACATCTCCATCCAAAAAGATGCAAAAACTCCAAACCCCTTACTTCCCCTCATATCCTCTGCATAACAAGAACAACCTTACAGTTTTCTTCTCCAAACGTGATGCATACCACACGCATACGCTCATACAACAAGGGGTTTTGCTCAAATTACAACCAAACACACACACAAACAAACAATGGAGACCATGAGATGATTTTTTTTTGCACGGGATCCTGTGACTAAGGAAGGGACTTGTGGGTGCTAATTTTCAAGTCTTGATGGGTTTTTTACTCTGTGATGCGTTTATGGGTGAGAGCAAATGCAAGCGAGACGAACACACACAAATCCCCTCCTCTGACCATCTGATTGCTTTTCTTCAAGGTGTTCCTTCTATGGTAAGGACAAGAGGGTGAACAGTACTCAGTCAATAACACCAGGCTGGCGGGATTTTCGCTCTACATTAAAGCCCTGTATGGGGGAAACATAAACAGCAGGTCAACAACAACAAAAAAGCAAGCATGGTTTTGTTGAATTAATCCTTATATTAAGTTGTCAATAGGGTTGGCTGATAGACATCACGATGCTGAGACGGCATCGCCGATCCTCGGCCCCACCCTTGCCACAAACCCACTCGCAAAAAATACACACTCAGGCCCCGTTTCCACTAATACGTCTTAGTTTTTAAATGCCATTTTAGAAGGAAAACGATCCACATCCACACTGGCGGTTTATCTAGCATTTCTGAACAGCCCTCAGCCCGCTGAAAACACACATCACATGACCACACACACACACAGTCATGCGCTCGTCTGTGCTCAAGAGAGCAGTGCAGGTCAGACAGTTTATCAAGGATGTACCGCTGGATCGGGTCTCACTATAGTTGTTAAACGTGATATTTAAAATCACCTTTTCTCTAACGACTCTTCAGCCTTTTGAATCTATCAGGTGACGTGTCATGCATGTACTTAGTAATTTTAGCGTAAACCTCAGATACTTTTGGTTGAGCACCTATTTTACCAACCAAGTTCATCGACGGCATTATAACGACACAGATCTATTCATGCCAGAGTCCCACGGAAAAAGTTATTAACAGGTGGTAATTGTGTAACTTATCTTTATTTATGATTTGGTTATGGGTAAAACAAAGACCATGGGGGTCAGGTAGTTGAAACGGTAGGCTACAAATAATTAATTCATTATGAATTAATTAATTTTTCATAAACGATTATTCACCTCCGCCTATGATGACGATGCCATCGTCCATCGTGATGTTTCACATTAGATATCGTACGATGCCAAATTGGTCGACATCGCCCAAACCCACTTGTCAGAAATACTTGATAATCCAAGATTATTTTTTGAAAATCGTGTGACAATTGATTTTTTAAATTTAATGCATGATTTAAGTGTATAAGTTGTCAGATTACTGAGGATATTATTATGCATTTTTCATACACTTACTCCAAAGACATATTTAAATTGGCTCAACTAGAGTTGTTGTGAAAATTAAAACTAGAATCTTGCCATTGACAACAACTTAAGCCTAATTAAAGACATTTAAAAAACAACTTAAAAACAAGTTAATTAAAAAATATGTATAAATAAATAAATAATAAAATAATTAAAGATGTACTTCAACATCACCACCCCCCAAAAAAAGAGCTTTCACTTTACCTTTGAATTGTCAGGGCCACGAGGCTGTCTGATGATGACGAGACGAGGAGCGTTGGAGTCATCTAGAGTGATGCTCTTCAAGCGATTGACAAGTCTGTCAGGTCGAGGTGTTGCTACTGGTTTTGGACCCTCACTGAAAAAAAGAAAACATTTGGTTAGACTGAATTATAAAACAGTTTTCAGCTCAGTATCTCAGTGAGACGACCACTCAAAGCCTCACCTGACTCTGCGAACATTGCAGGCACTACATTTGCCCGTACGCTGGTTCAAGATAACCGAAAACTCCACTTCATCACCAGCCTGCAGCTCCAGACCATCCTGCACCTCCTTGACGTGGAAAAACAACTTCTTGCTTTCTCCAACTTCGTATGTGATGAAACCAAACTGGAGACAGAAATCAGATTAGGTTCAGAGATGAGCATCTGTGACATCAGAAGGATAAGAGAATAAAAGACTCTTTGAAGTAGCTCACCTGATCTTTAACACACTCCACCAGTGCTCTGCGCTGAGGCATGATGTTGCAGGCCATCTTTTGTCCTGTCTGGGCCACCGTACACAACTGAAACTTCACCATCTCACCCTTTTGCAAACAGTCACCTTTATTGGCCATACCAACAATGCCGAATGGATAACTCTGTCCCTTATTGGACCCTGGGGAAGTGATTGAGCAGAAAACAGTGTTGAATTACAAAATAAATTATGAAAAATTATATATTAACACAACACCCCCACATATTCATAAAAAATAAACAGCACATTCCAGTGATTTTCCAAGTCACTCACCATCCTCTGTGATCTCGATAAGGCCTTGATATTCAGTCTGAGATGGGTCCACACTGCGCAGTGGCCGAACCACCTTCCCCAGAGACACTGTACTGCTCATATCCTCTCCAACTCCATTCACTGACAAACACAGGGCTGTTACACTCATGAAGCAAATATAAATTCTAAGCTAATAAAAAGCCTCAACATACCAGCTGCAATTTTGGTGACCTTCTCAGCACTGATTTTGTTTCCTTTGCCCTTGGAGAGAGTGTACTCCACCGTATCCCCAAGATCAAAGTTATCCACATCCCCACATACCTCACTGGACAGTTAAGAAGACAATTAGTCACTAAAAAAATAATAAAATAAAGACTCACAAATCAAAATCAAGCAGGAGAGTTTCATACCTGTAGTGGAAGAAGATCTCCTGATCGTGATTGGCTGTTTCTATGAAGCCAAAGTTATCCTTTAGAGTTGCTATGTATCCCAGTAGCCTCTTGGAGCCAACAGCGCGGTTGAGGATCTTGAAGGACACAGCACTTTGCTGTCCAGTGCGTTTCACTTCACTGATGGAGAACTCCACCTGGTGGAGACATGAGGTTTAACAGGGTGTCTACAGAGTTTAATTAGTTAAATTTAAAGATTTTTAATATATAACCCAGTCAGGCCAGTGGTAAAAATCTTTTACTTGCCCAAACAATTTTTCAGAACCCATAAAATTATAGGTAATTCTTAGCTACGTTTTAAATGTGTCAAAAGTTACATATTTTAAAGTGTCAAAGAAGCCCAATATAGTTGAATACATAAACTTTTCAGTTATTTTTATCATCAGTTATGGTTCCAAATATAGCAAACCAAAGTCATGCACATTAGCGAACCGCTAATATTTAATGTAAAAGGTGCAGGTTAACTAAAATGGACCTGTGCAGGACTCTGTAGCAGACTGCTTCTGTGAGAGGATAAAAGATCTGCACATGAGGAAATGAGCCAGTAAGCTCTTTAAACACCTGCACGCCACGTATCACTGTGCTGCAACCTGCTAATTATAAAGAAACCTTTAAAACATTAAGATTACCTTGTCTCCAAGCTGTGGATAAACACTACCCTCCAGGTCTTTAATATGGTAGGGAAGAGTGGTCTTTACTCCAACATCTTCATATGCAATCAAGCCTTCCTCAGCATCCTGGTGAAAACACAAACACATTCAGAAAACCATCAACCTCACAGCTGAAGTGCACTCAGCAATTGTGTATGCATGTGTGTATACAGCATTAAACTTGCAAAACACTATTACTGAGGGCACCTTTAAGTACATAAATAAGCTCTAATTGTGAACTATTGTTTAATTAGTGTCAGTGTCCACACATCAGACTACATATACTAGAGGGCCACGTAGACTGTGCCCTCCGGATATCACCAGCCACAAATCTTGCCAGTCCCAGTTTAACCTTGCAAAGGAATTATCCAAAAAGATGCAAAGCACAAAGGTGAATTCACACAATGAGTAAATGAATAAACTCAAGGTGTTTAATGCTTAACAGGATTTAGTCATCATGCACACAGTAATAAAGGGGTAAAACCGCTCCCGTAAAGTCTGCAATGCACAGTTCTGTACGGATTATTTTACCACAGTTGAAAATGCAGAGTCCATTTTCAATAGTAACCGCATGTGTAACGGTTTGGTTTCTACCACTCACACAGAAATGCACACATTGAGTGGCACAGGTTGGTTGAGTTGGTATGGTTATGAGGTTAACTTCTCTGTATGATTTAAAGCTGTTAAATCAGTTTTAGCTCATGCCAGCTGGCCTCATAACCAAACAAACAGAAACGAACAGACAGATCAAACTGACCTTTTCAACTTTACCCTTAAAGAAGAGAAATACAGAGAATTAGACATCTCTGATTTACTTGGACCAATCAGAATGTGTTTGAATTGCAGGTTCAAATTACAGTAAGCCGAATAGTTCCAATTTGCCTCTTAACATGTTAAAAGGTCATGTTCTTAAACGAGCATGACTGAACTGTATATACTGTGGAAAAAGGCAGCATGCAGAGAACAGCAGCCTACCTTGTCTTTTTTCTAATGAAGACGAGCATGGTAAAAAAAAAAAAAAAAAAAAAAAAGGAAAAATAAAAAACAAAACGTCAGACATGAGGCAGTTGCATTCTATAGTACCTCAAAGCCTGCTACTGCACTTTGTGCTTGCCAATTAAGAGACATCTGAAAGCTAAAAGTTTAAATAGTAATTGAATAAAATTCTGAAAAACTAAATTTCTCTACGTCTAAATATTAAGAACCCTTAGGTGTAAATACATAGATTACAACTCGATTTAACTTGTTTGAGCGAGCAAAAATTAGC
This sequence comes from Danio albolineatus, assembly GCA_903798035.1. Taxonomy (NCBI): domain Eukaryota; kingdom Metazoa; phylum Chordata; class Actinopteri; order Cypriniformes; family Danionidae; genus Danio; species Danio albolineatus. Next base: position 2,846,085 of record CAIGQQ010026963.1, read on the forward strand.
TGCATATTCAACACCAGTCAAAAGTTTGGGCCATTGCAATTTTGCGTTTCCATTCCAAAAAGCTATAGGTTTACACAAAACCATAAAGCAGAACTGCCGTTTTAAAGCATAAGAAATAAGCAGCAAAACAGCAGATAAAGTGACACTAAAGACTGGAGAACATGAATCATAACAAATCTAATTATCTGACAAGGAAATCTCTTGCATCAACATCTTAAAGATCCCAACCTTTTGAATACTTGTGTAAATGATCAGAATCAAGAGTTGTGTACCTTCTCTTTGCCCTTGCTGGGGCTGGAGTTCTTGATGGTGATAGCAGGTATGGCTTCTTTCTCCACCACTCCCATAAAGCGCAGCTCAGATTGAGTGTGGAAAGACACTGTGCCCTTGGGCAGCTTTTTGATTCGCACAGCATGGTTCCTTTGAGCTGACAGCATGTCCTGATGGAGGCAAGAGGGCCTGTTAAAAAGCTGAATCCAGCCAATGCAAGAATTTTAGTTTTGCCTGTTTTTTATTGGTTAATTTCAACAGTGAATGAACATGATGGCTTACTATAAATAAAAAGATAGTTCACTCAAAAATTTAAATTGTCATTTACTCTCTCTCCACTTCCTACAAATCTGTTTTGAGTTTTTTTTCCACCTTGTTGAACAAAAAGACATTCTAGAAAATGCTAGAAATCAGCAGCCATTGACTTACCTAAGCTGCGTCCCAAATCGCATACTTGTGCATCATTCTAGGTCAATTTGAAGTATAAATAGTGTAAGTAGTGCGTTCACACTGAAAACTCTACAAATAATAAGTGCACTTTAATTACCCGGATGATGCACTCATTCAACCGGTAAAATGAAGTGCGGACTGATGGACAATTCACGCACTCAACAACCGCACTTTTGCACACGTAGCAGAAGAGGCGAAGCTATCAGGCGCACATGTTGGATAACTTTATTTTGGACTGTGAAAGCAAAATTATCCTACGAGAGGGAATATAGCGCCTCCCGATGGTGAATGCGGTTATACTCATGCCAGGTATTATTAGGTATTTTGGTCATTTATTTAATGAATTTGGCAGCCGTCAAACGTCATCAGGGAAACGGTTTGAACCTCTGCTTAGTAAAAAAAGGCATTAGTGTTCCATTTGGGACAACACTACATACATGTACTATACTATTGAGTGTGTAAGTGCATAAGTACATAGTGCATAAGTGCATAGTGTGTCATTTGGGACGCAGCTATAGTATTTTTTGTTCCTACTATGAATGTCAATGGCTGATGGCTTCCAAGATTCCCCAATATCTTATATTGTGTTGAACAGAAGAAATTCATAAAAAGTTTAGAACTTGAGGAAATTTGTAATTTTGGGTGAACTATCCTTTTAAACAAACCTGAAGCTGAGAGAAAAGCAGCAACATAAATATTCTTGTTTTAGTGAGATCTGGAAACTCACAGGGACAACAGTGAATTCCACTTCATCAGAAATGTGCAGTTGGCTCTCCTCCAGAACCTCGCTGAAATGAAAGAACATTCGGGCATCACGGTCCACACATTTGATGAAGCCAAAACCATCACGCATGGCAGCTATCACACCCTGTGTAGAAAGACAAACAGCGAAAAAAATGTCAGAGAGAAAAATAAAAATTTAAGGCCTCACAAAGTAAAACAAAATATAAAATTCTGCAGTCACACCATTTCGCGGGTCTCCTTGGTGAAATGGAAGGTGTCAGGGAGGATGTCAATATTTGTCGCTCTCTCCAGTTTGTCGCGACGGTCAGTGGATATATTGAACTGGACATGGTCGCCCTCAAGCAGCGTCACTTTGGACTTGGTGTCCTTCTCCCCAAATAGCAGCTCTTTGTCAGTAAAATTGATTCTGGCACTGATTCTCCCAGGAAGCGGGTCGTTCTGAGGGAGACAAATGGAGTCTTATTTGATTTAACATGCAAACAGAACCAATATGCTGATGCTATTAAGAAAGTCTGGGAAGAATAATGACAAGTGGTGATGCACCAACCTGATTCTTTGTGGGGACCTTGGGAATAACCTTACTGACAGTGCCCTCGAACGTTTCAATGCTAATGTCCTCAAATATAACAGTGCCCTGAGGCAACAGTCTCACATCTGTGGCCACTTCCTTTCCCTATGAGACACACATACTTACGATTACTACAAAGATGCAATGCATCTCAAAACTAGTAACATCAACATGGCAATGAGTTTTTCCTCATTGCTAATGCAAGGCCAGTACAACATCTTGAACAAGAAGAATTATCTAAAGCAAAACGTGAGCTTACATTTCTTTCTTTAATGGTGAATTCCACATCGTCTCCAGCTTGTAAAGCCTCCAGGTCTCCTTTAAACTCACTGTAGTGGAAAAAGATTTCCTTCACAACATCCCCTCGCTCAATGAATCCAAAGGCCTCCTGCAAGACACAATCACAGCTTTGAAACCCCAAACAAAGCTGATAAAATGCCATTAGAAAACTGAAGACCAACCTTGGTAGCACAAACCACTCCCTGACATCTTGATTCTTTTTTCTGCACCAAAACAATGTTGTGAGCACTAACAGCACCAGTGCTGAAAAAACAAACAACATCATGTTAAAAAGGAAAGTTCCTCTTTGTACCCATCAAAGCACATCAGCAGTAAAATCAACTTACTGCTTGTTGGTCTCCATGTAAAAACTAACTTTATCTCCAATATCTAAAGAAACGTTTCCTTCCACATCTTCTAGGGTGTAGGTCAAATAAAACACTTCCTGTCAGAAGGAACAAATCACAAACAATTTCAGACATAAGCACCAGCATCACTGCACCATATACAACTGACAGAATTTTAAAAATGTACAGGAAAAAGCAAAAAAAGGGATAATGACGTTTACCCCGTTTCTCTCATAACACACACTGCCTGTGGGCAATTGGCCAGGTGGAGATTTCCCATCCAGATGAGAAGGGATAGCTGACACTACCTGAAGACCATGCAAACACACATGACTAGGTTAGAGGTTGCATTAGTGAGTGCCATGATCAGCTAATCTTGTTAAACACTAAACATCACTTAACACTAATGCTAAACAAGTTCTAAAAAATAGATTTATTTTTTAAAAATGTATGAAAAAGCAGCATTAAATTTAAAAGTAGACTTTTACATTCAAGTAAAAAACAAACAAACAATGCATTGTAAATTGTAAACAATGTACATGACTGACAGACTGGAAATTAAGATTGTTTCTCTCATAACTATATTAAATGAAGATGAAAAGTACCCCCAACAAGACCACAAAACAGAGACAAATCAAGCTCATTGTGAACCCGCAAAGATTAAAATTAGCATCAGGCCAGTTAAAAGAATGGCTTATTCTTATTCAACTGAAGTAGATTATTTTGTGGTAGCCAATCAATGTGGATTAAAAATGAGCTTGAAACCCAAACAATGATAGACATTAATGGGACAAGGACAATAAAACACGAAAGTAAAATGTGTTCCTTAACTGGATGAATAAAACCATGCAGCACAGTTAAAGGAGAGGCGTGCAAGTCAGGCCCCACCTGCCCAGAAATTCGCTCTTCTGGCAACATTTCTGCCTTGATTTTTACCAGCTTCACTGCAATTGGTTTGCCGGTGCGCCTATCAGACGACACCTCGAACTCAACATCATCTGGAAAGTGATACAAACAACAAAAAGTCAGTCAACTCATGAAGTTAAACAAACAAAAAAACTCTAAAAATATTCATTTTTATGGAGTTTTAAACTGTTTGTGTCATTTAAAAGGGGCATTTATTTTCTGTAAATATTCAAATAGTCAGTTTTAATGAAGTGATCTGAAATAGTGACTCGATGAATTGTCTATACTGAAACTTAACATTGTCAAAATGACAAACCTCCAATTTTAAGCTCCTGCAGGTTGCCGTTATATTGAGAGCAGTGGAAGAAGAGACGGGCCTGTCTCTCAGAGCATTGAATGAAGCCATAAGATGTGAGCAGTTTTTCAACTACTCCAGTCTCACGAATTCCCATACTAGTTCCATTGGCAAAGCCACTATGGCCATTATTATGCAGCAGACTGGGGTCAAAACTCATCTATGGGGGAAAAAAAGAAAGAAGACACAATAGCATGTTTAAAATAAAATTCATTAATATTCAACCTTGGGCTTTTCCCAAAATATAAGCAGACAAGTGTGAAAATGGTAAAATGGGATGAAACACGACTGTAATTGCTTTTAGTATTTGCAACCAGGGGGAAAAAAATTAGAGGAAACAATCTCATCAGTTTGTTGCATGTGTAGTTTTAGGAGGTCTCTCAGGTTTAAAAATTCCCTGATCAAACAATCTGCACCATACAAATGAAAACACTTCCCAAATGCAAATTCCAATTGGTTTCACATTAAATCCTGATATTAAGTTCATGCATTTAATGCTCTTTACACACACTTAAAATTAGAATATACACACAAACACAACATTAGAAGTTAGGACTGGGTCTCTTTGTACTTCATCCACAAATTGAGCAATCTATAATTGAACATTGAGGAGTTGTGTGGTCCAAAAAAAAAAAAAAAAAAAAAAAAAAAAAAAAAAAAGTAAGGTAACATCCAGTTTTGGGGAATTAAAAGACCAGTGATGTCACTTTCTAACATGTAAATCCAAAGTATGCTGTTACAGGGTCAGATATTCTTTGCCATTGAGAACATCAGGCTGGCACACACCATCCCATCATGCCAACTTACAGATCGCTGATATAAAGGGGTCCGCTTTTGCTTTTTGCCACCTGATGAGCGAGATGAATGGCACGAGACTGAGGCCGAGCGAGGGATTGATTGGCTTGAGGTGGAGGGGGTGGGAAGAGAGGGATTAGAGGCCTCCATCTTCAAGTGAAGGTAGTGGGTGGTAGGACACTAAAGTGATAGGGAGTGAGTGGATATTTAAAAAAAAAAAAAAAAGTAAGTACTAAAAAGGTAGAGCAAACAGATCAATTCATTGATTAAAAGAAGAATCGCTAAACCATCACACCAATGTGATGACCAAAAAAAATGCCTTTTGATAAAAACCCTAAACAACTTTAAACTTGACGTTATTCTGGTATGACCTCCAGTACTACGTTTACTGTTGAAGTAGCAATCTGAAGCCACGACATTGTTACAGTTCAATAGTAACGTACAATAAGATAATTAGCAATATTAATAATAGGAATAGTAGAAGTGATAGGCACTCTTTCAATTGAAGTATACAAAAGATGACAAATCCAATTCAACATACGACCACAACCACTTGCATTAATAATTCACTAATATTTTTGCACTGATGACAAGGAAAACAAAGTTAAATTTTAATAACGGTTGTAACAACACATGTGAATTTGTTAACCATGTGACTGGCATATCTTAGTGAATCAAGTGGGACGGACCCGAGAACTGTGAGGGCATGAGAGGCTGGTGACGGTCATTAGCACTCACGCCACCAGCCTTGCATGCCCTCACGGCTCTCAGCTCTGCCCCACTCAGCATTATTACAACACTCCTATTGTGAAACGGCCTTATTTACTTGTCCCTCCTGTCATTCCAAAACATTTGACTGACTGACAGCAGCTCACAAAAGGATGTCCACATCTTTGAGGAAACAGTCCCACAGGTATGGAAAATGTACAAATGTTTGGAAAATTTTCCTTAAAAATAAACAAATAAATAAAAAAATCCTCACCCCATACTAGGGAACATGCTCAAGTGGAAAAAAATATGATTAAAAATCAATGTGTAAGGTGTGAAGCGACTGAAAATGACACTACAAGACTACTACATGGTCACAGCAAATGGTTAGATGAGACAGACTCAAACCAGCCTCGACCACTGGGCCAAATGCTTTAAATTACCTTAAAGTGTAAAAAAACAAAGTCGAATCCCCATTTTCTGTCAATCTCAAAGAGTAGCCGAATCAGAACACAAATCCACATTTGTACCAACCACTATATTTATAGGTATTAGTGAAAACATCATCGTTCTTGCCTTGCCACCTCACTGCTGCTCATCTTTAAGGCAAGTGATCGAGGCCAGCCTCTAAGCCTGCTGATCAGGATGATGGGGTAAAGGAACAGCGCAGAGAGGGGCGACAGTGGGTGTTCAATGAACGAGTCGAGTTTAGGACAATGGGGTGGAGAGCGGATGGCAGAACACTTACGGATCGGCCGTATGGTGACAGGCTGAGACCAACGGGCGAGGTGTTGTTCAGGTCAGCGCTAACAAATGCTGCAGGTGGTGACGCCGGCAAGGTAAATTCGACAAAACCTTTCCAGGGACTACCCATAATTCTCCCATAAACAGAGGCCAAATCTACTACGCCTGGGATTGAGCGGATTAATCAGTTTCCGAGTCAAATTTTTATTTTAACTTGTGGTGTTGGAGTTCCTCCCTGCCCTCTCCCCTCTCCGTTTGGTTACACACCCAACAAAACACCTCTGGATTTCTGCAAAGGTGAAGAGAGGAGGGAAGAGTGAAAATAAACTGAGGGAGAGGGAACAAGAACAGCCAGAGAACAAAGCAGCACAGAAGGTTCAGCTAAGGGCTGTGGATGTGAGTTGGGGTGAGGACCCTACAGACATCATGCAAGTGTGCCTCATTCTCACGGACAGTTGCCAAGGCATACTAAAATTGTACTCGAAGGCTTAAATTAATGCTTTTCATTCAGTCCACTCCCCCCAAAAATCTGGCGTGTTGTCTTCAGAAAAAAAGAAAAACATGACCACACTGTAAAGAAAAATGTGCTAAATAACACTATTATAAGTCTGTGCTTTAGTAAACAATGACATACATGCTTCTCAATAATCATATGCTAGACGTGACAAGCATAAAGAGTGAAAAACTGCAGGACAATTCTGAGGTTTGGCCGGTTAAAACATCCTTAGACATGCATATAACGCATATTGCTGTGTTTGTCCATTTTTCATTTTAAACGTACCAATATGGTGGAAAGCTTACAGTAGAGGCAGTAGGCCACAAACTAAAAACTAGGGCCTGACAGAAAAAAAAAGTGGATTTATGCAGAATGATTTTAGTAGGATTTTGAGTATTGCAACTAAAAACTTATAAATAACTTTTAATAAATTCTACATATAGAATAAAAAAAAAAGCTTTTACACTTTTAATGTTTACAATGCAAATCCAATTAGATCAACTTATTTGGTAAACAAAGCAAGTCTCATATATCTACTAAAAGTCAGAAAATATACACACTTTGTAAACAAACCATATGAATATTTTCATATTAGTCAAAATTACTGAAACGAATTTTAAAAACTGAATAAATACAATTTTACACAAGTGAATAAATATCTGCGGCTAAAAACCAGATTTTGCAGATTTCTGAGTGCAGATTCCATGTGGGCCTACTAATAACTAATAAGGTTTAGCTTAGCAACATTAACATCAGTCTGTTTTAGGCTATGTCTACACGGCAATTATATTTTTTTGCTGATTCAAAAAGTTGGACATATGTATCATTTCATGTCTGTGTTGCCATGGAAACAGGAAAACTGGTATATGCACGCCACACTTGTATGTGGTGCTGAAACCAAACATACACTAAAATCTAAAAATGCAATGAGCATGCACGTGAAGTCTTTCTTCAGTTTACGAACTACAGACATAAGATGTGAAATGTTTCGTGTTTGGTCATATCTGAGCTAATAAACTTAGCAGCATAAACACAGCTCTGTGATCCGCCGTTGCTGCTGGTACAGTTTGTTACGTGCACAGGGTTTTTTGTACATCTGGCTACATGGTACAGTGATATCATCTTTTACAAAAATTAAGTTTTCAACCCACATGATTAAGCACTGGGCAGTGATTTGAGATTTTCCCACTCTGTAAATGTTATCCATAATGTTCATTGATACCCTAAAATGAAAGGCTGAAAAAATATAACATTCTTTACAGATTGACCTAGATCCAATGCTGCATGAACAGGGTCTTAGTTAGAATGCTGACTTTGAAGGAAGCTCACTACTTTTTGGAACAGAGCAGCACATTTGCAGCCATTTTAAACTCAAGCTATGAGCTCAGCACACTCTACATCAAAATATACAATGACAAACAAATTAGAATAGTTTAAGGAAAGAAAAAAAGTGGGAGCAGAAATTACCTTGTTCTGTTGTCTTGGAAGGCTGTAATAATTTGGACCAATCAATCAATCGATGCTTCAGACTCTGTTCACACACGAGCATGCACACACACTTGTAAGGTTCAGCTCTCTGGCACACGTTCTAATTATAAAAAGTTGCAAAAATAAATGGCAAAAAAGTCAAATAAAAAGGCAAACGCAGGTGTATGAACACTGCTTTTGAGGAGAAAAAAAATGAACAGAAATACAAGAGAAAGACTGGGGAGATGGGGAAAAACTTAGATTAGGAGGGGGGATTCGGTCTACAATTGACAAAGAAAAAAGCTCAAAACTGAAAAGACTAGCAGACAGCAGCCCTCTCCGCACCCCAGAGGAGGAAGAGGTGCGGGGAGGATGAGGAGGGCTTGGTGCAGCGTTGGGACGTGTGCTTTTTCAAAGCTGTTGAGTAGGCACAAACTTCTTGTCTCAGATCAGGTCTCGCCTTCGCTGTTAACGTTGATGGTTGCTACGCTTGTTGCGGCCTGGTTCTGTTTCTTAAATCTTTGGTTTGCTCGTTTGGTTGCTTCGTGTTGCTTTAGATTTTCTCGTTTGTAGCAGTGCAGTTCTTCGTCTTGGTCTTCGTCTCTTCTTCAAAGTTGTTGTACCGTTGGGTCGTTTTAGGGATGTTTGTATGTTTTCTTTTTCCTTGACGTTTTTTTTCTGACCGATCGATGATCTGAACTTGAAGTAGGTTTCAGATGGTACAAAATTCAATTCGGTTTCACTTCATACTGTTTGGGGAAGAGAGAGAGAGAGAGAGAGAAAGAAAGACTTTTAAATTCCACATGTTAAAAATCACACGGTCTAAGAAAAAGCTCACAGATCCAAATAAGGTTGAGTTTATTTAATTTTGCTCCCTACATCACTGACCGCACACCCCCAAAAATGATTTAACAAACCAATCCCTTCAATCCCAATCATTTAATGAGTTAAAATGTCAAGTTTCTCTCCTGTTGTTACACAGGCCTAAAAATAAAGTTTTCTCAGTGGCCTCGTGTACAGAAGAGCAGCTGACTGAATACACACACGGATCAACAAGCCTCAGCGTGAACCAGCAGTTGGCTGAGTATTTATGGAATACATTCAATTCAAGCGGTCAACAACTGCAGATATCCAGCATGCCAATCATTCAGTTCCCTCCGGTCCATTACACACATGAGATGGGAGGATCAAAGTGTTTGATATATAGGCCAGTTCTAGCTTCAGTGGATCAAGTACATGTTTATAATTCATGGAAACAACATCTTAATATTTTTTTTAAAACAGACCTTTTCTACGGATGCTGGTTTCAAGACAGCAACAACACATTCTAAATGCATGACCCATATATTCTCATCTACATCATACTTTTAACATCGGTTAAGTCAGTTTTTAAAATGTATGAGTTTTGGAAAACAAAACTTTTTTTCTATTCAACGCATGATGAAAGTGCAAAAACAAATTGTTTTGTTTAAATTAGTAGTGCGAATGCCTTTGGAATCAGGGTACAGGTCAAATTCTGTCCATGACTTAAGTCAGAAAAACAAAAACATTACCAGACAAACAAACCTTGAGGGCACATTGCGTGCTTGGTTTATTTAAAACTTGACGGCATCAGTGACAATTAAAGAGACAAATAAAACTCCCTTTAACTAATAAGTTTGACCAACACAGGCGTCTTGAATGCACGAATAATGATCTCAGAATGAGATTAGGAATTACGAACACCTTTTGAAAAACGTAACTACTGCATGAAGTGTCCATTTTATTTGTATCCACACAAGAAACGTGATATTCTCAGAGGAAAGGCCAGTGTAAAAGCGTAGAAACATTGCAACAGGAAAAATCTGTAGAAAAATAAGTGACATGCACCCGCCCACAGCGAACCAGGTTATAGGGCGTGACGTCGACACCTCGAGCGCGTGCTGCTCAGCTGTGTATTCCTTGACAGAGGTATAAACGCACGATTTACAGCTGCAAAGAAACCATATCTGTTGCGGAATGTGGAGCAGATGTTACATTTAAAAACAAAACTTCATTTCTACAGCATACACGGATAACAAAATGAGGACATGAAACCAAGTGACGCAAGTATAGCTTGAGCAACAGCTGGGAGCGGATCCATCTGGAGCTCATCCAGAGACAAAACCACTAGCAATGCCATTTCAGACAAGACTGAACTCCGACACATGCTACTCCGATCAACACATTAAAAAATAATACTTGCAGCATGAAAACAAACAGTTAAAGCAAGACTCTGTGGCGTTTTCCTTGAAATCCCAAACGAGAGAACATAACCGTTTGCAAGACCTTCAAACTAAATGTGTATAATTTGATCAAATGCATTATTGCACATGCGGAAATTCATGGAAAGGATTTAACAATATAGTTAAAAAGGTCTCATGTAGACCAATTCTATTCTCTGAGTGCAATTTTTGAAGCAAACATAGGAAAAGGCATACATGTCCTTTATAAAAGAATTCTTATGTCGTTATTTTAGGTAACGTTAACGTACTTTCCCAGGCCTACTTTCACAATCTCTTCATATTATAACCACATAGGCAGTGATTTCCACAAGAACTTTGGGAAAACTCGTGTCATGTCCTGCTTAAGGGCAGTTTGGGTTATTTTACTCTAGGTAAAATGTGTTGATAAAGCGGGGCAGGCTATGATCCAATCGATCTTAAAATAAATCACTCATCCCGACAACAAAGGCACACGGCGGCGTCTGTCGGGTCACGCTGGGCCGCCGCTGCCGCGTTGGAGCCTCGCCTGGGCGGTTTATTTCTTAATAAAGTGACCTTTGGTGAAGATCTCCCGTGACGGCCGTGGTACACAAATAAACGTACTTTCCCTGGTTTAAAAACGACACTTCCCCTATAACAGTGCTTTCAGCGTTGGCTAGCGTGCTAAACCGCTAACGGTAGAGCACACGCAGAGGAAACACTGCCCCCACCCTAAACCGTTTAACTGTTCAAAAACAAGTGGGATTAAGCGGAGAGAGTGGTATCAATGCAAATGTCGGAAGCTCGTGGGTTCATACACACGGGTAAGAGTTATGTGACACGGCAACATTTCATAAATAAAGAGGAAAAACTCACCCCAACAGCTTTCAGCACTGTCACCAGCGCCGCCATAAGCAGCACGGCACATTACGTAGTGAGCAGTGTGCGAACTCTCGCGATATTAAAACGGTACCGTGTGAACGGTGGGACACGCCACTGGGTCAGAGGTCGCAATTTTGTCACTCGTATAAAAAGTACTGCTAATATTTCCACCATGTTAACGAACCGTATATGTGCTGTAACTTAGACTAAACGGTCCAAATATGTCACTTACTGCATCAGTTTTCTGTTACCGTCACAAAACCCCGACGAAATACAAACACACACACACATGATCAGATTTGTTAATGTGACAAAGCAAGCATTGCGCCGCTGAGCAATGCAAGAAATGAGACACAAAACAGTCATGTTGTCAATTTTTATTAGAAAATAATAAATATTTTTGTCAGAGCTAATCTACACCTTTCAGTAAAAATATGAAAGATGTTTTCAGATGAAACTGTAAAAGCGATAACAGCAACGTTCCTATTGAAAGAGGCTATGATTTATACTGTATATTGAGTCAAACAGAAAGAAAAAAACACTTGTAATATGAACTCTACACACTTATTGTTCCTATTGCTCAAGCAAAAATCCAATGGAAATAATAAAAAAGAACTAGTATGATCACATGATGACAAAAACAGCTCTTGTAATCATAAGGCACTTTCTCCACTTGTGGGTCAGATGGGTGAATGAGGAAATGCTGACTGGTGAATATTGCAGTCTTTGATAATTCAGCCATCACTCAACATCTTTCATGATCAGGATCAGCAAATGGCATTTTTAAATGAGCCAATAAAACACAAAACAGCCAAGCATCACCCAATGGCTCGCCCAGTTTAGCTCCGACCACTTCTGAATAGTGTGACTTGCCATGTAGCCCTGTGTGGGGGAAAAATAATGTTTATAAAAATAATGCTCTTTCCTATTCAAATAAATATATATTAGTAACTAAACCTTTATACTAGATTAAAAATAATTTTTATATGACAAAACGTATGAAATCCTAACCTCCTCATCATGCATTTCATCCATTTCTGAGTCAAATAATGATCCCAGGTAAGTCAGGTGGAATATTGACAGAGCACTGAAGAACAGGTTTACAACATAAACCCACACGGTCTATAAAAAAGAAAAAAGGCATCTCATTATAAAAATAAAACTCCATATGAAATTATAGTAGAAATTCAGATTATATTGCAGATTAAAGCAACAAGACACCTTTTTGTTTTGGTGATGGCAGTCACTTGGACAGCGTTTTGACAGAATACAAGCACTGAAAATAGCAGCCAAGCGCTTTCTCAGAACTGCAGGAGAAAACAAACACAGTATTTCAGTCCTGTTGGCAAGACCGCTAATGTGGCATCAATTACACATGCTACAATTTCTTGCCTGCTGAAATCAGTGTCGTCATGATGACTCTATGACATGCGTCTTTATTAGTAAATGACTGTAACAAAGCTTTTTTTTCTGGGCGGCAAAAGATTTATTAATAAACTAAAATTGTTTACCATGTTCAACATAAGTGATGAATCCCAAAGACAACAGTACAGCCCCCAGATGAAAGCTGAGACCCTGTTCAACACACAAAAATATCATGACTGAAAATACATATTGTTCAAAACTTTGGGGTCAGATTGATTTCATAAATGAAGAAAATAACACTTTATTAATCAAAGATGCATTAAGTTCATCAAACATTAGTGTAAATACATTGTTATTGGTACAAAAGAATCATATTGTACCAAAAGCTGTTACTATTTATTAAAAAATAAATAAATAAAACTAATGATTTTCATAGAAAAATTTGTTATATCCAATACTGATAAAAATACCAAATATGTAAAAACAAGAAATGAAAAACCGCATATAAGAATGATATCTGAAGAATTCTATAAGACAAAAATTTTAAATTGTAATATTTCAAAATATTAAAGTTTAACTGTGTAAATCAAATAATATTTCAGCCTCGGTAAATAAAAATAACACTGTAAAAAACCCTCCAGAAAAACTAACACACCCGAATAAATTCTTACAAGGCACTGTCCTAAATGAACCACCAGAGGTCTCTACTCAACTACAATCATTTGCAACATCTGTCACTGATATGTTTCTTAGCTTAGCAGTAGATTACTGTTATGTTACGTGCATTTAAAACCAAGTTCTAAAATAATCATAATAAAAAAATAAATTAAAAAAAGAGGATTTTTGATCATTTGTACTAGAGTTAGACCAAATTGTATCCATCACATGTCCTTTCATCAAATCCTCATAAAACATCAACCCAAACACATTCACATTTGCATTAGACTAGCCAAACACAGGTCACTTTTTTAACAGGAACACTGATTTATGAAAACCCAAAAATACAACATCTTGTAATCCTTACAAATCCCAGTTCTATATACTTGCATTTCTAAAGGTCAAACTATTACTACAGCAGAAATGCCTATCTTAGCAAAACACAATGCTTTACAACTAAACCCGTGCAAGTACAATAGCTAACATAGATGACAATGAATAAGCTGCCAGCCGTGATTGAATTATCTGTGTACACCAGCTGTAGATACCAGCAGTTTATATCTGGGTCATGGCGTTCTGAGATAAGGAACCATCTTTATCCAAGCTGTCGTGTTAAGAGGGAAATTATTTTTCTGGCTCAGGTGTTTTTGCACCCTTAACCGGACTCAAATCTGTTCAAACAGATGGAACCTGAATATGTGCCAACATTGAGAAAAATCACACTTACATGTAACAACGCACTGGCTGTATAGGTCACCAAGATGGCAGGAAAAGTGCCGAGTTTGAGTGCACTTTTAAAAACATCTGCAGAGAATAGAGAACATTTTACATTAGGGAATAACATTTAGCCTCTGTTTAAATTAAGACTTTACACAAAGAAGTGCTTTATCAATCATGATTGCAAATTTATAATGCTAAAGCCGAGTGTGAAACAAAAAGGTAGGCAATTTAGGTTTGTTCACTGCCATATCAGAAACTTTTGACTATTTCAGATAAAGTTTAATAAAGATAAAAACACATTACTTGAATATACATCATAAAACAGTAAAATTCTATTAATTCTGTATTAGGAACACAACATAATTAAAATGAATAATGGTAAGTAATCAAAGTAAATTAAACACATAAAACACATTTTATATATACAGTGCACAGCATAATGAGTGTATAAAAAGAAATATACAATTTCTAATTTTTTTGTTTCACAAATTTTGTTTCATTTTTCCTATTAAAAGTATTTAATATTTGTGCATAACATATTAAGTGTACTATTTTTTGATCATGATCTTAAGATATTTTGTTAAACTAGTTAGGTTAGGGTTGATTAGGGTCAGCCAGTTTCACTTAGTTGTGGTGTAGGTACTGAATTAATTAATTCATTTTCTTTTCGGCTTAGTCCCTTCACTAATCCGGGGTCGCCACAGCGGAATGAACCGCCAACCCATCCAGCATTTGTTCTACGCAGCGGATGCCCCTCCAGCCACAACCCATCTCTGGGAAACACATCCATACATTCTCATTCACACACTACACTACGGACAATTTAGCTTACCTAATTCACCTGTACCGCATGTCTTTGGACTGTGGGGGAAACCGGAGCACCCGGAGGAAACCCACGCAACCACGGGGAGAACATGCAAACTCCACACAGAAATGCCAACTGGCCCAGCCGGGGATTGAACCAGCGACCTTCTTGCTGTGAGGCGAACGTGCTACTCACTACGCCACCGTGGCGCCCAGGTACTGAATAGTCTAATATATATATATATATATAAAAACATAGTAACATATATAGTACCTAAGCCACAACCAATTGAGACTGGCTGACCCTAATTAATCCCAATCTAACTAATTTTACAAAATATCTTATAATCATGACAAAAAAAAAAAATGTACCGTGTGTCCGTGTCTGTGTGTATTTGTGATCTATTCCCAATTAGATGCCCATAGAGCAGGGGTAGGGAACCTATGGCTCGGGAGCCACATGTGACCAAAAATATGTGGCTCTCAAGCTGCCTCTCTTAAATAATATTTTAAAGTTAAAAAAAATATAACTGTCACTAGAATCAGTTTTTTATTGAAAATACAAATACAATTCTCTTTATATTTTATTTTCTACAGCAAAATGAAGAAGTCAGTTTACAATAAAAGGAAGTTTCAACCAATGCGCATATGTGGCGCTGTGGTTTACCTTGAATCGCAACTACAATAAAAGGCAAGCAACTTACATTTTCTAAGGTAACTTCACGCATGTAAATTCAAACGCCAGTCATGAGTGGTGATGGCAAAAAGAAAAAAAAAATCTATAAATTGTCCTTTTTTCATACATTGTGATGTGTCGTATTTGTTTATTTTTGAGTTGTGCGTGGACAGAAATAAAGGTTTTGTTTATAAATCAATAAAGGTATTGTTATATTCACACAGCCCAAATGGCTCTTTAAAAATGCATTTGATAAAAAAAAAAAAAAATCAAAAATGACTTTGCTGAATAAAGGTTCTCGACCCCTGCCATTGAGCATTTTAGCATTTCACTACCAGGTGTAAACACTAGCCATATACACTAGCCACATACATGCATTGAGCCACTTAGACATGGGCAGATTCCAGGACGTGACGACTTCCACCATAGACCTTGGAAATTCCACATTCATGGGTTTGGCTACTGTAATATCCCTTTAAAAAACAAAACACATAACATTAGGTCTCAGTAAATCAGCTATACAAAGACAAAAAGATGGTGAGAAAAAAGATGACTACGTGCCATTTGAGGTGGTCTTTGTGTTCAGAGAATCCTGCTCCTGCCATCACAGTTGTTGTTTCACTCAAGTAACTGACAAAATAATTGCTGAAGTGGAAAGACACGGCATTTTCATAAGCGTGAAGCCACCTAAGGACAAAAGGATAATAAAAACAATATTAAACAGACAATGAAACAAACATTCAAGATAGCTGGTTCATTTCCTCTGGATATTGTATCCCATGAGGCACGGAAGGTTGGAGGGAGGGAAAAGCGGCTCACCTTCGAGGATGTCCGTCTCCGTAGATGGGAATGAAGTAAGGAAAGAGATAAGGAGCAATACAGGTGGAAATAACCAGGCAGATCTGACCACTCAGAAAGCTCTGCGAAATCTTTCCCAACCAGGCAATGCTCTGCAGGAGACAGTGAGATATTTGCTGAATAAAAAAAGCTCTCCGCTGATGGAAACATGACCGAGACATACAAAGATAATCTTTTCTTCAAGGAAAATAATTATTTTTCAGTTTAACATTTCACATGAAAAACACATTCAATTTATTTTAATGTCAATTTTTGCATATGAATAAAAACTATTTCTGAAAACCGCTTTGAAAGAATATGTACAGCGAAATTTGCTAGATTAATACAGTGACTTGAGATGACCCTGTGTTTTAGTAATCAACATCATAATTATACATCACCAAAACACTACATAGAAACAATAGCTGCGTCCCAAATGACACACTATACACTATGCACTTACACACTCAACAGCATAGTATGTGTATGTAGTGCTGTCCCAAATGGAACACTAATGCCTTTTTTACTAAGCGGAAGTTCAAACCGTTTCCCAGATGATGTTTGACGGTTTCCAAATTAGTGAAATAAATGAACAAAATACCAAATAATACCTGCATGAGTATAACCACATTCACCGTTGGGAGGCGCTATAATCACTCTCGTAGGAGAATTTTGCTTTCACAATCCAATACAAATAAATGTATCCAACGTGTGCACGATAGCTCTGCCCCTTCCGTTACGTGCGCAAAGCTGCGGTCGTGGAGTGCGTGAAGTGTCCATCAGTCCACACTTCATATTACCGGTGGAATGAGTGCATCATCCGGGTAATTAAAGTGTACTTATTATTTGTGGAGTTTTCAGTGTGAACGCACTACTTACACTATTTATACTTCAAAATGGCGTAGAATAGTGCACAAGTATGCGATTTGGGACGCACCTAATAACTATTTCAAAAATCAATACACAAATAAACTTGAATTGAACCTAATGTTACTTATACATTTACACTTTGTATATTGTAAAAATATATACATTTACACTTTCCTTGAGACCAGTAATAATAAATCAACAACAAAAACATACTTAAAACATACTTAATTAAAAATATGTTTTAATGCAATGTATTAATTTTAACATACTCCACAATTTATTATTGTTGTGTCAAAGCTATAGAAATTGGGTGACCAATCATTTTACTTGTATAGCACAAAAAAAAAAACATTAGAATAAATCATCAATCTACAATATAATTTTTTTTTATTACAAACACTAATAATTAATTTTTTGAAGAAAAAATACAAAAAAAGAAAAGTGCACAATATTTTATTTCATAATTAATGCTAAAATAAGATAATAATAAAAGAATAAAGCAATTAGAATAGTTTTATTTACCATTTTACGGCCATTAATTGCATCTATGTAGCGGGCAAAACTAATCCATGGGCCAAAAATGACCGTTCCCGCAAAGAAGAGGTATCCCATAAACTCCAGTGGGGTGGGAAAGGAGGACACAGCGCCTCGATCCAGGTCAAAGGCTAGAGAGATGGCCTTCATGGCCACCACCATCTGGGACCCTGCACACAAACACAACAGTCAGAACAGGACATGTACTGCCCAAGAGTGTCACTGGATGCATATGCATATTAAAAGCTTGTTCACACAAAGCACAATACATAAATATATTTGATATGGATTTTAGAATTTCACCCTGCCTGTGTGGCTATTAAGTTGCATGCAGAAAGCACATCCACCCCTGGCAGCATAATGGAAGGGTTTTCTTCCGCTTCTAACATTTACAGATGAAAAATATACTTTTTGCACTGAAGAATACACCACAAAACACATTAAATGCTCAAGAAGTCTGTTAACAGCAGAGGCCAAATAGCCATTAAAGGTCCTGTGAAATTAAAATAATGTTGTTTATTTGTTAATATCAGTCTGTTAGTTTTAAGGATATCTTTTGTGCTACAAAATAGTGACAAATTCTCTTTTAGAAGATATAAAACTGATATAAGTATCTAAAGCTTTACATTTCAGGGTTCTGTTTTCATGCGGATCTGTAAAGTTTAATACACTCCACAAGATATTAAAGCATCTTTGGCTTTTCTCTTTTTTCTATAAAACCAAACTGAAAATCAAGGTTAAATGACATTATTAGCATGGCGACACAGGGCATGGTTAAAAGTCATTATCTCTCTGGATTATGATCTTTTAAACATTTTGTACAACTCAATTACACAAATCAGCACAATACATAACACTGTGTGATTTTGGTATATTTTAATGAGAAAAAATCGTACATATTGTGCTTTAATTTCAAGCATGTCTACTGTTTAGTACATCCTAGATTACACAATTTACTCTAAGCAGCTCACTCTCTGCTATTTTTCACTTACTTATAACAGTATGGCCTCATTTCATATAATTTATAATATAGATAGACAGACAGATAGATAAATAGATATAGTCAAGCTGTTTATACAGTTGATATAAGTATATATAAACTGTATATAAGTTGATATAGTGTACAAATTCAATATACTGCCCACTGTGCACAGCCCTATGATGTGGTGTGGAATCTGCTATTCTTTTAAAACTAGATTTGTAAATCTTTACTAATTTTTCTTGGACGTTAAAGCCCTTAAAAACCAATCAACAATAACAGACAAACCTCTCATCTTATGCCAGGTCGCTGCATCTATCATGTGTAGTTCCCTACAATGTAAATGAACAGAATATGTATTAAATATGAACATTAAATAACATTATATTACTACTAATCAATAACATTAATTAACAATATAGTTGTAAAATGATGACAGGGAGTAGACGGCAGACCCCATCAGCATGTAAATGAGGATGACGAGGGAGAGGAAAACCCCTCGGCTGCTGGAGTTGATGCTGAGGAGCAGGATGAGGTAGCAGAGGAGGCTCAGAATGATCACCCACATCGTGTGCGTCTCGAAAAACACGTAGAGCACATACAGACCGCCTGCCAGCGAGCTCAGATGCTTCACATGACACGAGACACCTGTCAAAGAGAGACACGAGCATTAGCCTGATGCTTCCAGACCCAACAGATGGACCATTCCACAACATGAGCTGCAGATAACAAGATTAAGATGGAATATTTTCAACACAAAACAAGATAAATAGCATTAGCCATAGAAGAAGGCATTTGGGTCATGCATGAATTAGATGGTTTGTTTCTAGTGAAGTCTAAGGGAAACTGCTTTTATCCCCCAGCAGGGTGGAATACTGTAATGGAACCAGAAGCAGAAAATCATAGCATATCAAAGCAAGTCTTTAGGTCTTTAAACAGTAGTTTCCGATTAAAATGAGAAGTATACTGGAAAGTATTACTACCAGTTTACAAAAGGCCTAGGAATTTAATATATCAAAAAAACAATAAACCAAACACACCATTTAGATCATAGGTCTCAAACTCGATTCCTGGAGGGCCGCAGCTCTGCACAGTTTTAGTCCAACCCTAATCAAACACAGCTGATCCAACTAACCAAGGTGTTCAAGGCTACTAGAAACTATTAAGCAGATGTGAGTTGGAGGTGGTTGGAGATAAACTGTGCAGAGCTGCAGCCCTCCAGGAATTGAGAACATTGCTTTACATCAAGAAGAACCAGTTTTACTTTTAAAAAAAGTAATTAATTAAAATGATCATTATTAATCAAAATGATAAAAATATACTTAATATTGTGTATAATTTATTTTTTGAAAAGTAATTTATTTACACACTACATAAAATTCTTATAAATCTCGACACATAGACACTAAAAATTTAAAATTAAATTCTTTAAATTTGAGTCATAGATCTATCTATCTATCTATCTATCTATCTATCTATCTATCTATCTATCTATCTATCTATCTATCTATCTATCTATCTATCTATCTATCTATCTATCTATCTATCTATCTAT